>JAPCYS010000011.1:691133-805155 GCA_028641055.1 Alopecurus myosuroides
GTTATCCATGGATTCACGCGACCAATGAAGGTTAATACACTACTCATATATCTAAACATCGTTGTTCCAAAGCTTCTTCTGTAGTTAATAATTTTGGAGAGCTTGCTTCATTCATATTGCTCGTGTCTCGGCACTAATCAGTTTTATTTTTGCGATTTGTTTTGTTATTTTTGCCTTACATTACATCCCTTTTCTTGAGTCAGTCAATACATTTTGCAATGCGAGTAGGCTTTGCTCAGTTTGTCTTGCTTTTTTCTATTTATATTTTATGTAACGAAAATAATTGTGCATTGCTGCTCTGGCTGTTTCATAATGTGGGTAACATAAATATAACTTATGATGCTATGTTGATTTGCAGGGCTTTCGTTTGCTTACCAGTTGCTCTATCTGTTGGATGCTACTGCATTTTATAGTCCTGGACTTCATGTGCTTGGGCTTCATGTTTGTCGTGCTACTGGACAAGAGCTGGTATAAGGCTTAACAATTTGCATAACACACATATATATATATATTACTGGTTAGCACGTAACACAACACATATGGAACCATATTCCCGGTCTTATTTTTCAGGATACATACATCTTGTCTAATCTGTTAAACTGGATTTTCCTTACTGATAACAGTCCTTTTTAATCAAATGAAAGCATTGTGAGATGACAAAAGCATTTACTGTTTCTGTTGTGGACTTGGATTCACAACGGGATAACTACCGTGCAGAAGATAGCCAGGCGGCTGTGAGGGATTGGGTAGACATAGGTTGAGAAGAGAGAATAACCAGGGGTGGATTAGATTGATTGTTCTTGCTTGGTCTGATAACTTACATGACCGAGACATATGTAATATCTCCTAACTTGACACCCAAGGCATTTATACTTTCCTAATCTTACTGTTCTGAATTAACCTTTCCTAATCCTATCTCTAACTCATCTTTCCTAATTCAAGTTGCCCCTTCATGAACTCTTCCCTAGCCGACTCCTTCCCTGACTCTCATTGGGAGGCAATGTGCTAATGTCCACAACAGTTTCCCTTTTTCTTTATATATATTTGTTATTCTGCTGAGATACTTCCTCTTGCTTTTTTTTTTGACAAAGTAGATGGATTCAACATCTAGGATATCAAGGATTAGAAGTCGTGAACTCGAGAGACTTCGTGGTCCTCCATGGTTAAAGGTAGGAAAGGACTCAGACACTACTTGATAGTGAGATTGCTTACAAGTATGAATTGCCCAGTATAACTTATAACAAGAGTTTTTTTTATATGATTTGTGCAGACAATGCAAAGGGTGCTCCTTAATTGTATGTACACGACTCTAGATTATGCACAAACTGGTTTAATTGCCGCGGTCTTCTTTTTCAAGGTCAGCTCAAATTCCTGCCCCAGAATCCAAGAGACTAGGATCTTTCAAGGTTTTGTCACTTGTATAAACATTCTCTCAACAGACGAACAGTTTAGGTTGATTGAGTAATACTGTAGTTCTGATGTGAATGCTCGGATCTTAACTTTCTGTTTATGTGGTTGTCCTAGCATACTCTCAATGTGTAATTTTATGTTCTACCTGCGGTATATGCATTGTTGATGCGAAACACGTTTCCACTGTGGAGCCACAATTAATGCTCTCTTTCTAATATTATTTAGATGATGGAGTGGTGGTATCAATCTGCTGAAGAACGAATGTCAGCTCCCACTGTATACCCCCCACCCCCTCCTCCGCCACTACCAAAGGTATATCTTATAAATGTTTGCAAGAAAGCTAATACTATTCTCTGACATCTGAGTATCAATCTGTGACAACTTTATTGATGCCATTGATGACATCAGACCTCTTGATTCTGCAACTATGCTGTTTGTTGCCTGCTGGCCAGTACACATCTAGGTGTTGAAGATTACAGTTTGATATTGACCTCTTATCATTTTCATCAGGTAGCTAAAGATGGACTTCCGTTGCCACCTGATAGGACACTGTGCCCTCTGTGCTGCCAGAAGCGAAATAACCCCTCTGTTCTTTCCGTTTCGGGTTTTGTGTTCTGCTACAGCTGCATATTCAAGTCCGTCTCTCAGGTAGATATTCTGCTAAACCAGCCATTAGAAGCAGCCTTTTTTCTGTCTTCCGTCTCAATAGTGTGACATTGTAGATTGTTTTATTATTACAGCATAAAAGATGTCCCTTGACGTTGATGCCTGCAACTGTTGAACACATCAGGCGTCTCTTCCATGATTTGTAGCTCGAATAGACATACAGTTTCTGCTTCCCGCTAACAAGGAGGAAGCTAGTTAAACAAAATCACACTTCACAGCCGTCCATTTTCGCAAGAACGACGAAAGCTTCTGTTTACGAAATCACTCATGGCACAGGCACCATGGGCATTGATGATTCTTCTCCCTTAGGAATCTGCATGTCCATAGACCCATTGTGCCATTTTTGTTGTTTGTTGTAAACTTTGTCTGAAAAGAAATAGGTAGTGAGCCATAACTACTGTTAGGTGATTACTCGGTTTATTCAGGGGTGTTGGCTAAAGTTGGTATTTGTCCATTTTCGTGGCAGTCTGAAGTCATGCAAAGGTCATATCTGCCTTTTTTTTTCTGTAAATGTGGCTGTAATGGTCGTATAAACCTGTAACAATTTGTTTGCTCAGGATCTCATTGTCAAGTTCAAGTTTAACCAATAATAGTTTCAAGATCCATTTGAAGGTTTATCTAAAATGCTCACTGAGTTGAGAATCCTGTGACTGCAATTTTCAAATTCTATTCGAAAGTTTTCAGGTTTTAGATTGAGTGTTAAAAGATAAGCAAAAAATGATGAAGAGGTAGAAGATGGTACCACACTATCAGGGGTCTGTTTGTTTGGGCAGCTGCTGTTGAGAAGCAGTCGTAACTGTTGGAATTTTAGAAAGCTGTTGTTGGAATCAGATATTTGATGTTCGGTAGAAGTGTCATCGACGGATGCTGCTACTGGTTTGAATGATAAAAATGTTTGGAATGCCCCTGAATGAATAAGTTGTATAAATACCAATTCGAAACGAATTAACTAATTCAGACCCTTATAACTACTGTTAGGTGATTATGATAGTTGCCCCTGAATTATGATAGTTGCCACGTTTAAGTGTTGAATTATCTCAATATATCTTGTGGCTTTTAACTTTTTTGGCTTGTGGCTTGTAAGCCAAGATTTTTGCAACGTTTAACCATACTTCTCAATATTATATGAAACATAAATATAACATATATTCAAAGATAATACGAGGTTTTTGCGAAATTTATACTCCCTCCGTCTCAATTTAATTGTCGCAGAGTGTACTTTTGCAAAATAGTCCTCATCGTTTCTCCGACACAACCCGCGGTCCTCGATCTCCTTCCTCCGGACACAAGGTAGCTTCTTTCGCGCAGACAACCTTTCTCCATCCAACCCGCCCCCGAGTTGCTCCCCTTGCCGCCGTGCTCCTCCCCTCCCCCATCCGGACCATGCCGCCTGCTTCCCCCTCGCCCCCATCGCCCCACGCCGCCACCTCCGCGCTTCCCCCATACTGCACCGCCGACGCCTCGTTCCCCACATCTCAAGATTCATTTTTTCTGTCGATCTGCTCTCTAATGGTGAGCAGCAGTGTTGTTTGTCCTGAATCGGGGCTGCGGAGATGTCGCCGGCCATGGCCCAGGGCGCTTGCATCAGCAGACACTTGACCACCACATCCTCCACCGCATCCTCCACGGACAGTGAAGTGGGCGGCAACGCCGCCGTCGACGGTCACCATGTCCTCATAGACACTAGTTCCACACAGCTCTTTATGGCCGCGCTCTATGCGACTTTCCCCCAACGCCAGGGCCGGCGAGCCCATGAGCGTCGTCTCCATGGCGACCTACATGCTCGGTAAATCTGCGAGGAGACGTGGACGGCGCCGCTGGATAGCAACGCTCGGGAGGCCTAGGAGAGGCTGCATTAGAAGCTCAGGAGCTAGAGGGAATCTGTGGTCGAGAGGTAATTCCAGTTCTGTTTCAGTTGCAGAGCCACGACCCTTCTTGAATTCGCACTTCCTTTTCTTTGTCAAGATTCAAGCTGAATTCAGACTTCTAGTGAGAATCCTGTCCGAGATCATGTGCTCAACGATGTCTAGATTAGGGAACCTGTATGGACTTCCAATCATGAGCAGTTTCCTCTGTTGATATACCGTGCCAAAAAATACTCTATCCCATGAATCTAGCTCCATGTGGAAAGATCCTCTCTGTAGTTTCAGACCACAAAATTCAGGACTTCATTAATTAGAGAGTAGGAGTACAGCCCACCGTGATCAATCAGCTTTGCTGCACATGCCGATTAACTGTTGTTGGATTATTTGATACTGCTAACCTAGCCATTGCCAATATTTCCTGTTGTAATATTCCAGCGCCATTTAGGGCGCTAAAAATTTGTAGAGCTAAATTAAGTGCCGATTAACTGGTATTGATCCTCAACTGCTTCCTCCTCAAGTATCCCGTTCATATAAAAAGCATCCTCTTCCCCGGGTATCCAGTTCAGGTCAAGAATTCCTGCATCATGGTTTAGATCTTGGAGCACCATGATGCTTCTCTGTTGCTCTTGGTACTAATGCTGCTCTTGCTAATACTGCTGTTGTTGTTGCTCTTGGTATTGACTGTTGTTGCTCTTCTCGTCGTCGACTTGCCAAAGCTGCAAGTATGAACAAGAAATTAATCAGTAACCTCAAGTTGCAATTGCAAACAATATTACATATGAATTTCATATAGATTGGTTACTTCTTTTGCCAAAGCTAAAACATATAAATGCAAACATATTTTTTTACTACTGATCTCAAATCAGACCAACTCCTTTGTTTTACTGTAAGCAAAGCACATAGCTCATATCTCATTACCAACTATTGCTTCCTCAAAGCTCTTGCTCTATAACTACATCCCTAAACTTGAGAAGTATACTTGTTCTCCAAAAGTTTACAATAGATAATGTCAGAAGCAGGTAAAATCATCCCAGTGCCAAATACCGTGTTCTCAATAGATAATGTACGAATTAAGCTGCAAGGTAGCTGAACGAGTCCTGCCATCGCACTTGTATGCATTGGCGTACAGCAAGCAGGAGATAAATGTGTGATACTCCTATATTAACTATTTAACTGACAGTGAACATCATAGGTACTACATTTAGTTCCAGTGGGATAATTAACGACCACCATGAAATTCTGTTCCGCGACCAAGACAAGACATTGATACCATGGAGAAAGTATCTACAGAATTACAATTTATCTAGGTGATAGTCTAATTCCTGTTTCAAAGTCAGTAAAGTCTTACAAGAATTACAATTTGTCTAGGTGAACACA
The DNA here is from genome assembly GCA_028641055.1 of Alopecurus myosuroides. Classification (NCBI taxonomy): domain Eukaryota; kingdom Viridiplantae; phylum Streptophyta; class Magnoliopsida; order Poales; family Poaceae; genus Alopecurus; species Alopecurus myosuroides. The sequence continues at coordinate 696,452 of JAPCYS010000011.1, forward strand.
CAGCGATATCTTTTCATCTTCCTGAAAATGGACATAGTGATCCTCATTATCTAAAATAATTTGGAAGCATTTTCGGTGGTGCCGTGTACATGCTCAATCTATGCAAGCATCTGTGCTAAATAGCATGCCCAATCTACACTTGATGAATGGAATTGGCAGCATGGAAGTGATGAATCATTTGTTGGGTGAATCCCTGTAATTTTGCACTGAGTTGCAAACAGTGTTTGAGATTGACCTGACAACAACTAAGTGTTCTACTAACCTACAGGTATAAATCCCCACCTCATAAGGCTGCATTATGCAAGAGAAATAGAAGAAAGGAAGAATTTCCCGATGCAATTTATCACATCATTTTATCACAACATTTTATGGGGTTATCTCTGATGCAATTTCAGTTTAGGCATATGTTCCTGATGCAATTTCAGCACTAATTTAGTTATAATTTCTTATGCAATTTTGTTCAACAGGTTGTGCAATCTCGATCACCTGTGGGGATCTCGATCACCTTCAGGAAGATGGACGCACGCAAGATCGAACTCCCTTGCCGGACATGTATTCGTCGCCTGCGGCAGAGGGACTCTCGCTGGCGCGGACGAAAAGGGAGGACGACAGAGCGGCTGTGACTGGGCGAGGTCGAGGCCCCTGCGGGTGCAGCTCAATGCCGACGGCAGAGGGGCGGCTCAGCCGTAGGAGGGAGCTCCCAGCGCGGAGCAGGGTGACTGGGCGAGGTCGATGCCCCTCCTACGCTGGCGCTGGCATGGTCGGCAAGTCGAGCTCTTTCCTGCGCTGGAGCTACGATGCGGCCGTGGAAGAAGGTGCGGAAGCACGTGAGATCGAGTGTAACACCCGGGGGATTTCTCCCAATTAGATTTGCTTGTTTTTCTTTTTGCTTTGCATCACATGCATCATATGCATTGCCCTTGTTTTCAGAACAACTTAAAAAGTTCAAACCAATTTAAACTTTCAAACATGTCCAAAGTTTCCAATTAAAAGTTGCAAACTAAACAACTCAAAATGTTTTCAATAGTTTTGAATTTGAAGCAATTAAAATGCTTGTTAATAAAAACCCCTTTTATTAACACCCTAATGGTAAATTCCAGTTCAAATCCAAATCAAATCATTCATACTTGGCATGTTCCAAATGTGGTTTAAAATTAAAATCTTGCAAACATTTAAATTCAATAAGTTTTCATAATTGGTTGAGCTTATTGGATAAAATTGGTTATTTCAAAAATCAAATCCTTATGAAACCCTATTTGAAATTCAAATAGCAAATTCAAATCAAATTGACATTTCAAATTTTTGAAATTAATGTTAACATACTTTGTCTTTACTGTTTTGTAAATCAATAAAAAATATTTCATAAAAATAAAACCCTAACATCTATTTCTATTTCTCTCTTCCTATTCCTTTACAAAAAAAAAGAAACAAAAGAAATAGAAAGAAAACCTCTCGGGCTGGGGAGGCAGGCCAAGGCCCACCTACAACCCAGCCCATCTCCCTCTCCTTGCAGCCCACCTTTCCCCGCTCCATCCCCTACCTCTGTACGGCAGGGCATCGACGCTGTCCACGTCAGAAGGCCGTGGATGGGACGGCCGGGAGCGTGCCTCCTCCTTCCTTAAAGCAGCGCCTACGAGCACCTCCCGGTTGCCCTAGTTCCCTCTCTCCATTTTCCCCTCCACAGCCGCCGTCGCCACCTCTTTCTCTCTCTCCCCGACGTTTCCCTGAAACCCGACATTAGCAGGACACAGCCGCGACTTTGCGAGCATGGCGCCGTCGCTGTAGACCTCGTCGAGGCACGACATCGCCTGGAATCGACGCAGGGCACGTCCCTTTCGCTCCTCGCCAGTTCTGAGCACCGGAGCAGCCTCAGGTCGCCGCCGGCGAGCCCTCCTTTTCCTCCCCTTCTCTCTGTTCTCTGTATCTCTGAATCCCGACGCTTCGCCACTTTCAGGTCCTCGCCGGCGAGCCCCTGGACCCCCTCGCACCAGCGCAGCCGTGGGAATCGAACCACCGTGGCGTCGTCTTCGCCGCAGGGATCGAGGCCGGAGGAGCAGCAGGCGCTTCGCACGCTCCCGAGGACACCGCCGGCCGTTGCTGATCACCGCGACCTTCGTCGTCGACTCGCCGTCTTCCCCGTGCCTCCCTCGAGCCGGTCGTCGTCGCATCACTTCCCCTCGGTGAGCCTCTGCCTCCTGGCCCTCTCCCCCTTGCTCTGTCGTCGCCGTCGCGCGCTCGCCGTCGATGGTCATCTCCTCGGCCGTAAGGTTCAGAAAGACTGAACCTTTCGTTCAGCTAACTGACGAATGCCACCTCAAACCCCCCAAGCCTCCCTGTTCTATCACAAGCAACAGCAGCAGCGCAGTGGCCATGCATCCGTCTCCGCACCCCTCTGACGCGGGTTCGATTCTCAGGGGAAGCATTTGCTTCCCCTTTTTCTTCTTTCTCCGCGCGAGTCCGGTCCCACCTGTCATCCACCCCCACAGCCACATCACCCCGCACCCAATCCCCTGTGGCTCCACGCTGGCCGTGGCCCACTGTCAGCCAGCGTGGGTAGCCCTACCCTCTGTAGAAAAATGCACTGTTCTGTTTCTTTTAATAAATGGCAATTTGAACCTAAACATTGTAAAATTAATATCTCCTTCAATTTAACTTCAAATGTCACAAATGAAATATGCATCCCAATCAGAAAATCATGAACTTTCCAAATATGCAGTTTGTGCACTGTTTTGAACATTCCAAATCAATTCAAAAATTCAAATTCAAATAACTCTTTTGAATTTGATTAAAATCATAACTATTTCAAATTTAATTCAAATGGCACATGTAAAATATGTTTTCCATGCAAAATTGAACAAGCTTTCCAAATATAAACTTTGTTTCCTGTTTTGAATAATTAAAATTGGTTAAATAATTTAAATCTTGTTTAAATCATTTAAAATTGCTAAATTAATAACTTGGTCAAACTAAATACTTTTTGAACATATAAAATATGTTTTCCATCCCATTTTTCATGAACTTTGAAAATATCAACTTTGTTTTCTGTTTTGAATAATTTAAATTGCTGAAAACAACTATTTCTTATTTAGTGCATTTAAATTGTCAATATAATAACTTGCTCATCTAAAATCCAAATTCAACAAATGAAATATGTATTCCATCTAAAATTTTGTGTTCTTTCCAAATATAAATTTTGTTATCTGTTTTGAACATTTAAAATTGGTGAAAACAACAAATGTTTGTTTAAATCATTTAAAATGCCAAAGTTCATAACTTAATAAATAAAATTCCAAACTTGGTAAACAACATATCAAACTGAAGCTATAGTTGTTTTCTTATTGTTTTCATCATCCATGCATCATTCTAATCAACTCTCACATGATGGTTATTTGTAGTTCATTTAATTCAACATTAATTCATGGGCTTTTCCATATGCAATCCAAATTGCATATGGGCCCATTTAAATATGTTTACCATGTCAATTGGTTTACTTTGATGCATCAATTAATCGTCATGCATATAAACTAGCATCATGCCGGATCTTCCCCCGTAGTAGTAATTGTTGCATCCGATGTTTGTTCTAATTCGTTGCTTCTTCGCGAATAGGACGTTGAGATGATGTGAGCAACGACAAGTGCTGCGGATGTACCTCTACTTGCTGGATTCCAGGCAAGTATACTCACTTGCTGCCTATGGCTGCCTTTCATCACTTGTTACCGATTCTTTCCGTTGTTCTTATGCTAGCCTTATGATTCGATGCTTGTGTCTCGATCCTATCATATGTTTACCTTGCAGCCATGATATAGCCTTCCTCCCACTTCCTATTAACTGTTGTTTGTTTACCTTGTTGGCCCTCGTGTCGTAGTTGCATGCTTAGTGTTGTTTGCGCTCAAGTCTTGTTGTCCGTCTTATCATCTGTTTAGTTTGATAGTTGGGTTTCAACTTAATCAACAATATGTTAATGTTTTGGGTAATAATAATTTGATGATAAGGCACCGGCAGGAGGCCCGGCGTGGTTTTGAGGCCTGCTAGTGTCGACCCTAATTAGGAAAAGGGTCTTGTCCTCCGATCCATGATGAGCGCACTAACCGCATGCGGGAAGCGAGTATGGGCGCCCCCCGCAACTTTGATTCGATTCGCATCTCGTCCAAATCGCCTCATTTAGTTCGGGTTTTCCATTTGCCGCATGCATATGCAGGTGCGAACCCTTGGCGCTAGGGTGGAACTTTTGTAGTCGGCATTTAGGGAGACACGTTCTTAGAGTGCTATGAGGGTCCCCTTTTCTTCGTGGGGCTTGATTAGCCGTGCGCTCAATTGCACGGGGTTCTTTGGGCTTGATGCGAAGAAGAGTTGCGTTGTGTTGAGTGCCTCGCTTGGTGGAAGGGCCTTTCCATCTGGCGGGTCATTCTTACGTGTACGGCCAAAATGGTGCATCCCTGCAGGGTTAAATCTTCTCGAGAAGCCGTGTTGTCCGCGGTTATGGATGACTTGGTGAAAGTGCTGGCTAACAAGTACTCAGACAACTTACACTTAACGATGATAACTTGACTAGTAATATAGATTACCTCCACCATAAAAATGAATGTCACCTTAATCAACAGTGTGAGTTTCCTTGGGTTGCTTCCTTAGTAGGGGGTAACATTGGATGGGTATTGTTTGGTGAGTAGTTGTAGTTGGTTCTGATACGCTATCTTATCCCTTTCTTTTAGCCGGATGTTGTAGCGCGTCTCTGTAGTTAGTTAGTGCAGCCCGCTGCCGCTTCTTTGCAATAATACCTTCCTTTCCGTTGTACCCAAAGTATTTGTATCTTGTGATGATTGGTTACGCTGGTATCTTGTGAGTATGGTTTATCCACTTGCCAGTACTTAACCGTACTGACCCATGAATCCCTTTCGTGGCTGCATATTCCACATTGAAGTCAACAGGTTTGAAGTCTGACGATGTTAGCTTGGGAATCCCTCCGGCTTGGCCTGGGCAGGGATTGGACGCCATCGGTTATCTTCAGGACTCTTAGTCCAATTTGTATCTTGTCCGTAGTCGGACGCTATGTTGTTTCTTCCGCTGTTATTTGGATCTTTGTATTGTATCGGTTGTATCCTTGACTCGTTTGAGTCGTCTTGTATATACCTCCTCTGTTGTTGCTGTGGATTATTCGTGAACTGTTGTAATGTTATCACAAGTGGCAACCTGAAATCGGTTATTATGCGGATTTGGGTGGAAATGCCGAAATCTGCATAGTGCCCGATCTCGGGGCGTCACATCGAGCACCCTCCCGACGGATGGACGGCGACGGCGAGGTCGAGGTCCGTCCTGCGCTGGCGAGGATGGCGAGGGAGAGGTCCGCCCCGCGCGGGAGCTGTGATGCGTAGGTGGAAGAAGGGGCGGAAGCACGTGAGGTCCCGGCGGGTGGACGGCGACGGCGAGGTCGTGCGCTGGCGCGGACGGCGAGGAAGAGCTCCCTCCTATCCTCGTGCGCGCGCCATGGATGGGTGAGGTCTGGCCCGTGGACGGAGGAGGAAGACGTGGTCCACGATTTTGAATCACAAGGAGTAATTTGTAACGTTGTTTAATTGTTTGGATTAATATGTAAAATCGCATTTGGTCATGCGGGAGTGGGTGCCTGCCACAATAATTTTGAGACGGAGGGAGTATTAAAAGACTTCTCCATGCGGATCAAAAGAGCTCCATGCTTATCAGGTACATACATATGCAAGATCTATTCATTCATTTATGCTTGCTGAAACGAAAATATTATATAACATAAAAGTTACAGAAAATGGCGACGTCAATCTACTCGTAAAAAGAAATTTAAAACGGTCGTTCGAGTGCGACGAATTTGAAAGAGTTCAGCAAAAATGGTGTAAATCTTGGTCCAAAATTAAGAAGCTACAGTGCACAAAACTCGAAACCGATTCCGGAAATAGAATCTACTCATCAATACACATATATTTTGTATGCAAATTATTTTGAATTGAAATATATTTGTCTGAGATAAAATATCTCTTTGAGTTGGTAGAGGTAGGTGGTACACATGATTAAGAAAAAACCTCTTGTACATGGGCATGTGAAGCCAAAGGGGACGAGTGGCGCGAGTTCTAAGATCTCAGGATGGCAATGTGCTTGTAATGCGAACAAGTAAATGCGTAACAGAGGAAAAAAAATCAGAACTTGAGTTGGAACCTGCGGGAAGCACCCCTCAGCCTGCTTCCACACTTCTTCCCCCGTCGCGTGTATTTGGCCAATATACTTGTACACAACGCATTTCATTTGATGTTGTTTGTTTGAGCTTTCGCTTTTGGACCTGAAAAGCAGAAGGAGAAGTCCAAACAAACAGAAGCTTAGTTGGATCGTGGTCAATTTCAACAACCTTGTTGGAACCACTGCCTCTAGTATTATTCTCATTTTCCTCATCTCTCCTCAACGCTCCGAGACCTTGATCATAGGGACACCTTCCTCTTCTCTCCGTCGGACGTAAAGGAGGGAGACAAGGTATTGGTACCGACAAGGTGGATAGCATTACTTCATAGAGCGGTGAGGAGAGAGAACAAAATGAGGGGAATGAGCATGGTAATACTAGCGATAGTGTGGTAGAGGCGTTCACACTCATGTATGTCTAGAGCAAGTTTTAGACCGTATAGCTCCTCTTTTGGTGCATAAAAGGAAGATCATATCCACATTAGCTCCTAATACTTCTCCCTCCTTCCTCTATGGACCATGTTGATGGCCTAGTGATTGAGGGGGCACTTCCCTATGTCATTTTCCCACTACCATATCCATGGCGAAGCTTGGATTATCCCCTCTCACTCTCACTACAATATCCCCTTATGTTTGAAGGAAAAAATAAAAGAAAAGGGAAAAGGGAAAAAAGAGAGAGAAGGTGGAGTTGGGCTCCCATATGGGAGTCCAATCCGAGTTGGGATAGGAGAGGGGGTGCGGCCACCTCCATGGTGCGGTCAAGCCCCTCCTAGCTCAACTAGGACTCCCCCCTCCCTTTGAAAATTTTCTGCCTCCCTCCAACTATAAAAAGGACCCCAAAGCTAAGAGAAAGATCAAAATTTTGAGCAAGCATCTCTCTCTCCAGTAGAATTAGAGGGTCTAATTAGATCTTCTAATTAGGGCCCCTCTAATTGAATTAGAGTTTCTTATAATTGAGTTTTGAGGTGTCCTATCCCGATTAGACCTAACTCTAATTAGCAATTCTCTCTCATGTGTTGAGAACTTCCAGATTCATATAGGTCTAATCGCAGTCGATTAGTGCTACCAATTAGCAACGCCGAAAGACCGTCTCTCTTCGTCGGTGCCAAGTCCTGGACAACGGAGCGCTAGCGGGTTGACACGAGCGTACGTGTGCACACCATAAGAGGGGTTACACATGTGATCCTTGACGAGGGAAGCTTAGTGACATCCTTGCAACTAGGACTAGTTGTGAGGAACTACGATTTTTCAAAACTCTTCTACGACTACATCGATTTCGCTGCCTGGTGAGTTGTGATCCTGATCCTTGCATGTATGGACATGCCTCGTTATCTGCATAGTGATCTCAGCGGACTACGTAGGGAAAAAAAAATATTCTGTAGCGTAGACCAGTAGGAGAAGTCGGAAATGTCATTGAGAGTGGACAGAAAGGTTCCAGACATTTTATGTAAGGTGGGTGAATGGTCTAGAAAGTTTCGGAGAAGTTCGGGATTTTTCGGGAAATCGCGGGAATGACGGAATGGTCAAAAATCCCAGTGGGACTGCACGTGCAAGTGGGCACGTGGGCCCACTAGGTAGTGCATCATGAATAAGAGGGACATTGCCATGACCTAATTTGCCAGGGACTTCGCTTAATTTAGATTGGAAGGAGAGAGGAGACCTACTTGGTCTCCAACTCCCCGCCTAGGGCATTGGGTGTGACGGAGGGGGAGTCCCTGTTGGACTCCTCTTTCCCCAACTCGCATAGGGTAGGGACCAACCCCCTGTGGTGTGGCTAGGAAAGTGAGGGAGTCCCACAATGACTCCACCTCCCATCCAAATCGGTTTGGCTCCATATAAAATGGGGGAGGGGGCACCCCAAAGGGTAACCCAATAGCTACGCTTCCTCTTCCCGAGTTGCACCCACCTCTCCACCACAAGTCCTAGACGATGCACTGTTGCCCCGGTGCTTTATCTATGGCACGGGAGCGCTGCCCTATTGCTACCCCGGCTTGGCCTAATTCTCGTTGGTGATCTCGGAGAGCCCCCTATCTTCATCGACTACTTACCAGCTTGGTGAATGGTGCTTGATCACGTTACGATGCCATGTTTCTGATCACGTATGTGTGGATACCATGGAGGTGCTGCACTTGCAGTACTCGTTTGTGGGATAATATATTTCCTCGCGATTAGACACGTCTAATTGTGGGGATCTACTACGTCTACTTCCACGTCGACCTCGTCACCGACAATCTTCCTCTAGTTCGACATACAATAGTATGTTCCGTTCCCTCCGCCTTGCAATGGATCTTGGTTATATGCTAGAATTTTTTTGTTTTTTATAGCGCGTTCACAAACATTGTTAACCTAAACTTGGTTGCATATGTTTTGGTTCAGGACTTCATTGTCGACCATATCTCATGGTCCATAAATCTTTGGGATTTTCTCCAAGGCATCATGATGATCTCGGGAAACGCGAAACTATAATCTGGACCTTCACTCCTAGTGAGTGCTACAAGGCTTGTTCAGCGTACAAAGCTCAATTCCTTGGGTCCATCCCGCTCTTTTGATGATCTTGTGTGGCAGACTTGGGCGCCTCCAAAGTGTAGTTTTTTTTCACATGGCTGGCTGTTCAGAACACACTCTAGAATCCAGATCGTCTTGCTGTCAGGGGCTGGCCCCACAATCCTCTTTGCCAGCTCTGCAAAAAATATGGGGGAACAACGATATGATACGTTGCAAACGTGTCTATAATATTTGATGCTCCATGATTGTTTTATACACAATATCTTTTGTTTTCCACATGTTTTCTTTCATTTTCCGGATGTTTTCACATACTAACCTATTAACAAGATGCCCCAGGTGATGTGGAGTTGTACTCCTAGTTTGGCCCGATCTTCACGAATCGACAAGAACGAATGAAGAACACGAAGAACACGAGATGGGGAATCGAGGGGGAAACATGGGTAATCGCGGGGAAACACACAAAGAGGGATAAATCGCAAGAACCGAAAGATCCAACCTCCCGTTAACTAAACCCCGAGGGTCGCCTACGGAATAATCGATCCAACTGAACTCACCTTGATACAAACCGTCTCACACCCGTAGCCGGTCCCACTACGCCAATAGAACCTCAAGGATTAACGAGAGGAAGATTGGACAACTCTTGACTGAAACCCTAAAGGGAGAGGACAAGTAGTTGGGATGTGCCTTGATACGATCCTAGACGAAGTCGTAGGAGTAGCCTTGATACTTTCCTAGGTACACACCGTGGGAGTAGTTCCTCAAAGAGGGATAAAAGAGAGCCAAGCTCAATGTTCTAAATTCAAATCTATCCCTAGATCTGAGAATGGGGAAGTCTATATATAGGGTAGTGCCAAGGGGGTAGGTGAGAGGATGAGATACATGGGTCAAGGCCCGAAAGCTGGCACGCAGGCCGCACAGGGGCGGAGGCTCCGGTGGTTTCCACCGGAGGCTCAGGTGGTTTAACCGGAGGCTCCGGTGGGGTTCCATTGGGGCTCCGGGGCCTGGCAACCGGAGGCTCCGCCGTTGGGTCCGGTGGGGGCTCCGCTCTTCTCGCCCCGAAGGGGTTTTGGGCGGAGGCTCCGGTGGCTGGCGCGGGGCGGAGGCTCCGGTGGGTTCACCGGAGGCTCCGCCACCTGGGGCTTCTTGCCTTCATCTTCTTGCGCTGGTCCTCCTCGGTCACCTTTCGCGTCTTCTTGGGAAACTCCTTGTGCATCGTCTTGGGTGCTTTCCGGGGCCTCCGTGATAGGTTCAAACCTGAGCACACAAAGGGTTGAACCATGAGGTAGCGCACCATCCGCCAAGTCACCGAAAGTATTGAGCGAGAGGAGCGAGTTCACCTTATCACGTATGGCCTTTGCTCGTAATCTTGTCATTGGTGCACTTGGTGGTGTTGGGTGGGCTACATCATCCCCCCCCTTGAAAAAGAGTCGACCTCGACTCGACGTCGTCTTCATCACTTGGGTATCCATGGAAGGGAGAGATGTCCTTGACATTGAAGGAGTTGTGGACGAGGTACTTGGATTGCGGTAAGTCGAGCTTGTAGGCGTTGTTGTTGATGCGTTTGATGACCTTGAAGGGGCCGTCGCCTCTTGGCTTGAGCTTGGAGTTGCGCTCGTCGGGGAAATGGTCCTTGCGCAAGTGTAGCCACACGAGGTCACCTTCTTGGAACACCATTGGTTTCTTGTTCATGAGAGAGGCTCGGTGCTCGGAATGCTTCTCAATCGTAGCTCTTGTGGAGTGACGAAGGCATGGATCCTGGACCTCGCGGATAAGGACACCCCATCTCAAGCCCAAGGCTAAGGCCCAAGAAGAGGAGCCCTTGGAATATTCTAGAAGGCCCACGTGAAGCCCACTCGCACTAACTTGCGGGTTAAGTTTGGAAACTTGTAACCGACCTAGGGTTAGAATTCGAGTCCTCTCCGGGTAAGGTTTGAGACCTGGCCACCTATATAAGGCCAGGAGAGCCACCGGTAGAGGACCAAGCAACACCTCACCATCGAAACCTTGAACTCGAGACCTTACTCTCGATTCGAGTACCACCATTGTAACCGATCTTTCCATCAATACAGATCGACAAGAGGCAGGAGTAAGGGTTTTACCTCTACGAGGGCCCTGAACCTGGGTAAATCTCGCCCCCTGTCTAGCTGACGATTCCACCAGCGCTCATGGGTTCTCCTAGTCGAAACCCGATAGGTCCACCTAAGGGATTTGTAGAGTCAGAGATTCGACAATTGGCGCCGACCGTGGGGAAGACGGGCGCTGGATCACCGGCATCTTCGGCTTCATCGACAACCCACTCCCGTTGGAAACCATCGACTACGGCTCCGAACAATCCTATACGGATCGGATCTGTCGTGGTCACACCTCACTCGCCGGAATCGCACCCGGTATTCGAGGATCTGGAGAAAAGCGTCACCTTGACGTTCGGGAGCTTGAAATTCGTGACCAACAGGGACGGGATCCTCCACTTCTCGGATGAATCAGAAACTGAATCTGGAGCTGTCGACTCGCGCCGTCATCTGGAGAAAAGCGGCGAGTCCATCCGCTTCAACGCCAACGACTATCATACCCTCTCGACAGAGGAACCATCAAGAATTCAAAGAAACTTTCGATCTACGCCTAGGACGCACGAGCCCCGACTGGCTCAAGTCTGCATGGCAGGATCGGAACAAGCCTCGGAAACGGAACATAGCGCGGCAGAGCGCAACATAATCGGCGTCTCACGGGAATCTTGGAACCGAGCAAAGGAGGCTATGCGAACGAGCAAGCCACCCGCAGCCGGGGCTTCACACGAAGACATGGTTGCCTACCACTATCACCTAGTGAGAGCAGCCACGACCATCAAAGACGCTCGGATAGATCTGGCCCGCCGAAGAAGAGCGGCGGATGAGTCGAGCCAAAGGTGAGCCGGGCTGTCCATAACACCCTCGGTCGGAACCCGACCCGCGAGGAAGGGGCACGCATCTACATCCAGGAACAATGAGTCCCTAGCCGAAACCAACAGATCGATCACTCCTTCTCTCATGCGAGTCGATGACGACGGCAATGTCTACCCGCAAACTCCTGCTGCCGCGGTTCTAGCCGCAGCAACTTACATGCAGATGAATCAACCGACGGAAAGGGACCCTCGGGCAGAGCAGTATAAACAAGTACGCAAGGGATTAGGGCTGGCAGCCGCAAGGCTCGCCGCCTATGATCGAAAGAAAGCCGTAGAGCAGCTGGAGAAGGAACAGGAGAAGGAGAAAGAGAAAGATAGGGAGGCATCCCGCAAACGTAGGAGCTCTTCGCCAAGAAGGGACAGGTCGCCACGTCGTGGCCGAGGAAAAGAAGCACGACGCCGTGATGACAGTCGAAGCAGCAGCGAAGGCAGTCCAAGAGACAAAAGCTCGCGGCATCATAACAGCCGCTCGCGAAAGCGAAGCAACGAACCAAGGAAGAATGCCGACCGCGACCGGCCAGAATACGACGCGCGATCAGATTTCGCTCAAAAAAGGGTGGACAAGGCAAGGGCTTCGCGATATCGCGAGCGCTCTTCGTCCGGCTCCTCGGATGATGAAACCTGCGGCGCTCTCTGCTTTGCCCGCAGTATCCGCGAGGCACCTCTACCCAAAAGATTCAAGCTTAGCACGGAAGTGACGAAGTCTGACGGCTCACTCGAGCCCTCTCAATGGCTAAGCGATTACCTCACGGCAGTAAAATGCCAACGTGGGAACAAAAACACGGCTATGCAATACCTCAATTTGCATCTCACCGGCGCGGCCCGCAGTTGGCTGGAAAGAAGACCAAAATCTTGCTACGCATCGTGGGATGACTTGCACCACGATTTTTGCAAAAATTTCCAGTCGACTTACAAGAGGCCAGCCACCATTGAAAAACTGCGAGCATGCAAGCAGAAAAGTGGCGAATCCACCCGCGAGTACATCCAGCGATGGACTACGCTTAGGAATACCGCAGGAACTATCTCGGAAGAAGTAGCGATTGAAGCCTTCGCAAAAGACGCCCGAAGAACGACTTTCAGAGAAGAACTGGGCAGAGCCGCACCCAAAACTATTGGGGAGCTGATGAACATAGCCAAAAAATGGGCTAACGGAGAAGATGCGATACGCAATTAGAGAGCCTCATCACCTGCGCATGATGAAGACCGTCATGGCCGGAGGAAAAGGAGGAAATATTACGATCATGAGGACCGAGAGGAGTTGGTAGCGGCGGAATTCACGCAAAGTCGCGACTCCGGTCGCCGTGGGAATCGCGAATGGAGACCAAAGGCTGAAGAGAAATCACCTGAGGAAGACCTCGATGGATACTGCTCGCTACATCTATTTACAGATAAGCGCACGGGCAAAACTAAGGCAACGCACCTTCTTAAGGATTGCCGAAAGTTTATTGATATCTCAGAAGCACTCGCCAGAAAAAGATCTGCAGCCACCCAAAATTACCCACCGCTTCCAGGAGGAGGCCACCAAGGATTACAACCGCCACAACCCCCACCTCCACCAGCAAATCCAAACATGGCATTAGCTGCGCTACCTGCACCACCAGCACAAAACTCCGGGGCCAATGCGTACCCGAATCCAGCAGGGCAACTCACGATGATCCAGAAGGTATGTCCATACCGCAGAGCTCAAAAGACTAACACGAGGCAATTGTGCATGGCTGTGCAGACACCGCCAACAAAAACAGAGTACTTGAAGATGGCAGACCAGCCGATAACATTCTCGATGAAGGACCACCAGCCACGAGTCTATCGACCAGGACACGCCGCCCTTGTCATCCAAGCACAAATTGGCAACTATGACTTGGCCCGCGTATTCATGGATGGTGGCAGTGGCATCAACATTATCTACGCGGATACACTCCGTCGGATGAACAGGAACTTGGACGGCCTCCAGGAATCAGAAACATCCTTCCACGGGATAGTTCCCGGAAAGGCAATCCGTCCACTCGGAACAATCAACCTAGAAGTTGTGCTGGGCACTAAGAGCAACTACAGAAGAGAATTCCTCGACTTTGAAGTCGTCGATTGGCCTTCACAGTACCACGCCATTCTTGGTCGAACAGCGTTCGCCAGATTCATGGCAGTACCGCACTACGCCTACCTGAAGCTCAAATTACCTAGAGAATATGGCGTAATCACCATCGACGGAGACTTTAAAAAATCCAACAAGTGCGACATTGAATTCAATGAGATAGCAAAATCTTTCGGGATGCAAGAAGAACTTCAAGAGCTGGCAAAAACCACGGATCACTCCGTGATGCCCCTCACGAAGAAAAACGCGCCTGAACTGGAGTTCAGCGCTAACAGTGGCACCCGAAAGCATCAAGTGCACCCGACAGATTCTGCGAAGACAGCGATGGTCTCCACCACCCTTTCGCAAGCATAGGAAAGCGCGCTCGTCGAACTCCTCCATGAGTACTGGGAAATTTTCGCCTGGCAGCCATCAGATATGCCAGGAATACCCAGGGAGTTTGCCGAGCACTCGCTCGAAGTCTTTCCAGATGCCAAACCCATCAAACAAACTACTCGACGATTTTCAGAACCCAAGCAGAAGCCGCTTGGAGAAGAAGTAAACAGATTGCTAGCAGCAAAATTCATCAGGGAGATCAAGATATCCACTTGGTTAGCAAACCCGGTGCTGGTCCCCAAAAAGAACACGGACATCCTTCGGGTATGCATCGACTACACGTCGTTAAACAAGCACTGTCCCAAGGATAACTTCCCCCTCCCGCGAATCGACCAGATCGTGGACTCTACAGCAGGCTGTCAACGCCTATCTTTCCTGGACGCCTATTTGGGATATAATCAGATCTGGATGAAACGGGAGGACGAAGAAAAGACAGCATTCATCACCCCACACGGTGTATACTGCTACACGACAATGCCTTTCGGGCTCAAGAACGCAGGCGCAACATACCAGCGCTGCATGCAAAAATGCCTCGCCAAGCTCATTGGCAAGAACGTACAAGTGTACGTTGACGACATAGTCATCAAGACTCGAGTTGAGAGCACACTCCTCGAGGATATTAGAGAAACATTCGACGCCCTCAACGCATACAGGATCAAGCTCAATCCGACAAAATGCGTCTTCGGCGTTCCAGCAGGGAAACTTCTCGGGTACCTGGTATCCGCCAGAGGAATCGAAGCTAACCCAGAGAAAATACAAGCAATCTTGACAATGAAGAAGCCAACCAATCTACGCGGAGTCCAACAGCTCGCAGGGCGACTAGCCGCCCTGAGCAGATTCATCGCACGATTGGGAGAGCAAGCGTTACCCTTCTACAAGCTGCTGAAGAAGACGAACAAATTCGAGTGGACACCAGAAGCTAAGCAAGCATTCGCGGACTTAAAGCGATCGTTGCAAAGCAGGCGAGTCCTTGCAACACCGCAAGAAAGGGAGCCACTCTACTTGTACCTAGCCGCCACAAACCAGGTCATCAGCACAGCAATCGTAGTCGAACGACCTGAGGAGGGCAAAGTGTACGGAGTTCAGCGACCAATCTATTACATCAGCGAAGTGCTCTCGCCGTGCAAGCAACGATATCCTCATTACCAGAAGCTCGCATATGGAGTTGTTCTTACAGCTCGAAATCTCAAGCACTACTTCCAGGAATACGCCATCACAGTGGTTAATGATGCGTCACTCGAGACAATCATGAACAACCCCATGGCATCCGGAAGAATAGCCAAATGGAGCATCGAGTTGGGCGCTTGGGACATCACTTATGCAGGACGCAACGCAGTCAAATCCCAGGTACTCGTGGAATTCCTAAGCGAGTGGACAGAGCTACAAACGCCAGGACCGCCTGAGTACACGAGCAACTGGATAATGTACTTTGACGGGTCCAAACGAAACGAAGGAGTAGGAGCCGGAATTGTCCTCATATCGCCTAGGGGAGACAAGCTGCAATACGTCCTACGGTTGGACTTTCCACCCGATGATCCAGCATCAAACAATGACGCAGAATATGAAGCTCTGTTGCATGGGATGAAGATGGCAGTTGCCTGTGGAGCCACCCGACTAATGATCTACGGCGACTCCAATCTCACCGTACAACAGACAATGAAAGAATGCGACACAGTTGCCGAAAACATGGTCGCATATCGCGACATGTACAACCTACTCGAAGGAAACTTCAAGGGATGCGAGCTGAAGCACATTGCGAGATCCAGTAATGAAGAGGCAGATAAATTGGCAAACATGGGTTCTACAAACACACCCATACCGCCAGAAATATATTTCGAGAGGATGACCAAGCGCTCGGTCAAAATCAAAAAAGCTGCAGGAACACCCACAACACAAGAAACAGAGGTCAACCCGCAAGTCGCAATCATCGAGCTTATTCATAACATTTCACGACAGGTTTTTCTGGTCGAGCCATTCTGGACGCAGAAATACCTCGACTACCTGTCCACCAAACAGCTCCCGGCAGATCCTCGTGAGGCTCGACAGACAGTCAGACGCAGCAAATCCTTTCGGGTAATCAACGGAGAATTATACAAGCAAAGCATCTCAGGTATACTTCAGCGTTGTATCGCACCCGAAGATGGGAAAGAGTTACTCCAGGACATACACCAAGGAGACTGCGGGCATCATGCTAGCTGGAAAGCAATCATGGGAAAAGCCTTCCGAGCGGAATTCTATTGGCTCATAGCAGCCACCGACGCAAAGGAGCTAGTCGAACGATGCGATGCTTGCCAGCGATTCGCGCCAAGACCACATGCACCTGCTACGGAACTGCACATGATACCCATCGCCTGGCCCTTTGCGCAATGGGGGCTAGACATGGTAGGACCTTTACGCAAGTCCACACCAGGTGGATATACACACTTGCTGGTCGCAGTCGACAAATTTACCAAATGGATCGAGGCCATGCCAGTAACTTCGGCTAGTGCCCAATGCGCAGTCAAGTTCCTCGACTCCATCGTATGCAGATTCGGGGTACCACATGACATCATTACAGACAATGGCACAAACTTCACAGCAAAGGAAACACAACAGTTCTGCGAGAAAAAGGGCATCAACTTCAAGTTTGCTTCAGTTTCCCACCCGCAAACGAACGGGCAGGTCGAAAGATCCAACGGCTTAGTTTCAGCTGGAATCAAGAAACGTCTACTCGATCGTCTACACCCAGCAGCCGGACATTGGGCCGAAGAGTTACCCTCTGTGCTATGGAGCCTCCGCACGACTCCAAACCAATCCACAAACAACACGCCATTTTTCATGGTATATGGGGCAGAGGCAGTCCTTCCCGAAGATGTTCGGTTCAGCGCCCCACGAGTTGTGGCTTACAGCGAAGAAACCTCAAACAGGGCACTCGCGGAAGATATGGATGCACTCGATGAGATGCGCGATATAGCACTCGCAAGATCCAGTATATCAACAATCTGCGAAACTATCATAGTCGCCGTATACGTCACAGAGCATTCGCGTTGGAGATCTAGTGCTGCGATTCAAGCAAAGGAAGGACACAAGCTCGAGCCACCATGGGAAGGACCCTTCATCATACACGAAGTCATCCCAGGTGAGCCTACAGGCTGAAGAATCCATCGACTGGAGGAATCTATTCCAACCCTTGGAATCGCACACCTCCGCAAATTTTATCCCTAGATTTACATGTTCTCACAACAAATAAGGCTATACTAGCCACTCCTGTAGCCCGAATACATGACTTCTCAGTCATAGCAATAAAATACATGGTTTCTCAACCATATTTACTCGAAGATTATTTATTCTTACATGCTAAATAGTTACAGGTACACACCCCATAAACACACGGGGGCTACGCCTACAACTAAGCATCACAAGAAAATTTATACACACAAGGTTACACGCTTTACAACAGTTTTTGCAAACTATACAGCATCACAGAATGTCCGCATTTAACAATCAATCATGGCGATAAGCATTCTCAGTCGCCAACACTCTATCTACTTCCTCAGAGGTTAGTCGAATGATCTTCTCCGCTGCAGGACGAACAACATCGTAATGCGGAGAAATATCATCGATTGGACCATCCGGAAGCCTAGCTACGGAGTTAAAATTTACTTCAGGATGCCATATTCGGACAAAGGAGAGAGCCACCACCGCACCGCAAGTCATTTGATTGCGCACGCACTCGCGAATTTCTCCCTCTTGCCCGAAGAGCCCGAGTAGATAGCTCCAGTCTTCAGGACCCCTTTCAAGCGGGTAGAATGCAGCGTTCATCGCGATCAAGACCTCGTGAAAAGAACTCACAAGAATTCTCGCCTGGATGACACGGAATTTCAAGGTGGCCATCACAAATCCTCGACTGCGGTCAGACCAAAAATTGTTCGCATGAGGCTTGAGCTGCCAGCCTCTTGAAGAATGTGGTTTTCCACCCACTGCTTTTCCTCCCTATCATTCGTTTAACAACTGAAAAGCAAACATACTGATCAGAGAAGCAAGCGAGACAAAGAAGACACGGGGGCTATATACTTACACAGTAAGTCCCTAGCGACAGAGGCTAACTCATCCATCAGAAACTGTTCGCGCTCAATCGCCAATTTCTGCTTGGACTTCGCCACATCGGCTATTCCGCGCAAGGCTTTCAGCTTGCGCTCACCCTCCTGGACCCTATCACGAAGACCCGCAGGTACCAACAGCGGCAACAAGAGGATTTGCTGGAGCAGCACGTCCACCTGAAGGTTCTGCAGCAACCCCAGCGTCCTGGAAGAATACAAGGAAAGAAGTAAGACGCCCTATTCGAAGTATCTCTAGTCGCACATTTGACGAGTGCTCGGGGGCTACTTCCATCGGGAGCAAATATACAACAACAAGAAGCAATTTCCAGAAGAACGTCTCGATTAAAGACAATGAAAATACGGGAATACATCCCAAGGTTCATTACAATCAAGCTGGAAAAGCAAAAGAAAAACAAAACTAAGAAGCTACAGTGGTGCTCCCACTAGCGGCAGTCGCCCCTCCCTTGAGTCGAGCAAACAGCTCAGACAACTTCCGAGCAAGGATGGCGGCTGGCTCGCCAAAACGAGAAAGCCGTACCTTTTTGCCCGTGGAGGGGTCGACTGGGAGATCCGAGTAGGCCTCCTCCAAACCGCTGACTCCATGCGCTAGCGCGAACTGGATTGCCGTCATTGCGTCAGACTCCGACTGGGCGACTGCGTAGGCATCCAGGAGATTGCTCTCCAAGAAGATCTTCAACAGGTCGCCTAGCGCGGGTGGAGATGAAGCGTTGGCAAGGAGGCGACCGTGCAGCTGCGTCAACACTTGAGTGGCATTGCCAATCAAGGAGCAAGCTCCTTCGGCATGCCTCTTGAGTTGAGCAAGAGTGTCGGTTAGCACGTCTACCCGTCGAATTCCAGGAATCTCCAAAGGAACACCCAGAAGACCTGCAAAGAAAAGAATGTCAAGACTCAGCAAGCTCACCAGGACAGAAGATGAAACTGCGAGAGCCAAAGTTGCTTACCCGCGAGACGCTCAGCAAGAGGACGAAGGAATGTGACAAGGTCAGCATCCGCCTTATTGCTAGCATCCTCCAGGTTCTTCAAGGCTTTCTTGGCATCCGCAAGCTTTCCTTCAAGATCCTCCGATCGCATGCGGGAATCTTCAAGGTCTCGTCGAGTGTCCGCCAGTTCAGCCTCCTGAGTTGTTGCCCGATCGGAAATATTATCCTTATCGGCCTTCAAATACTCAAGTTGAGATGCATAAGTGACATTTGTCAGAAACCAAGAATCGACGAAAGAATGGAAACACGAAAAGATGATAAAAACTTACTTCGAAGGAGCTCGTTCTCGGAGGTGAGCCGACTGCATTCTGCTCGAAGCCTTCCGCACTCAGACTCAGCAAGAACCGTGCGGCGGCCAATCGCCGCAAGGGAGTCAACAAGCGACTACAAAAAAAATATAGAGAAGAATTAGAAGATAAAAATTGGAGCCTGTACCCGATTGCAATCAATCGACTACAGCCTCGGGGGCTACTCCCATCGGGAGCACTGTCGTGCACCCGATGAAATCAAGAAGAAGGAAAAGACAGACTTTGAGCCTGTAGCCGATCGCATGCGATCGACTACAGCCTCGGGGGCTACTCCCATCGGGAGCACTGTCGTGCACCCGATAGCAATTTGAAGACGAGTAACAGAATTTACCTGGCCCTTGGCGCGGGAGAGAGGATCTGCGGAGCTATCCGTCGCCTCTTTCGAAGCTGAAGCCCCGGCAGCAAAACTAGGAACTCCATGTTCCGTAGTCGCCGCCTTGGGGGCTACGCTGTGTTAATTCTGGACGGTGCCTACAGTGGGAGCCTCATCCGCAGCTCCTGCCTTACTCTTCCTTTCGGGAGGAAGAGAAGAGGCGTACCTGCGAGGAATAATGGCTTGCACGCTGCAACAAAAGACAAAGCGTCAACATAGATGCGAAGGAAAAACATTCGACTAAGAACGAGGAGAAAAAACTTACTCATCATCTTCATCCTCATCCAGCATATCCGTATTCCAGGCGGTCTGGATAACTGGGAATGAGGAGGAAGGGGCGCGCAGTTGCAGAGGAGTAGCGTGGATGGGTTCCTTCCCGGGCGACTCTTCCAAGGAGTTTTCCTTAGAAGTGGCCTCATCACCTTCCACCCGACGGCGTTTATAACGATCGCCACCCGAGTCTCCTGTGTCATCCGAAGAATCTTGGTCGGAGCTCGAAGAAGGGTCAGCAACACTGGTGTCGGCTGGGCCTTCCAGATTACTCGTCAACAACTCCGAGGCCTCCGCCCCAGATACAGGAGGATAGCAGGTGGCCATGGACAAACTCTATGGAAAACAGAAGAAAGCAAGGAAAAACTCAAGCAAGGAAAAATTCATTCGATTGAAACTCAGGACAAACAAGAAAATAAAAGAAGAGGTGAAGAATAAACTCACCGCGGCTGGCGGAGGCTTCGACGCGTCAAAGGCCGCAACTGTGCAGTCGGGAAATTTCTCTCCCACCTTCAGGCTAGTGATAGCCGTGATCTTCTTCTCGAACTCGACATTCGAGAGATCCTCGCGACTCACTCGGCTAGGGTCCTCAGAGCCTTGGTACTCCCACATTGTTGAAGGCCTGAGTTGCAGAGGCTGGATCCTGCGCCTGAGGAAGACGGCCGCCGGATGCAGCCCGTTTAATACAACCCCAGCACTCTGGTCGCGAAGGGCAGCCACCCTGGCGAGTAGCGGCGCGACTATCGTGGTGGTGTCACGGCAGATGCCATAGGATGGCTAAAGATGTGGGGACGATGGACGCTGGAGGCGCTCGGGGAGGGATCACGCAGCGAGTAGCCGCGTGAGTATGAATCTAGCACTGCAAACAACAGGATCTACCCAGGTTCAGGGCCCTCGTGTGGAGGTAAAACCCCTACTCCTGCCTTTCTCTCTTTGTATTCGTATCTCACCGAGTAGCCACAGTACAAGTTTTGGCTTACAACCGAGTAGCCACTCTTCTCTCTTGGCAACTGTAGCCCCTAGTAGTGTCGTCCCTCGCGCATGAGGAGGCAGGGCACCTTATATAATGGTGCCCAACCGGATACAGCCAAGATGTCGACATAGTGTGCACACTGTACACTTCCAGCTTCCCGCTGACAGCTTTGGCTTCCAAGTTTGTCTCCGTGTGGAAAGTCGTTGTGCAAAACCAAGAAGCTGATCTGTTATCACTGACACTGTCACGGGGTAGGCCCCCCTAACCTGCGACGCCCTGCTGACACACTGGCGTGGATAAGCACGCGCTCTGCAGATGAACAGTGCCCCAGTACGGACCCAGGATACGCGGGATCCTGTGTCAGAACGGCTCCTTTGACTTCTGGCCCGAGTAGGAGACCGCCATTTCTACTCGGACCACTTCCTCTACTCGGAGGAGAATAACTTCCTTGATTCTTCCTTCTGGCCATCAGCGTGTACGGCCGAGTAGCAGTCGACCGGGTAGCGAGTACCGGGTAGCCAGCTACTCTGCCAAACGTTTCTTCTGATCTTGCCCTTTGCACTTGCCTTTACCCTACTCGGGGGTAACCCCCGACATTAGTCCCCGAAGCTGGTAGAGTCCTGCGAACTTGTTCACTGGGCTCTGCCAGCTTAAAACCAATCTTGCCTTTGAACCCTAGGTTGCTGAGTAGAACCTCCGAGTAGCCCCCAATTCTGGCTTGAGTCTCTTTTCTTCCGAATAGAACCATCTCTCTTCTCTGTCACCGAGTAAAATGACTTCGCGGAATTCCTGGAGAGAATCTCGGCGTGGCAGACCAAATCCACCTTTCCGCACTGCAACTGGGCACGTGTCACGTTGTCGTACCCCCGACGCCTCGGTGCCCGGGATATGGCAGGCCACGCGCCCATCACTGCGACCTGGGCCCACCGGCCCGTTAGGTCTCATCAAGTGCAGTTATCACCCACGATCTCGACGTGGGATCGATTGCGGCCGTTACGCGCGCAAACTGCGCTGTGTGCGTTTCTAACCGGCCCACACCCCACGTCGCACGATCTCTGCGCACAACTGATCCCACTAGCGTTACTAGTAACGGCTATCCGAGGGGAGGGATAAATACCCCCTTGGTAACTCCTTCTTCCCCTTCCTGCTCACATTCATCCCTTGTCTCTTCGCATCTCCGCCGCCACAGAGTGCTTTCGCCGCCGCGCATCTCACCGCACCGCTGCTCCCTGCGACGCCGGAAGGCTAGCAAATCCCATCAATCTTCCACGAATCTCCACCAAATATCCTCTTCTCGATGGCCCGCGACGATGATGCCCGCGCTGGATGGGCTGGTTCCGAGGTCACGGCAGACGATTGCCAGTGGCTCGTGAACACCCGCCGGGTTCCCGCCGGCGTGCGCCGCAGGCCCTCGAACGGCGAGCTCGTCCCCACTCCGGAGGCGGACGAGTTCGTCGTGTTCCTCGCTCATTTCAAGCGAGGATTCGGGCTTCCCGTCTCCGACTTCTTCCGCTCCTTCCTCAACCACTTCGGCCTTCAACCGCATCATCTGCCTCCGAACGCCATAGTGATGCTCGCATACCACGCCGTGGTGTGCGAGGCGTTCTTGGGTGTGCGCCCCACGGTGCACACCTGGGCACGCTACTTCTTCTTCAGGAAGCAGAGCGTGCCCAAGCCGGGTAGCACGGAGAGCACCCGCAGCATGACCAAGACCGGCAGCGCCATGATGCGGTAACGCGGCGGGACCAACCACTCGCGCATCAAGGGCCTTGACTTCGTGCGCAAGTGGCAGCGGTCGTTCTTCTACGTGAAGAACGTTGCTGTCGAAGAGGGAGCGCCGATTGTGGATCGGATCCACCTCCCCAAGTGGACGAACACGGCGCCCACCCAACAGAATTGGGGATTCAAGCCTGCACTGGAAGGCGACATCAAGCAGATCAACCAGCGCCTTGCCCAGCTGAAGGATTTGGGGCTGAAGAGCGACGACCCCATCGCCTGCTGGATTTCCAGGCGAGTGCTCCCGCTGCAGCGCCGTGCGCACCTCATGTGCTACATGGGGGGCAACAAAGATTGCACACGGACGACCACGTTCGAGTTGAGCAACGCGGATGTGGCCGTCTGGGCGCGCTCGATCATGAGCACTGGCCTCACCGACAACTGGCAGCACGGCTTCGTGCCGTATAGCCGCACGAAGCCCATCGGACAGGTTAGTACTGTTATGCTTTGTCTTTGCATTATAATGCCGAGTAGACGGCCTTCCAGCTTAGGATGCTTAGTATTCGCATGCTGTGCCGAGTAGAAACTCCCGCTAGTATCCACTAGGCTTCATGTGCTTTGTGTTTGCACGCCACGTTGAGTAGAGCACTTGCTAGTATCTGTTAGGCCTTATGTGCTTTGTGTGTGCACGCCATGTCGAGTAGAACATTTGCTAGCATCTGTTAGGCCTTATGTGCTTTGTGTGTGCACGCCATGTTGAGTAGAGCACTTGCTTAAATATGCTTTGTGTTTGCATCCCGCTCCGTGTAGAGTTCCTTGTATTACTCAACTAATTTATGTTGTTTGCTTGTATTTTCAGCACCTTGACCGCCAGCTTGCTGAGAACGAGGAGCTCCTTGAGGCCAACTGGGACCCAGACCGGACGGAGGATGACGAGACCGCCTACGACACCCAGGACACCCTCTGTGTCCCTCATGCCGAACAACATGGTAAGCACCACATTGATGCTTCCATTCGGGATTGGTCTGAGGACGATGAAGAAGGTGACTCAGCTTGCCTCTGCTGCTATGGGTAGCGCTGTTTCTTTTTCCTTTCCGCTTCTCAATCGTTGCTTCTCTATTCTGCAGACGATGCTGATGCTGACGAGGAAGACGATGACGTCCTCGACGCCAACCCGGTTGCGGTGGCCGCTCCTACCACTCGTAAGAGGACGGGTAGCGGTGCTCAAGAGCCCCCCGCCAAGAAGCCGAAAGCCGAGAAGAAGAAGAAGCAGGTTTCAGGCCGAAGGCTACCCCCTTCCCGCAAAGGGTAAGCAGTTTCCCTCTGGTTTACATCTTGTCAATGCTTCCTGGTGTTCTCCTTTCCCTCCCTTTTTCTGAACTTCTTTTTCTCTTCAGCGCTCCCTTGTCAATACTGCTGCTGCCCCCGCCAAGTCCCTTTTTCTGAACACCTGTCGACCCCGAGTCGCTCATCGATCTTGATGAGGATGAGGATGAGCCTGCCGCACGGGATAGGACGCGTGAGTCCTCTCCCGCGAAGGAAGAAGAAGAAGGCACCAACGCCCAGGACACGGGCGCTGGCGCTCAGGACATGGACACGGAGCAGCAGGCCCGCGCAGAACCAGATGCGCAGGATGCTGCTCAAGACGAGACCCCGCCTTCTCCTCCAGCTGCCTCAGCTAGGGAGAAAGCCGACCAAGACGCCGAGTACCAAGACCGTGCTGCCCTTGAGCAGCATGAGGAGAACCAGGAGCAGCCGGAAGCAGAGGCTGCCGTCCAAGATGACCCCGCGGCCCCGCCGCGGGTAGAAGTAACAGGAGATGCACAATCATATCCCGCTTCCGAGCAGCGGGTTGAGACAACCGCGGTGGAACCAAACCCGCCGAGCCAAGCGCAGCCAGACGCTGCGTCGGGTAGCCAGCCTCCAGTGCCGCCTACCCCGCAGGGTGCTCCACCCACAGCCCCAAGCTCTCTGCCGCCTGCAAAGAAGACTAAGACTGCACCGAGCCCTCCAGCCAAACAGGTCACCAAGAAATCAGATGCCGCCAGCAAGCAGGCCACCCAGCCTGACGCTCCAGTCCGCAAGAACCCTCCGCGCAATGCTGTGATGGACTCTGCCAAGATGCCACCACCTAAGCTACCTGTGAATCCTGCTGCGCCGACTGGGCAGCTCACTATCGGTGCTACTGGCAGCTCGGCAGGCGCAGCTCCGGGATCTTGTGCTCAGGAGCCGCCCAGCTACCTGCCCTACATGTTGCAGATGAGCAAGCAACATAACATCACTCTGAGCAAAACCGAGACGCGGCTTGCTATCACGAAGGGCAAGCAGGCCACGGCGGTGGACTCCAAGCTGCCAGCAAAGCACAAGCCCCTCTCGATCTACTCGCGGGAGATACAAGAGACTGAGGTGGTGTCCCATGGGCTTAAGCAGATGATCGACCGGGTAGGCTTCATCGAAGCGGAGTGGAATAGCGAGGTCCTTGGCAACAAGACCTGGCACGGCCTGGCCTTGGGCACGCTGGACCATTGGCGTACTGACTGGAATAAGGCGGACATGGGGTACAATCCCATGACCATTTCGTCCACCACCAGCACGCTGGCCGCGAGGATGTATGTCCACCGCAAGGCCGCTGAAGATCTCGAGCAGACCTATGCTATAAGTTTTGTTTGCTTTTTTCGAGTTGCGGTTTCTTGTTCCGAGTTGCGGTTTCCCTCCTTCTTCCATTCTTCTCTTTCTCCTTATCCATCATCCAGTCCCCGAGATTTGGGCCGAGTAGACGGGTACTCAACCGAGTTGCCGTCTTCTCGGGTCGAATCTTCAAAACAATGTCTAACTCCTTTTCTTTCTCCTTCTCAGAATAGCCTCTTGAAGAGGACCACCCTTTACCGGCGGCTGCTCTGGAACCACTCCATCGCTAAGAGGCGCCTTGAGGCCCTGGAAGCGGAGCGCAAGACCGATGCTGAAACGGAGAAGGCAGCCCTGGATCGTGCTCTCCAGATTTCAGCACTCGAGAGTAAGCTTCTAGCTATTCGGTTAGTGCGTTTTTTGTTTACGCCCGTATGTGCTCTTTGCTCTAACTCCCTCTACTCTGTAGGCAAACTTGAGACGCTGACAGATGAGCATAAACACTGCCATGTCTTCGTTGAGTCTGCTGAGAGCAAAATTAAGGAACTTGAAGGTGAGTTGCCGTCTTCTTGGTTATTTTACTCCTTTCTCTTGGCTACTCTGCTTACTGTGCCGCTTCTGTCCGCAGAAGAGTACAAGAAGTTCCGTGAGGAGCATCTTGACTGTCTGAAGCCCGCCTAGCTGAAACAGCAGATTGCGGACCTGGAGGTGGAGTTCAAGAGTAGACATCTCACCGAGATGGAACCGCTGCAAGTCAAACTGAAGTCCGCCCTCCAGGACGCCCTAGACCTGACTGCCGAGAAGGACAAGATGGAGGCAGCCTTCAAGGCCAAGCAGCGAGCCCTCGAGTTGGAGAATGAGTTGCTGAAGAAGAGCAACGTGGACCTCATGAGCCAGCTGGCCGAGTTCCGCAAGGTTGAAGAGAAGCACATTGCTGACGAGGAGTCGTGGAAGAGGAAGCTGCAATCGCTACTCTGCGACCTGAACAGTAAGTTCTCGCTCCTCTGCGCCTTCTTGTTTCCTTCTTCCTCTTTGCGACTTGATTTGTATCTCTTCTCCGCCTCTGCCTCTGTTTCTAATC
This sequence comes from Alopecurus myosuroides, assembly GCA_028641055.1. NCBI lineage: Eukaryota > Viridiplantae > Streptophyta > Magnoliopsida > Poales > Poaceae > Alopecurus > Alopecurus myosuroides. Next base: position 722,980 of record JAPCYS010000011.1, read on the forward strand.
CTTTCTGATAGCATTTTCAGAAATCTTCCCCGACCTCTGCTCGGCTTGCAAGCCTGCTCTGTAGGCACAAGAACTTCGATCCGAGAAGGGACTGCCGACGGACACCAAGGCTTCGATTGAAGATAGCTTCACGAATCTGCAGGGAAAAGTTCAGCGTCTGAGGGGCTTGGGCACTGATTTGGCATCCACGGCCTTCAAGCTTCATGCGCTGTTCTGGCCCCAAGAACCCTTGCCAAGAACCATCCGCGCGCTCGCCGAGAAGCTCAACGGTGTCAAAGCCGAATTGAAGAAATGGCGAGCATCCGGAGCTCGGGCAGGCACCGACATCCTTCTACTCTTCATTTGCAGCTGGTATGAGAATCTCAATCTCAACACCATCCTCGAGATGCGCCAGGACTCAAAGTGGGAGAAGGATCCCGAGTGTATGACTCGCCGCCAGGCAGTCGCATATGAGATCGCCTCCTACGCGGATACCGCGCGCTTCATCTAAGGCCTCACCGAGCCTGATACGGACGCGGAGGGTGATGATGAGGATGAAGACGAGGAAACCGAGTCGGATGACTTGGCTTGCTTCGAGAACACAAGTGCCGAGAAGGGGAAGGGCAAGGCTGCCGCGGGTAGCGACGAGGAAGCCGAGAGCCAGGATGCCACCATCATTGCCGATTTGGCGACCCAGGGTGGCTCCGAGCTCTCATCCTCTGGCGCGACACTCGAGGACAAAAACCCCCGTTCTCAGTCCAATTCTATCCGCTACGGACCCCATCTCGGTGGCCACCGCCACCTCAGATCAAGCTGCTGCCAACCCCGAAGCAGACACCGCCCAAGCCAACTTGGAGAATACCGCGACCTCGGACTAGTTACCTCCTGAAATACTCATGCTTTGAAACATTCATCAGATCCCCGGGATGCCGGGTGCAAATGTATCAAACAATTTATCTTCCCGTTGCTACTCAGTTTTATTCCACTTGAAGTTTTATACTTAGTAATTTGAGCAGCTTTGGCTCGATGCCGGGTTGCGTTATCATGCGAGTCCTCGAGTTGCATTTCTCATTCACTCCTCCTTTTTATCTCAGCTCTTACCTGCAACTTGTTGCTTTTTTGGTATTCGAGTCACAAGAGTTCGAAGTTGGAGTTTCAAATACTTAGCCACTTGGAAACAGTCATAGTAACGCTACCCACCACACAGCCGAAAAAGGTTAACAAAAAACAGTAAAAAACACTCTATTCGGTTGCCACACGCATCCTTCCCTTTGCAATTTTTCATGTGTTCATTGACTCTTTGGCTTGTTCTCTGGCTTGCCATGAAGCCGGGTTGCGGACAGCAGCAGAGTCGCAAAATGTCCGGTGAGTATAAACACACTACTTTGTATGCTTTTGAAATTCTAAGCGTAGCAACCGAGTAGACAAAGATACAGCAGAATAGAAACACTTAGAACATTTTTTGGACGAGGGCAGTCCCCGAGTTCAATTTCAGATTGCAGAGTAGGAGTTTAACTCGGATAAGAGAGTACATACACACTTTTGCTCATGAATGAAAGCGACGGAGTAGAGCTACATTCCAGGGGCGCTTGGATTCCTCCCCCGCTTTATCCGGCCTGTTCTTCTGTGATGGTTGCGCATCTACAAGGTAGTACACATCATTGTGTAGAGCCTTGCTCACAATGAACGGCCCTTCCCACGGAGGGGATAGCTTGTGCATCCCGGTTGTGCGCTGCACGAGACTAAGGACCATGTCTCCTTCTCGGAAAACCCTTGGGTTCACTTTCCGGCTGTGATAACGCCTCAAGCTTTGCTAGTAAACAGCTGAACGTGACAGAGTGAGCTCTCTTGCTTCTTCTATCAGGTCAACGTCATCTTCTCGAGCTTCTCTCGCCTCCGCCTCAGTGTAGAGGGTTACTCGGGGGGAGTCATGCTCTAGGTCGATTGGCAACACGGCTTCAGCCCCGTAAACCAAGAAGAATGGTGTGTAGCCGGTTGACCGGTTAGGGGTTGTCCTTAGACTCCAAAACACCGCTGGCAACTCATCTAGCCAACACCCTGGTGTTTTCAGCAGCGGCTCAATCAGCCTTGGCTTTATGCCTGCAAGCACCATGCCATTTGCTCTTTCCACCTGCCCATTGGAGGCGGGATGTGCGACAGACGCGACATCTAGCCGGATATGTTTATCTCTGCATAATCTCACCATGGCACCCTCAGCGAAGTTCGTGCCGTTATCCGTGATGATGCTGTGCGGGTAGCCGTATCTCAGGATCACGTCCTTCAGAAAACTCACAGCAGTCGCTCCATCACACTTCCGAATAGGCTTCACTTCAATCCACTTGGTGAATTTGTCAACCATGACCAAAATGTGTGTCATATTGCCTCTAGCCGGCTTGAAGGGACCCACCATATCCAGACACCAGACGGCAAATGGCCAAGTGATGGGAATTGTTTTCAACTCGGAAGCAGGCATGTGGATCTTACTTGCGAATCTCTGACAGCCGTTGCACTTCGTCACGATATCTTCCGCTTGCTTCAAAGCAGTGAGCCAGAAGAAGCCATGCCGAAAAGCCTTCTTGACTAGAGCCCGAGAAGAGGCGTGATGCCCGCACTCCCCTTGGTTTATTTCCACCAGAATTTCTTCTCCTTCTTCCGGTTCCACACAGCGTTGCAGCACGCCAGTGGTACTTCTTTTATGCAGCACTTCTCTGAAGATGGTGTAGCCCTTGGATCTTCTCTGGATCTGCCTTGCGGTAACCTCATCATCTGGGAGGGTGCCGTCCTTAAGAAAGGATAATATGGGCATGGTCCAACTCGGCGTCTCCCGCGTGGGAAACACTTGTTCGTCCACTTCCATCGGAACAGCCACCATCGCATCTTTTTCTGGGTTGGGGTTGACTCTCTGCAGCCCCGAACGGTTTGCAAGGACTTCTTCAAGGAATGCGACAGTCCCCGAGCTGAGAGGGGCAGTCCCCGAGTAAGGAGGAGCAGTCCCCGAGTAGGGAGGAGTAGTCCCCGAGTAGGGAGGGGCAGTCCCCGGGTTGCAGGCGCCAGTCCCCGGGTCCTCTTTTGCACCTTCCCAGTCAATCTCCATTGGAACTGCTTCTTCATTAGGCAGAGAAGGAACAAAAATGGACTCCGAGTTGGGGGATGGCTTGATGGATGGCTTTCTCAAATGCTCCAAGGCAATCCCAGCCGGGATGTACTGCCAAGAAGACCCCAACTTGGACAGCTCATCAGCTGCTTCATTCTCTGCTCGGTGAATGTGTTGGAACTCGCAACCTTCAAAGAATCCTGTCATGGTTTGAACCAGGAAGCGGTATGACGCCATGTTGGCATCCAGAGCATCCCAAGTGCCAGAAACCTGCTGCACAACCAGATCCGAGTCGCCATAGCATATGATGCGCTGCACACCAACTTCCTTTGCTACCTTCAAGCCGTTTACCACGGCCTCGTACTCTGCGACATTGTTGGATGCCTTGAAGTGGATTTGCAGCACATACTTGAGTTGATCTCGCTTGGGTGACGTAAGCACCACGCCAGCACCAAGGCCTTCCTTCATCTTGGAGCCATCAAAGTGCATTTTCCAGTAGTTGGATACCGGAGTAGGAGGCTCATATTGCACCTCGGCCCAATCCACCAGAAATTCTGCCAGGATCTGAGACTTGATGGCTTCTCTTCTCGCATACGCGGAAGCGTAGGCGGTCAGCTCGATTGCCCACTTGGCTACTCTGCCGCTTGCTTCCTTGTTACCCATGATATCCGAGATGGGAGCTGAACTCACCACTGTGATGGGATTTTCTTGGAAATAATGCTTCAACTTCTTGGCGCCCAGATACACGCCGTAAGTCATCTTCTGGTAGTGCGGGTAGTTTTGCTTGGAGCTGGATAATACTTCACTGAGATAGTATACCGGCCGCTGCACACTTTTGCCTTCCTCTTCTCGCTCCACCACGATCACCACGCTGACTACCCGGTTGGTAGCGGCAATATATAGCAGCATTGGTTCCTTGGGTAGCGGACTAGCCAAGATGGGAGCGCTACCCAGCATTGCCTTTAGCTCTTTGAATGCCACATCCGCTTGCGGTGTCCAGACGAACTTGTCGCTTTTCTTCATCAATTGATACAAAGGCAGGGCCTTCTCGCCCATTCTGCCCAAGAAACGGCTCAGAGATGCCAAGCAACCAGTGAATTTTTGCACATCCTTCAGGGATCTCGGCAAAGACATGCTCTCAATAGCTTTTATCTTTGAAGGATTGGCCTCAATGCCCCGACTAGATACCAGGAAGCCGAGTAGCTTGCCAGCCGGGACGCCAAAGGTGCATTTACTCGGGTTCAGCTTCATCTTATACTTGCAAGTTAGCAAAAGTTTCCTCAAGGTCACTAAGCAGAGTATGTGTTTTATTCGTTTTGATGACAATGTCATCTACGTACACCTGCACATTCTTGCCGAGTTGATCATGCAAGCATTTCTGCATGCATCTGATAAGTGGCACCCGCATTCCGCAACCCGAAACACATGACACGATAGCAATAAGCCCCGTACGGGGTAATGAAAGCAGTCTTTATTTGATCAGCAGGGTTGAGCTATCTGATGAAAACCAGAGTAGGCATCTATGAAAGACAACAGTTCACAACCAGCAGTGGAATCGATCACCTGATCGATGCGAGGTAGCGGAAAAGGATCCTTGGGGCAGGCCTTGTTCAAGTCGGTGTAGTCGACGCACATGCGCCATGCGGTAGCTGCCTTGGGGTCCTCCTTCTTCTTCTCAACCATGACCGGGTTGGCTAGCCAATCCGGGTGGAGCACTTCCATGATGAAATTGCTTATCAGCAGCTTGGTGATCTGGTCACCGATGGCCTTCCTTCTCTCATCTCCGAAACGGCGCATAGCCTGCTTCAATGGTTTGGCGTCAGGACGCACATGTAGCGAGTGCTCAACCAACTCCCTCGGGACACCTGGCAGATCCTCATTGGACCAGGCGAAGACGTCCCGATTCTCACGGAGGAAGTGGATGAGCTCGCTTTCCTATTTCTCCCCCAACCCGGAGCCAATGATGGCAACTCGGCCGGGAAACTCAGGGTCAACCTGGATCTTCTTTGTTTCTTTAGACGCCTGGAACACCGTCCCGTGCTGGGAACTCGGCGTGCCAGGTGCACCAGCTTGTGCGGATTGCGCCATAGCCACCACCTCGTACATCTTCTTCTTCTCGGCACCAATTACCATAGACTCCGCCAGCTGAGAACCAGCAGAAGCACACTCCATGGACTTCTTGTAATCACCAGAGATGGTGATCACGCCATTGGGACCAGGGATCTTCATCTTCAGATATGCAGTGTGAGTAGAGGCCATGAATTTGCTCAGAGCTGGCCTGCCGAGTAGGGCGTGGTAGGGGCTCTAGTGATCAACCACCTCGAACTGCAGGCTCTCGGTGCGGCAGTTTTCCCTGGTGCCGAATAGCACGTCTATCCATACTCGGCCAATCGGATTGCAAGAGACCCCTGGCACAATGCCATGGAAAGTTGTCTTGCTGGGTAGCAGCATGTTCTCGGCCATACTGAGCTTCTCAAGCGTGTCTCTGTACACAATGTTGATGCTGCTGCCGTTGTCAATCAGCACCTTGCTGAACCTCACGTTCTTCTCAGGACCCAAGAAGGTGGGATCCAGCACCAAGGCGTAGCTACCCGGGTTGGGCATCACCTTAGGATGATCCGCTCTGGACCATGTGATCTCTTGGTTGCACCAGTGCATGTAGTGAGGAACAGCAGGGATCACGGCATTGACCTCCATGGCACGCCTGTGCTGAGACTTCTTGTCGACAGGCTCAGAGGTGAAAATCATGTAGCTCTCGTGGTGCTCCTGGTACCGATTGCGGTCTCCGCCACCATTGTTGCCGTTGTTGTTGTTACCTTGGTTGTTGTTGTTGTTGTTGTTGTTGTTGTTGCCTCTGTTGTTGTTGCGGGTGTAGTAGTAGTAGTTGTTGTTGTTGCGGTAGCCATCGTTGTTGAAGTGGCGGTTGGCTCCTAAAGCCACCTGGTTCACATTCTCTCTTCTCGGGAAGGCCGGAGGCCGAGCAGCGGGTGCGCGAGCAGGCTGTACAGCGGCATTTGCGGCTGGCAGAGGAGGAGGAGGAGGCAGGCCCTCGTTCTTGATTTCCTCCCACCAACTGCACTGCCGAGTAGTGTGGTTGGCGGGTCTTGCGGGATGCCGAGTATGGAAGCTGCACGGGCCATCCTTCATGTCCTTGAAGACAAAGTTCGGTGCCGGACCCGAGTTGCCGCTACCCTGCTGGGAAGCGCTGTATGGCTTTTTGTTGCCCTGGCCCTGATTCTGGTTCTGCCCGTACTGGGCTCCAGCAGTTTTTGGCCTCTGGCTACTCCCAGCTCCGGTTGCCACAGCATTCACTTCCTCAGGATCGTAGCGGGTATCAATCCGGTCACCTCTGCGCTTGTTGCGGAACTCATTGCGCTTGCTGGTGTTGATGTTGTAGTTCCTTCTCGGCTCAGCAGCATCAAGAAGAGGCTGTGTCGGGTCGCCGAGTGCGTACTGATCCGCAATCCGGATGGTCTCAGCGAGAGTACTCGGCATCTCCCTCTGGAGCCTTTGCCACAACATGCTGCCATGTCTGCAACCCTGCGCAAACCAAGTGATGGCCTGGGCCTCATTCACACCCTCACAGGTGTTCCTCAGAGTACTCCACCGAGTAAGATACTCTCGGTCCGTCTCCTCTTCCCGCTGTCTGCAAGAGGATAGCTGTTGCGGCCTATTCGGCCTCCGGTAGGTGCTGGTGAAGTTGCTGACAAATGCCTCCGCGAAGTCAAGCCATCAGTTGATGCTGTGCTTGGGCAGGTTGTTGAGCCAAGTTCTTGCTGGTCCCTCGAGCATCTGCGGGATGTATCGCACGGCCCACCTCCGGTTGCCGCCTGCAATGTGCACGGCTGTGACATAGTCATTGAGCCAATCTTCCGGCTTGGTGCCGCCGTCATAGCACTTGGTCCCCCTAGCGAGCTGGAACTGCTTCACGGATGGCTCCGTCATGATGCGGGGGCCAAAGCATTCTGGGCCAGGCGGCCCCTTGCTCTCGAGTTGCGCGGACAGGCTGATCCGGTCCAGCTTGTGCCTGGCATCACTGGGCTCCAGCACGCGCTCACCCACGCGATCCAAGATGTTGTAGCCAGGCAACCCCATGGCCGAGTAGCCATCATCATATCTGTCCACCTGCACGACTGCAGGCTGCTCCACTGGGTTGGCGGCTGGTGCGACTGCACGCGGCTGCTGCCTCTGCCGAGTAGGCTGAGCAACCTGATGCCGAGAAGGACCTGGGCGATCTCCATCTTGCGCATGGCTTTGAGCTTTATGGGCTTGATAGCCTGCTCCTGCAGCGTTGTGTTTTTGACCGGACTGTCGCGGCACAGCGTGCTGTTTCGCAAGAGTAGAGTATAGCCAAGGAAGGGGCTTTCGGTGACAGCCGGGTCGTACACCTGCATCTGCATGTCTTGTCGGAATGCCCACTCCGATCCCTCTCACGACTGGGATGCGGTGATGAGGCCTGATCGTTAGATCTAGCCGCATGCGAATGCACCACCTGAGAAGCTCTAGCACCCGGGTTGGCTTTCCGGAACTCCTCGTTCTGCCTAGCAGCCTCTAGCACTAGCTCATTGAGCCTCTCCTGCTGCCTAACGCGCGCGTCGCCGGCGAGATGCGGCAACTCAGCAGCTACAGCCTCAGCAGCTCTAAGGGTTTTGGCGGGGGTGCTGTATTTGGGTCTGGTGGTGGCGGTGTTTTGGCTAGCGGCTTGGCCAGCAGTTTCACCAACTGCTGCCATTTCGGTGCCTAGGTTGCGGCGCGTAGCGCCTGCCTTGGAAGGCCTCCTCACCACGGGCGTAAAGCCGTGAGCTCGGTTGTACTCGTTCTAGTCCAGGTTCAGCTCAAGCCTAACCTTATCCAGCTCCGCCTGCTCGGCGAGCAGCGCCGCGCCCGCATGGTCATGAGCTCGAGCTCGGTGGGAGGCGGCATGCCCATCCGCACGGCGGACGCAGGTATCGTCGGAGTAGTGGAGGGGGGAAGGTTGCAGTCCTTCTCGTAGGGCTTGTGGGTCTTCCCGCCAGCACTCGAGCCAGCGAGATCCTCGATGACGCCCGCGGCAGCAGCCGCGCCCTTCCCGGCATCAGCAGCAGGGCCGGTCATCATCACCTCCACGCTGTCCGCAGAGCGGCCAATCGGCCTCCCGCGTGCGGCGATGACAGCAGGAGGATCTTCCGCGACATGCACCTCCTCGGGGTACTCGCGGTCGATGACGGTGGCGACGTAGACGAGGTGCGAGCCGAAGGATAGCACCGATCCGCCCTCCGGCATGGCCCTGCCGCCGAAATCGCCGGCGTTGTCGATGACAAAGTCGAAGGAGCCGAATCTGTGGACGAGACCACAGACGACGCGCTCTCCAGTAGCAGAAATCGATCCCGTCCGAACGGAAACTCCAGCCAGCGCCGCTGGTTGCCCCACGGTGGGCGCCAACTGTCGTGGTGGTGTCACGGCAGATGCCATAGGATGGCTAAAGATGTGGGGACGATGGACGCTGGAGGCGCTCGGGGAGGGATCACGCAGCGAGTAGCCGCGTGAGTATGAATCTAGCACTGCAAACAACAGGATCTACCCAGGTTCAGGGCCCTCGTGTGGAGGTAAAACCCCTACTCCTGCCTTTCTCTCTTTGTATTCGTATCTCACCGAGTAGCCACAGTACAAGTTTTGGCTTACAACCGAGTAGCCACTCTTCTCTCTTGGCAACTGTAGCCCCTAGTAGTGTCGTCCCTCGCGCAGGAGGAGGCAGGGCACCTTATATACTGGTGCCCAACCGGATACAGCCAAGATGTCGACATAGTGTGCACACTGTACACTTCCAGCTTCCCGCTGACAGCTTTGGCTTCCAAGTTTGTCTCCGTGTGGAAAGTCGTTGTGCAAAACCAAGAAGCTGATCTGTTATCACTGACACTGTCACGGGGTAGGCCCCCCTAACCTGCGACGCCCTGCTGACACACTGGCGCGGATAAGCACGCGCTCTGCAGATGAACAGTGCCCCAGTACGGACCCAGGATACGTGGGATCCTGTGTCAGAACGGCTCCTTTGACTTCTGGCCCGAGTAGGAGACCGCCATTTCTACTCGGACCACTTCCTCTACTCGGAGGAGAACAACTTCCTTGATTCTTCCTTATGGCCATCAGCGTGTATGGCCGAGTAGCAGTCAACCGGGTAGCGAGTACCGGGTAGCCAGCTACTCTGCCAAACGTTTCTTCTGATCTTGCCCTTTGCACTTGCCTTTACCCTACTCGGGGGTAACCCCCCGACAGCGACGACCTCGGTTTCTTCAGTCGACAGCTTGTGCGCCTAGGACCTCCTCTTCTTCAGAACAGCGAACGGGTGGAATTCATGAGTTCCACCCGAGCTGTTGTCGATGACGTAGAACCATTTTTTCCTCCATCCCTGAGCAGAGTCGATGAAGTGCATGTTGATGTAGCTAGACTCCAATCGAGCTTGGATCCCGAAGCCACCCGTGCGTAGAGGCTCACCAGGTTCGGAGTCCACCTGCGATTTCTCGCGGAAGATCCGAACCTTGAAGAGAGCTCTCCAGAGCCCCCAATGTGGGCGAATGCCTAGGAAGCATTCGCAGAACACGACGAAGCACGATATGTGCTGCACCGCGTTCGGGGGGAGATCGTGAAGCTGTATGCCATAGACATACAGCAACCCGAGAAGAAATGGATGGAGGGGGAAAGAGAGGCTGCGCGACACGTGGTCCGCAAAGACCACGCGTTCGTTCGCTTGCGGGTTGGGTACCTCCTCCTTCTTGCCGAGGCGCACCCTTCGGACTCCGCTGGCAGCAGTCCTTCCCGCTGCATCTCCTTGACGCTTTTTGCAGTGGTGTTGGGCGACCTCCAGTCGCCCGAGCGCGGCGCAGGTTGCACTGAGGCTTCCCCGGATGCGGAAACAGCAGCGCCGCGTTTCTTTCCACCGGCCATGGCTGACAGCACGAGCTTGGGGAGAGGAAGAAGATGGGCGCGAAGAAGAAGATGGATTGGAGACGAAAGCTGGGAAGGTTTTACCGCAGCGCAAACACCCGTACTTATACACGGAGCAAATCAATCCTAGCCACTCGATGCACCACGTGTCGCTCATCGCTACCACCACGTGTGAAGATGAAACGAAGGGGCGGTGAACGCTGTTTCCTGCCACGATCTCAACAGAAGATCGTGCGCATTTACTGCACGGTTCGCGTGAAAACCGGGAACGACGTCTCGTTTCCCGGTCAAAAAGCTGACCAGGTGGGCCAGCCCTACCTGCTCGCACTCCGTCACGTCCCATCGGGAGGAGAAAAGTGCGCCATGACGTCATAGCACGCATCATCAAGACAAAGAAGTTTCGAATGGAAAGTTCAAACACGAAAATAACTTCGTATGAACAAAATTCCTTCGAATAGAAACAATTCTTTCACAAGCAAAGAAACAAAATCTCTTTAAACAAGAGAAAGATACCCTACACACGAAAACTCTTTCGTATGGGTGCAACATCCCAAACATGAAAACTCTTTCATATGGGCACAAAAATTCCTAGCACGAAAACTCTTTCGTATGGATCTACTAACTCAAACAATTATTCAAGTAGGCAGAACCTACCTTTTTTCACTCACATGATATTTTCACATCATAAAAACCTGGATTGTTCAGCCGACTAGGCACATCCGGATGCCATATTCTTCGAATATGAAGGTAAGACCCGAAAGATCTCTCTTGAGGGCCTGGAATTGCACTCAAAAGCTGCGTCCTCCGGTAGGATTCCGTGTCAACAACACGAAGAAAAATCCTAGCGGACGCGCCGGGTACCCCCATAGGTTAAGTTCGACTCGATAAGACCATAACGGCCCAGTCGCAACAATCACCTTACCGGGTTCGAGTTGGAGGTCTCGAATCTGTGTAGGCCAGGAATGTTTTTGCCCTAGTCGCAATTAATTGGACCTGATCTCTCGGGAGAGCCAAGCTACTGCGCCGCATCCTTCTGCGATAAAAAGGCATAAAAACAGGCACTTGCTTTGCTCGATACTCGAGTATGAAAGCTTATTGTACAGGGTTCACGCCCTCTAAACAGGAAAACAACCAAGCTGGTTATCCGCAGGAAAGAAAGGCCAAGATTTGACCGTCTACTCGACTGGAAAAAACCCACTCGAGCAAACGCTCGGGGGCTACTGACGAAGGCATGGATCCTGGACCTCGCGGATAAGGACACCCCATCTCAAGCCCAAGGCTAAGGCCCAAGAAGAAGAGCCCTTGGAATATTCTAGAAGGCCCACGTGAAGCCCACTCGCACTAACTTGCGGGTTAAGTTTGGAAACTTGTAACCGACCTAGGGTTAGAATTCGAGTCCTCTTCGGGTAAGGTTTGAGACCTGGCCACGTATATAAGGCCAGGAGAGCCACCGGTAGAGGACCAAGCAACACCTCACCATCGAAACCTTGAACTCGAGACCTTACTCTCGATTCGAGTACCACCATTGTAACCGATCTTTCCATCAATACAGATCGACAAGAGGCAGGAGTAAGGGTTTTACCTCTACGAGGGCCCCGAACCTGGGTAAATCTCGCCCCCTGTCTAGCCGACGATTCCACCAGCGCTCCTGGGTTCTCCTAGTCGAAACCCGATAGGTCCACCTAAGGGATTTGTAGAGTCAGAGATTTGACATGGAGTCATGTAGCTTCTTGATGTAGTCGGTGCGCTTGTCAATGTCCATGTTTGCTCGCTCACGTAGAGGCAAAGGAAGTATGTCGAGGGCGGTGTTGGGGTTGAAGCCGTAGACGATCTCGAATGGACTCTTCTTGGTAGCTTGATGTAGAGCACGGTTGTAGGCGAACTCGGCGTGTGGGATGCATTCTTCCCAATTCTTTAGGTTGGCCTTCATCAATGCTCGAAGTAGTGAAGAGAGTGTGCGGTTGACGACCTCGGTTTGTCCATCCGTTTGTGGGTGATAGGCGGTGGAGAAGAGTATCTTGACGCCGAGCTTGGCCATCAACGTCTTCCAAAAGTTTGAGGTGAAATTGACGTCGCGGTCCGAGACAATGGAAGTAGGTACACCATGTAGACGCACAATATCCCTGAAAAACAAAGTGGCAACATGTGAAGCATCGTCGGTTCGGTTGCAAGGAATGAAATGTGCCATCTTAGAGAAACGATCAACAACTACAAAGATTGAATCCATGTTGGTTTTAGTTCGTGGGAGGCCTAACACAAAATCCATGCTAATGTCACTCCAAGGTGCATGTGGGATAGGCAATGGCATGTAAAGACCATGGGGGTTGGAAGTAGACTTAGCTCGGAGGCATGTAGAACATCTCTTGACGTGTCTCTCAACTTGATGCTGCATCTTGGGCCAATAGTAGTGGTTTGAGAGCATGGCATAGGTCTTATCGCGTCCAAAGTGTCCCATGAGGCCTCCTTCATGTGATTCCTTCAATAACATCAAGCGAAGAGAGGACTCGGGAATACACAATTTGTTAGCCTTAAACAAGAAACCTTTGTGAAGATAGTAGTCATCAAATCATCGGTTAGGCAAGCATTTCTCAAAGATAGGACCAAAGAAATCATCGGAAGCATATAAGTATTTGATCTCATCCAAACCAATCACATTGATGTCAAGACGTGTAAGAAGGCACTCTTTTCTAGACAAGGCATCTGCTACCACATTTTCTTTACCTTTCTTGTACTTAATGACATAAGGAAAAGATTCAATGAATTCTACCCACTTAGCATGCCTCTTGTTCAAGTTAGTTTGACTTTTCAAGTACTTCAAGGATTCGTGATCAGAATGAATGACAAATTCTTTAGGCGAAAGGTAGTGTTGCCAAACTTCTAACACTCTAACCAAGGCAAATAGTTCATTATCATAGACTGGGTAATTTAGTTTAGCGCCATCTAGTTTTTCACTATGGTATGCTACGGGGCGTCCGTTTTGCATGAGAACGCCACCAATTCCTATACCACTAGCATCACATTCAATCTCAAAAGTTTTCTCAAAATCCGGTAAGACAAGCAAAGGAGCTTCGGTTAAGCATCTCTTAAGTGTGTCGAAAGCTTTTTGTTGCGCGTTGCCCCAAACAAAAGGTACATTCTTTTTGGTAAGCTCATTCAAAGGGCAAGAAATTGTTGAAAAATCTTTGACAAAGCGGCGATAGAAATCGGCAAGGCCATGAAAGCGCCTTATCTTACCCACGGAAGTAGGGTTGGGCCAATTCCTAATTGCCTCAATCTTCTTGTTGTCTACTTCAATACCATTGGAAGAGATCACAAAATCCAAGAAAACAAGCTTGTTGGTGCAAAAATTGCATTTGGAAAGATTGGCGAAAAGTTTTGCTTTGCGAAGAGCCAACAATACTTGTGAAACATGATCAAGATGATCTTCCAAAGACTTGCTATAAATGAGAATGTCGTCGAAGTAAACCACAACAAATTTGCCAATGAAAGGACGCAAAACTTCATTCATGAGGCGCATGAAGGTAGATGGGGCATTCGAAATACCAAAGGGCATAACAAGCCATTCATACAAACCAAGTTTTGTTTTGAAAGCCGTTTTCCATTCATCACCTATACTCATACGAATTTGATGGTAACCACTTTTAAGACCAATTTTGGAAAAGATAGTAGCACCACTCAATTCATCAAGCATGTCATCGAGCCTAGGAATAGGGTGTCTATATCTAACGGTGATAGCATTGATAGGTCGGCAATCCATACACATGCGGGAAGTCGAATCTTGCTTTGGAACAAGGATAACCGGCACGGCACAAGGGCTAAGGGATTCGCGGATAAAACCTTTGTCGAGTAGTTCTTGAATTTGGCGCTCAATCTCCTTAGTCTCTTCGGGGTTGGTGCGGTAAGGAGTGCGGTTGGGGAGGGGCGCGCCCGGGATGAGGTCAATGCGGTGCTCGATTCCTCGTAGAGGAGGAAGGCCTGGAGGGAGTTCATCGGGAAAGACGTCTTCAAATTCCTGCAACAAAGGTAACAAAGATGGAGGAAAATTTGTCATGTCGTTAGTTTCAAGTGCTTCCCCTTTGCACACTAGGACAAAGTGGAGAATGGTGGGGTTATCTCGTAACTCTCGCATCTCTCTTTTGGTGGCAAGTAAGGCAAGGCCTTTGGGAACACTCGAAGTTTTTCCACTCATATTTGTCTTGTGGCTATCACTCTCTTTTGGGTGGATCACTCTCTCACCACTCATCTCACGAGACTTGAGATCTTCTTGTTTACGTGCAAGAGTCTTGGCGTTGTCGGCGATCACTTGGCTAGGATACATGGGACGAAGCACAAATGTCTTGTTATTCCACTTGAAGCTATAGTGATTGGTACGCCCATCATGAATAGAACTCTTGTCGTATTGCCAAGGTCGACCAAGAAGAAGATGCCACACGGTCATAGGAACAACGTCACACTCCATCGTGTCTTCATAGGGACCAATCTTGAAATGCACGGAGACCATGTGTTGAATCTTGAAGGTGCCGGAGTCACTAAGCCATTGGACATGGTATGGATGAGGATGTTGCTTGTAAGTCAATTGGAGTTTGTCGCAAAGCTCTTTGCTAGCTAAGTTGTGGCAACTTCCACCATCGATGATGACCTCGATTGATTTTCCATCGATACCGGCTCTAGTTTGAAAGAGATTGCACCATTGATCATGCTCATCTTGAGGAGAATTAGTAAGGACTCTTGTCACTACTAGCGATGGATTCTTTTCCTCATCGCAATATACACTTTCTTCATCATCGTTGAGCACGTCCAAGGAGTTGAGAGCAACTTTATGCAAGGCGTAGTATTCGCCTTCACTCATGGAATCACGTTCACCGTCTTGGTTGACAATCATGATCATCTTGTTGTAACACTCAAAGGATTTGTGTCCGCTACCACCACACTTGAAGCAAGTGATAGTACTCGACTTGACTTGAGGAGCATTTGAAGAAGAGGTGGTAGGTGCTTGTTTCTTGAATGGTTCTGGAGACTTGTTGGTAGAATTAGAGGCTCGAGGCGCGCTCTTGTTGTTGGGAGGAGTAGGAGCTTGAGTGATTGGTGACGAAGAGGAAGGCCTTGAGTTGAAGAAGGCCTTTTGCTTGTTGTACTTGAGATCTTCCACAATTTGACGTTTGGCCTTGAGAGCTTGGTGGACAAGGGCCACAATGTTGTCATACGGTTGATACTCAACGATCTTCTTTATAGAATAGTTGAGGCCATTGAGGAAACGGGCCACTGTTTGCTCTTGAGATTCCATCACATGAGCTCGAATCAAAGATGTCTCCATTTCCTTGTAATACTCATTAACGGACTTCAAACCTTGACGAAGTTCTTGAAGCTTCTTGAAGAGGTCACGCTTGTAGTGTGGAGGAACGAATCGAGCATGCATGAATTGCTTCATCTCATTCCAAGTGGCAATATGAGAAATGCGGTTGCGTACTCTTTCGGCTTGTAGACAATCCCACCATATGAGTGCATAGACTTCAAATTCCAAAGATGCAAAGGCAACCATTTTCTTATCGGTGAAGTTGTGAATGCCGAAGATCTTGTCTACCTTGAGATCCCAAGCAAGATATTCTTCGGGGTCATTCTCACCATTGAACTCTGGGACATTGAAACGAAGGGCACTCATGTTGTTATCTTCTTGTTGGCGATGAGGTCGCTCATGGTGTCGCTCATGGGGATCTTCATCATAGACGGGCGGTGAATCATCATAGGGGTCATCCTCATTGTCTTGGCGGTGGCGATCATGATGGGGAGGATGACGCAGGTGGTCATTAGGAGGTGGTTGTTGGCGGTGACGGAGTCTTGCTTCACAACGTTCACTATCATCATTGTCATTGTGTTGGTGTCGATGACGTTCTTGTTCTTGGCGAGGGTGTTGCGGAAGCACTTGTTCATCTCGAGGGTGTTGAGGACGATCATGTTCTTGGCGTTCATTGTTGTTGGGACGCGCATTGCGCCTTGGTGGCCTTCGATGTTGACGAGCATCTTCCACGAAATCATTGTGACCATAGTCTTGAGCGTGGCCTTGTGGAGGTGGATGATGATGTTGTCGAAGGTCCGGGCGTTGTGGTTGTTGAAGAGGGTCACCGCGGCCTTGGCAATGTCGCAGAGGTGGTGATGGCGAGCTATCTTCATACCAATGTTGTCGTGGGGGTTGTTGTGGTTGTGGAGGAGGTGGTTGTGGTTGTTGCGGTTGTCCACCCTCCTCCATGTTGTTGTTGCGATCATGGCGATCATGGCGGTCATGGCGACGAGCTTGGTGAAGATCTTGGTTGTGGCGGCTTGAGCGACGAGACCTTGAAGATGATAATGAATGACGGCGGTTGGCAAGGTTTGTCAAGTTGATGTTGATGCGCGTCATTTGATCATTCCATCTAGCCTCTTGCTATTGGAGTCGACGCTCATAGCGTTGCAACCCGTCCTTGACGAGTTCACGGAGTTGGAAATGGTCATTGTGGGTGACGAAGTTGGCGTAAGCATTGTCGTTGTGGAATGGATTTCCTTCATCTTCCGAGCTCGGAATTGTGAATACTCCTTCCCTAGCCATCTCAAAAACACACAAGGGTGGTATTGAAGAAATGGATGCCTCACTTACCCAACGTTACCTTTTTTTGGTCGTATTGAGGCTAGTGGACGAGCCTAGGTGTAGGGCGGTATGTCAAGAGTGAATCCAAAAAGATCGAAAGAAACCGCAAACGACAACACACACACTTTATATGGAAGGCAAATGGGTTAGGAAAGTGGCGAGGAAAAATCGACAAAAATGAAGAAAAGTTTGTTGTCAAACGTGGAGAAGAACCAAAGAAAAGTTAGCACAAAAACAAAACCTAGAGGATGGAAATATGGTGGAACACACACACACAAGTGATAAGTGGGGTTAGTGCGACCAATGGACGAGCGAAGACGAAATGGACCTAACGGAGACTAATGCTCAATGCCACACTAACACAAGGAGGACGCTAGCTCAAACCGGAAATTTGAAAAGGCAACAAGATTCGCACCGTGTCAATCGGTCACTCTTTCTCTTTTGCGACGCAATGCTACACGTTCCTACAATGGAAAGCAATTGGCATCGATCATTTGCTTCTTTTTCTATTTTCTCTTTTTCTCTTTTTTTTCTCTTTTGACGGATTCCAAAATGCCAATGTCTACTCGTAGCTAATCTCTCACAAGCGCCAAAATCGCACTCTCGATGTCATAAATGCGATGCCAAGCGGTGTAAAAGAACTAGTCCGAATAGATAAGGTACACAATGGGTGGGTTGGGTCAAGCGGAAGCAAGTTATACCTCTCTTATTGATGATCACGGACTTGCGACCGGTGGGAGTCGATATCGTGGCGATCCGTTGATGTGGAAGCGTAGATGGTGTCGTGGGCGTCGTGTGGCAACTTATTGCACTCAATTCGGATAAAAAACGACAAAGAAAAACAAGTTTCAAAATCTGTCCGGAAATCGAAGAGCTGAGATTTTCTGAAATTTTGGCTCAAATTCGAAATTCCTTCAAAATCAAGATATTTTTTTGGGGCGAATTTGGGAAAAGTGGCTGAATAGAAAGGTGGGGAATGGTGTTTGGCAACAAATCTATGAATTAAAACCACGAAAAACTCAACGAATCAACAGATCGGTTGAAATCCCTTTTGGATATTTTTAGTGAAATTTTCGAATTTATGGTGGATAGAAGAAAAATTGGTGGATGGGAAGGGGGTGGCTTGTCGGATTCGTGTCAATCTAGCTCTGGATACCAGATGATGTGGAGTTTTACTCCTAGTTTGGCTCGATCTTCACGAATCGACAAGAATGAACGAAAAACACGAAGAACACGAGATGGGGAATCGAGGGGGAAACGTGGGTAATCGCGGGGAAACACACAAAGAGGGATAAATCGCAAGAACCGAAAGATCCAACCTCCCGTCAACTAAACCCCGAGGGTCGCCTACGGAACAATCGATCCAACTGAACTCACCTTGATACCAACCGTCTCACACCCGTAGCCGGTTCCACTACGCCAATAGAACCTCAAGGATTAACGAGAGGAAGATTGGACAACTCTTGACTGAAACCCTAAAGGAAGAGGACAAGTAGTTGGGATGTGCCTTGATACGATCCTAGACAAAGTCGTAGGAGTAGCCTTGATACGTTCCTAGGTACACACCATAGGAGTAGTTCCTGAAAGAGGGATACAAGAGAGCCAAGCTCAATGTTCTAAATTCAACTCTATCCCTAGATCTGAGAATGGGGAAGTCTATATATAGTCTATTGCCAAGGGGGTAGGTGGGAGGATGAGATACATGGGTCAAGGCCCGAAAGCTGGCACGCAGGCCGCACACGGGCGGAGGCTCCGGTGGTTTCCACCGGAGGCTCCGCCGTGGGGTCCGGTGGGGGCTCCGCTCTTCTCGACCCAAAGGGGTTTGGGGCGGAGGCGCCACCGGAGGCTCCGGTGACTGGCGCGGGGCGGAGGCTCCGGTGGGTTCACCGGAGGCTCCGCCACCTGGGGCTTCTTGCCTTCGTCTTCTTGCGCTGGTCCTCCTCGGCCACCTTCCGCGTATTCTTGGGCAACTCCTTGTGCATCGTCTTGGGTGCTTTCCGGGGCCTCCGTGATAGGTTCGAACCTAAGCACACAAAGGGTTGAACCATGAGGTAGCGCACCATCCGCCAAGTCACCGAAAGTATTGAGCGAGAAGAGCGAGTTCACCTTATCACTTATGGCCTTTGCTCGTAATCTTGTCATTGGTGCAGTTGGTGGTGTTGGGTGGGCTGCATCACCAGGCCAGTTGTTGTTTTTTGATGTTTTTCTATTTCAGAGAAGTTCTTAAGGAAGTATTCTCAGAAAGGGCTGAAGATCCACGCAGATCAATTTTTACCCAGAACGAAGACAAAGTCCAAAGGGGAGCCGGAGGGGAGCCAAGGCGCCACCAGAGGCACCAGGCGTGGCCTCCCACTAGGTCGCGGCCAGTGGGCCCCTGAGAGACCCTGACACCTCCTCCCGTCCCCACTTCGCCTATAAATCACCTTTTACCCTAAAAATCACGGGGGCAAAGTTATTTTCCACGAAACATACAGAGAGGCGTCGCCACCTCGAAAGTCCAATGTAGGGCTTTTGGAGTCCTGCTCTGGCACCCTGCTGGAGAGGGGGGTCTTCACCGGAGGCCTCTACATCGCCATGAACGCCTCCGCACAAATGCGTGAGTAGTTCATCTCGGGACTACGGGTCCATAGAAGTAGCTAGATGGTTGTTCTCTCCCCTATGCCTCCATGTTTAGAGTCTCGTGAGCTACCTCACATGATCGAGACCACCGTTATGTAATTGTGCATGTTGTGTTTGTTGGGATCCGATGAACCATGATATTATGATTATTTTGTTCATGTCAATCTGAGATGCTTCACTTATATTTATAGAGAGTTTTAATATTGTCTTGCAATGTTCTACGGTTTCTATGATTACCTTACCCACGTAGTTGTTTTCACCTCCAAGAGAGGGTTTATATGCTAGATAGTGGGTTCATGCCTGCTTGTTGCCTGCGCTCGAGTGACAAAACCTTGCGGGGGGAGTGTGATGTTGCCACTAGGGAGAAAACTGCGGTGCTTTTTTCTACGGATGGGAACCACTGCTTACATTACTTATTGATCTTAATGCATTTGTTTGTTGCACACATAGCAATCACTTCGTTGCTGCAACTTAATACCAAAGGATTTTCTAGATAGCTTTCTTGAGGTGGATATTTAGATATGGATGCATGCTGGATAGCGGTCTATATGCCTTAGCGTAATGCCTACAATATTAGAACCTGTGAACTTTATCTCGTCATAATAGTATTGTTATATGCCAGCATGTTTGTTTTCTTCGGAGAGACACCACTAGTGAACCTATGGCCCCCGGTCCTATTTTCCTCATATTGCAAACCTTTATTTAAGAACTTTAATAATTGTTTCCTTGTTGTCCCATTTTTACTTTTATTGTTTTCCAATACTCTATACGTTTAATTCTCGTGTTTTCAGCAAGACCGGAAGATTGACAACTTTCCAGAAAGTTGGGGCAAGAGAGAGTTTGTGTTTGTGTGCAGGTTCCACACTCCCATCAACACCAGTATTTTATGGCGTTGTTGATAAAGCAAACTTCTTCAAGACTACGAAGTTCTACTGGTTCAATAACTCTGATTCTTTACTGGGTAAAACTTACTCTAGACTTCATCATACCTTCCGCTTGGGGGTCTCCCAACGAGCATGTGATCACGTCACATCATGTATATTTTCTGGCCCCGTTGTCGGGGATTTCTAGCTTGCTGCAAGGGGAGTCTCACACTTCCACTCTCTTTCTTTTGTTTTCTTCTTTCTTAGTTTCCTTTTGTTTAGACTTGTTTTCTCTTTATCAAAACCCCCCAAAAAAATGGTTCTCTAGTTTCTAGTCTTTTATTTGCCTTTTTTTACTTAGTTTTGTCTTCGTGTTGGTTTTTGTTGTTGTTTTGCTAAGATGTCTAAATTTGCTATGAAAAATCTGAAAGAAGGAAGTGGATTTATTATTGGGAGAAGCAATATTGAAGAATTCTTTAACCATGTCATGAGCTTCGTGAGTAGTTAAACTTGCCCATAACTACAAGACCATTGTAGCCTCTTTGGTTGACATGATAGAAGCTAAGTTTGTTAATCTCAATCCTATTATACAACAAATGTTTCTTAAACTTGATAGCATGGAGCCAGGAAAAAAAGATTTTCTGCTGAATGCTTTACTCTTATGTTGGAACACGTAGAGATAAACAAACTTTTCTGTGCGGTACTCCCAAGATCTAGCCGAGGTAGAAGGCCACAAGGATTGCCACTAGACGCGCATGTGCGGATTGTCGAAGAAGCACGTCGATGCAGTGCAGTCCCACGATCCGATCCAGCCGATCCAATCCCGCGATCGTCGAAGTGTTGAACGTACAACACCTCTGCCGGTATCCCCACGTACATGGAGGAGCTCTGACGGTGGACTGCTAGGTCAGGTGCGTCGGCTGGACTAAGTGGGGCTAGGGTTCCCAATGCATGGGAGTGGAAAACTTGTCCCCGTTGGGCAACCTGCGCCCCTCTTTATATAGCGAGTGGGAGTGGGCTCCACAACACTTGTGGCCCATTCCCTCCATGAATCCAACTCACTAATTCAGTCCATTTCCGGTTCGGGTCCAACCCGACCAATATAATTTCTCCCGCTCTTAAGTGTGCGACCATGCAGGCTCATGGAGACTTGGACACGATTGGAGTCCGACTCCCAGTCGATCAAACGGTAGAGGCTCCTAGCAGAATGTGCCGACTCCTAAGTGTCGTAGAGTAATGATGACATACCTTCCAATGTGACTTTCATTTCAGTCTCTTTTTCCTCACGATATACCTTGTTGAACTATAGGCGAATTATCGTCATCCCTTAAATAGCTCAACTCTCTTCTCAGTTCGTGATATATGATTCATCTGACTAACTCTAAGTCAATAGACCCAGTTAACACTTAACTGAGTCGCGCATGGCCATGCTTCCGGAATCATATCATTCGAGAGGGCCTAGAGAATATCTCTCCAGTCGGAGGGGAAAAATCCCATCTTGATTATCCACATGGCGCAGCTTGCTTCTCATTCGATCCGAACTCTGCCTTTATAACTGCCTTGTCACGAAACAATGTTTGACAGAACCTAAGTCGATGATCCACAACTCGGATTATGCGACAACCTCGGGTCTAAGGATTACATTGATTGAGACATGCAAAAGACGACTTACTCGTTGCATCTCATTATGGGTTAGTCCGACTTGCTAAACTCTTTAGCCGAGTCTGTGAAAGTTGGAATGGCGTCGCCATGCCCATGACAAGTGGAACTGAGTCATCATCCAACATTCACATTAGTCTAGGGTGTGTGTCCAGCACAACCTTAATGACCCAGGACAATTTAGCATGAATAACATGAATACATAGTTCCACAATAGAATCACATATTCAATGATATATATCACATGTTCAAAATAATGATGACTTACTAACTTTATGAATACATTGGGAATTACATCATACATGATTGCCTCTAGGGCATATTCCCAACATCTTAGAATTTAATGATATTGCTATAAAAGCTAGATTTTTTTTTGCTTGTTATAAGATGTTTGGTTATGGTCTTGCTATCGATCATACTTTGAAAACTTTGGATAATGGTAGAATGAAATTTTAGGTAAGAAATGAATTTGAAAAATAAGTTAACAACCCCATATCATTCAAACTTTTAGCAATGTCCGAGTTTTTAGAGGAGAATTTTGGTTGGGTTGTTCCTAATAATCTCTTTGATGAAAATAGTAAACCTAAAAGAAGAGAGAGGAGATTCTGAACCTTGTGTGTAGCAAATTCAATGCCTATATGATGAGCTATAGCTTCTCAAATTGAATGATAATACTTGATTCATTCTTCATGCCTAGCTAAAGGGCGTTAAAGAAAAGCGCTTGTGGGAGGCAACCCACTTTTATTTTCCTTCGTTATCCTTTTGTTTTCTACTGTTTCATTTTGTTCTTTTTCTGTTTTGGAAGTTTTTACCTCTATAGAAACTGATCCTTACCATTTTTATTTCGTTTTTGTGCTAAGAGTAACCTCTAATTGAGAGGTAGTTCGATTTGGGGAAGTTGCTGTTATAAAACAAATTTCTGGGATGTTACCAAACAATTCATATCTCACAGCCAGAACGTCGGATAGCTTTGAAAACAAATAGACACATGCCCCAGGTTGTTATATAACTTTCCTTAGTTTCCCACTTTTTGATTTGAGCAACATAAGATTTTTGAAAAAAATCATTTTTATCGACTGTTTTGTTTTGACAGATTTCTGCCAATATTTGCATTTGCGTCTTAATCTGTTTCTTTTGTTGTTCTTTTGACGAGAAGAGATTTAAAAGAATTTATGGAAGTATATAATGTTTAATTGAAGTGTGAGACTTGTGTTGAAACTGAACCAAATGGATTTATTATTTTGATTACACTAATGTTGCTAATGAAGATTGTGGAGAAGTTTTAGGTGGAGGAAGTTTTCAAGTGTAGGGAGAGACGAATGATGTGATGATATGAAGGATGGAAAAAAATATCAAGCTTGGGGATGCCCATGTCACCCCAATACATATTCAATAAGTACAAGCGTCAAAGCTTGGGGATGCCCGAGGCATCCCCATCTTCATCAACAAAAATATCAGGTTTCTTTCAAAACACTATATTTTTATTGCTTCACCTGATATGTTTTATACTTGGAGCGTCTTTTTTTTATTTTGCTTTCAGTTTGTTTTGTTTTCTTTTCTGTAACTTTTGGTTGGATCCTAGCACTTTTATTTTGGGAGTAACACGCTCCATTTTCATTGCCTAGAACACTCTAGTTTTCACTCTTATTGTTCTACGAGCGTTCAGTTTTTGCTAGTACTGCATTTAGCTCTTGTTTTCCACTCGAATTTTTGGACTAATATACCATAGGGGAAGCCCCTAAGTGTAAATTTTATATAAAAACCGGCAACAAAGTTTGTTACATGAGACGAAAAAACAAAAGAGAGTCAAAACATGATGACTCAAACAAGAAAAGAAATAGAGAGAGGCTAAGGGAAAATAGTAAGGACCCAATCTACAAGTTGAGGAACTAGATTTACTTTTATTCTAAATTGATGTAGAAGAATATTCTCTTTGAAACTCCTCTTCCAAAGTTAGGGAAGGGTGATGGGTTCGAAGATGAAATTGTTCCTGGCCTTCCAAATATTCCAAGTCGAAGCAAAGATCTCTACTACACAAGGGCTGGGAAAAGATTTTGTCAATGATAGAAACGAATCACTTAAACCGGTAGTCCATTGGATACCCACTGAATTCCAACAAACTTGGGAAAAGTTGCACTCAAAGAAGAGGTGGTCTCTATCTTCCCGGTGAGAATTGGTGCAAAGTATACAATCCGATCCTCCCTCAAAAATACAGTGCTTACGCAACATTAAGTCCTTGGTACTGAGACAGTCATTGATCAAAAGCTATCAAAACACCTTAAGTTTTGGGAGGCACCTCGATTTCCATATGCACACCATGACCTTGTCCTTGGGGATACGGTGAAACATATACTTGTAGAAATGGGCAGCAGCATATGAGGTTTTACCCCACACAAAACGTCTAGAATCAGACATCGTGGTGACTATTTGCTGATTGGAGTAAAGCTCATAAAGATCAATAAATTCGTCAAAAGCCTGAGGTGGTAACGGGAGAGAGAAGACTGAACCGAAATCCTCGGGGTTCAAAAATACTCTAACCGTGATGTATTCTTTTGAGAGAACGAAACGGGATTCGGAAAACGATCAGCCAACAACTCTTTGTCCCATCTAGAAATCCTTCCAAAGTAAAACTGAAGACTCATCCCCCAACTGACAGGAGGTGATACTCCTATAAATGTCAATGAGGCTGAACACATCCTGCCACCAAAAAGAGCCTTTCGGGTCGTATTCTTGTGGAGCCCCACTCTTATAGTGCCTCCAAACAAGTTGCACCCAGGGAGTGTTATCACGAGAGAAGAACTTATGAAGATGCTTTAAAAGAAACGCTTTGTTCTGTAGTTCTAGGTTGACAATGCCTAACCCCCCACGATCCTTCCGTCGAAAGACCATATCCCACGCTGCAAGACCCGTAGTCGAGGAGGAATCCTCTCTTTTGTACCAAAGACAATGTCTGCTAGCATACTCACAAATTTTGATGAAGGCTTTGGGCAGTTTTAGAGAGCACATCAAATAAGTAGGAAGGGTCGAAAGAACAGATTTCATCGACGTAAGTCTGCCCCCATGGGGGGAAAATGAGCACAGGCGTTGAGACGTCTCTCAATTTTATCACTGATTGGAGAAAGATCCCGGACAGTAGGGCGTGAAGATCCAAGTGGGAGGCCTAAATAAGAGAAAGGCAATGAGCCCACCGACCAGCCAAAGGACCTAGCAAGCTCATTCAATCTCTCCTCCGACACATTAATTGGGATCATGCAAGATTTTACATAGTTAACTCGGAGACCCGTCGCCCAGCGCGAAATCTTGCAACAAATTTTTTAGTGCCAAAGGTTGAATTGAACACGCTTGCATGATTAACAGAGTGTCGTCAGCGTACTGAACAATAGGAAAGTCCACCCCTACCATAGGAAGAGGAGGGTGGATGATGCCTTGCTGAGCAAGATAATTCACCATGGACTGGAGAAGACCAGAACCCGCAAACAAAAAGAATAGGAGATAGGGGATCCCCCTGACGAACTCCCCTTTTACATGCAAATCTCTTCCCTGGGGTACCATTGAGAAGCACCGAAGATGTGGCAGTAGAATGTATCGAAGCAATCCACTCAAGCCATTTATCATCAAAACCATGATGTTTCAAAATCGATAGAATAGCTTGGTGCTCCGTCGTGTCAAATGCCTTAGCGAAGTCTAGTTTAATGATGACACATTCTCTCCGAGACTGCTTGCACTAATGAATATACTCAAAGGCCCAAGCAAAACAATCTTGAATGGTGCAAGATTTGAGAAATCCGTATTGATTCACATGGATTAAGCTATGAATTTTGGATTGTAAACGATTAGCCAAAATCATGGTGAGAAGCTTAAGACAAGAATTGAGCAATGAGATAGGATGAAAATCATTTGGGCCCTCTGGGTTACTGATTTTAGGAATGAGAGTGTTAAGAGAATCATTCACTCTTTGCAAGTTAACATTCCCATTCCAAAAGTCCTCACAAAAAGCCAGAAAATCCTCTCTAATAACCGACCATCAATTTTTTAAGAAAAGGCCAGTAAAGCCGTCAGGTCTAGGAGCCCGCGCATTAGGCATTTCCTTGACCACCTTCTCAATTTCCTCAACAGAAAAAGGAGCCGAAAGAGTAGAGAGATCCTCTCATGGATGAGTGAATGTGAAGAAGTTAAAAGAGTTATCGATGCCATTGGAGACTCCAAGTCTCTGTTTATAAAAATGTTAAAGGAGACCTGCTTTTTCATCATGATCAGATGCTAACGAGCCATCATCACGAGCCAGCGTAGCTATAAAAATTTTACGGAACTGAATTTTGGCCATCGAAAGAAAGGAATGTTCTCCTCGCCTAACTTGGCCCAACGAAGCTTGCATCTCTGATGCCAATATTTTTGCTTACACGAGAGAAGATGATCCAGGTGATCCTTAACAATCCGACGAAAGTTCCACTCCAAGATGTGCATTTGTCTTTGGTCCTCAAAACCATCCAACATGAGAATGAGCTCATTGCAATTATCCACTAGCTGATTTAGACGCGACACAGAGGTGTGCCATTTTTTCAAACCCTTTCGGAGAAGTTTGAGCTTAGCAGAGATGCGTTTTGCACTATTACCCGGACAATGAATTTCCCAAATGGAATGGACCAAGTCCAAGAAACCTAGCATAGAAATCCAGTAGTTCTCAAATCTGAAGACTGCAGCTTTAGGGATAGATGTGCCTACTGAAATAACACATGGAACATGATATCAAGTTTACCGAGCTAGAGGGGAAACCAAAGTGCTTGGAAACTTAAGTGTCCACGCCGTGGAAGTGAAAACCCAGTCTATCTGAACCAGAAGAGGATCAGACTGCATATTAGATCAAGTATAGGTACACCCTTTTATAGGAAGCTCAGTGAGACCTTGATAACTAATGATTTCATTAAAAGTTTCAGTATGTGACATATTAGCTCCCTCTCTATTTCTGTTTTCAACTGATCTATAAAAATTGAAGTCCCCAACTAGGAGCCAAAGATCATTATCACCAATATCCAAGTGGAAGAGCCAAGCAAAAAAATCTTGTCTCTCAGGACCCGATCAAGGACCGTATATGTTGGCTAGGAAAAGAGATTCAGAGATCAGAACCGAGGAGAACTTGAGTACCAGACCACATATGTCCTCTATAATAATTTCGCTCGAGAAAGCATTACTAGACCAAAGCACCAATAAAGCACCCGAAGCAACATCCAAAGGAACAAACGCAAATTTATCGAAGTGTTTAGGTGCAAAACAACGAATGAATGATGGGTCGAAAGATGTGTGTTTAGTTTCCCGAAAACACACCATGATCGCACCACTTTCCTCAATTTTACAACGGAGATGAGGCCATTTTAAAGGATCATTCAAACCACGAATATTCCAACTAAGAACGTTCCACACATGATGACGCATAGTAGAATTCATGACACAAAAGGGCCAGCTAAAACACAGGACAAGTTCGAGAAGAAAATGACACTGCCTTACAGACACGAAGACGAGAGCAAGAGATGAACCAAGAGAAATAACAACGACAACCCCTGCTTGAGGCTTGTAGCTCCTCCTCCGTGAGCTTCTCCGGATCAATGGCGCACTTCTCTACACTGAGACGTTGCATCTCCTCAATACGCATCACCTTAGGGATTCTGGCTTTGGGAGCTGAGCTCTTGCGAGAGGGGGTGTAAGGAAGATATTCAAACTTGTAGCCATCCTTGTTCTGGCGAGTGGAGCGACGAGCGGTAGGGTTGATCATAAGCGTAGCAGCCTCGGAGAGGGGCACCGAGAAATTGCAGCGAGCTTGGCGGAAAGAGGGGACACTTTAACCAGGCATGGGCTCCAAGGACTGATCATGGGTTTCCTCCAGGGAAACAGAAGAAGAAGGACCACTAAGAGCCTCAACAAATTTTGGCCCATCAACCTCAAACACAACCTTCAAGCTGACTGGCAGAAAGGGCGCCAAGGTATCCGAGGTTCCTGAACCAAACCGTGTACAAACCAGTTGTAGGTTCAGTCTATTATTCAGCAGAAAACCCAACATATGTGCTATTGAAGACTTGTCAGCAAGGATCGGAGGAGACACCATGTGCGTGCAGTAGTAGATGAATTGGAAAGCAAAAGCTTGAACATAGCAACGGCACAGCTGAGAGAGAAAAGCAGGCGAGAGATCATCCATAGTAGCAGAGCTAGCGTCAGTGATAGAAGGAGTGACAACATAAATCACACGAGACATAAACCTGTAGAACACTGTGAATTTACTGCATAAAAGAGAGAACATAGCTCCCTTCGAGCCCCAAAGGGAGATACTAGCCTCCTCCACATGAATAACAGAAATAGAACCACCCGAGTCCACCATCGACGCCACCGGAGCAAGTACCAAACCAGAGGGGGCAGAACCAAAATGGGCATTCATATCCATAAACATCTCCCGGCTAGAAGCACGAACGAAAGTAGTAGCTCCCTCCACTAGAGCCGTGCCAGAGAGGAGACGATCGGCAGCCGCTTCTACTTTAGAGAGTTCATTATCAGAAATTCCAAAAGCCTATGAACGAGGATCATCTGTAATACTGCGTTCAGGGGGGCGCCATCGAGGATGGAAGGACCCTCATACCCCGTGAGCTCATGAAGATTGAAACCAGAAAAAGGAGGCAGCATAGCAGCCCACTCGCCCCAACCATCATGACCCATATGCTGATGGGGGAGTTCTTCTTCCCAATGATTCACCGCATTCTGGTGCATCCACAGCTGTGCATCCACCTAGAATTGTTGGGCAACAGTCAGGTAAGGCACATTACGAGGATGTGGCGAAGCATTCATCAAAGGAGCGGGGTTCTTCGTCAAAAATAGGTGTTGTGGGACAGAACCGGCCATTTAGAATAAAAACAAGAATCAACCAGGACCGACTAGCGGTTCCCCAAACATGAGGAGCCCTTGTCATCACCACACTGAATGGAATCAAAGCATCATCCTTGATCAAGGCTTCAACCAGAACACGGACCAAATTCTGCCGAGGATTATGCCACACCACCAGACTACCAAACAGAAACACCACTTTATTGACATAATACCTAGCCAGATAGTCAAGCGGGAAACTGACCAACATAATCCAGACCTCTCTAGCAAACACTGGCACCCTCATATTTAGACCCTCATCATGTGGAATAACTGAGAAATTTCCACCTGTCTCCCGATCTAACGCATGAGGTGAAGCAAAGCTAACCATACCAACTCCCAAGGCACAAACTGCACGGTAAAAGACTGGGGCATGCAAATCTTCGGTAAGAATGCGACAAACCTCCTCCGACATGTCTTCTTTGTCGATGTCGAGGATGTCGTAGTCCACCACGATGATGACGAACTCCTCATGAATCAGCGATGGTTCTCCAACCACAAGATGGAAGTGCTGCAAACGACCCTCTAGACCTTCTTCGACAGCAAGGGATCCAGGTAGGAAACGATCCGGATTGACCGGGAAATTGCCATGGCCTCCCGCGACGCAGGACGCGCTGGCGGAGCACGGGAAGCGGTCTGTTAGGGCATCTCCAGTCGTCCCCCCCAGAGCCCCCCCAGGACGCAAAATAGCGCCGTTTTGCGTGAATAGCGCCGTTTTTTCACCAGTCGCCCCCCCAGGACCTGAAAAAGCACCGCCGCCCCCAGGCGGAACCCAGCCCGTTGGGTTCAGCCTGGGGGGAGCGGCGAAAGAAAAAGCGCGCGTGGGCCAGCGCTGTCGGCGAGGGGAGCGCTATTTGCCCACTTTCCCCACCCCCCGACTCGTCTTTTCTGCTCGCCCGCCTCGCCGTCGCCACACCACCGGCCGCGCTCCACGCCGCCGCTGTCGGGCACAATCGCACAAGGTCGACGAGACAAACCACCGCAGGCTAGTCCCCCACATCGTCGCCGCCTTTCGATCGCGTGTCCGCCGCGGAGGAGGTTGTACCCGGTGAGCCGCGTCCACCCGCCCGCAAGGTGTTTGACGCTCTATCCGAGCCATGGACTCCGACGCCGAGGAGATGCTCGCCGAGCTGTTCGACGAGGAAGACCAGGCTGCCATCGAGGACGAGGAGCACCTGCTCGTCCTGAGCTGCCTGGCCAGATTGCAGGCCCAGGACGCCGCGCCGCGTCGCACTGGATCGAAGCCCGATCGCCGCAAGAGCAGGCCGAGACAGCGGTACGAGGGCTACTGCATCCTCTACTCCGACTACTTCGCCGAGGATCCCACCAACGACGAGAAGGTGTTCCGGCGTCATTTCAGGATGAAACGCACGCTCTTCCTCAAGATCATGCATGCCATCCGGGAGTTCGACACCTACTTCAAGTTGAAGAAGGACTGCACCGGCACGGTAGGGTTTATCTCTATCCAGAAGTGCACGATGGCCATGAGGTTGCTTGCATACGGTGCTCCCGCAGATGCACAAGATGACTACCTGCGCATGAGCGAGTCCACGGCCCTCGAGTGCTTGAACAAGTTCTGCCGGGCAGTGGTTGCAGTTTTTGGCCCAATATACCTGCGATCACCCAGTGCGCAAGACACTGCTCGTCTCCTCGCAGAGAATGAAGCAAGAGGGTTTCCGGGGATGCTTGGCAGTATCGACTGCATGCACTGGGCATGGAAGAACTGCCCATTTGACTGGCAGGGGATGTACAAGGGAAAGGAGGGAGAGTGCTTGGTGGTTCTCGAGGCCGTGGCTTCGTACGATCTATGGATTTGGCATTCATTCTTTGGTATGCCTGGAAGTCACAACGACATCAATGTCTTGCAGTGCTCGAATGTCTTTGCCGATCTTGTCGAAGGCCATGCCCCCCTTGTGAACTATGAGATCAATGGACACCAGTATACAAAGGGGTACTATCTTGCAGATGGCATCTACCCGAAGTGGGCAACATTTGTGAAGAGCATCTCCAACCCTATCCCAGGAAGCGCAAAAGCTTGGTTTACCAAGTGCCAGGAGGCTTGCAGGAAGGATGTTGAGCGGGCATTTGGTGCGCTGCAATCTCGATTCGCTGTTGTCCGGTACCTAGCTATGACTTGGTCGAAGTCCAACATGTGGGAGGTGATGCAGTGTTGTGTGATCTTGCACAACATGATCATTGAGAGTGAGCGGGATGACCCGGTGCCTGACAGTGAGGCAAGCACACCATACTACCGGCAGGGCCCTCTTGCAGATGTTGATCACCAGGTGCCGGCATCATGGACAGACTTCCTCACCAAGCGACAGGAGATTCGACACGCTGCAATACATCATGCTCTGCAGGATGACCTGGTGCAGCATTTGTGGGCGCGAAAGGGGAATGGCAATGTTGAGGACGATGACTAGTGTACTTTTTTAAAAAAAATTGTTGAACTATTTATTTGTGTGGCAAAACTCTATTTATTTGTGTGGCAAAACTCTATTTATTTGGTGGGATTTTTTTTGATTGCCCAAATTTGGCCGAGTCGCCGCTGGGGGGGGCGACCTGGGTTCACGGCTGGGAAACGCGCCCCCCCAGTTCCGAGAATAGCGCCGTTTCGCGCCGCGGCGCAAAAAAAGCGAGGGTTTTTGCGTCCTGGGGGGGCGCAACGACTGGAGATGCCCTTAAGAGGGTGGGGGTGAAGGAGGCAGAGAGGGGGTCAGCGGGGGGTGATGATGGTGAGGGCGGCAATGGAGAGGCATGGCGCCCTGCGGTGAAGGGGGAACAGCGGCTCTGGGCCTCTGGCAGCTGCACTTGTGGAGAAAGAGGCGACTCGGCCAAGGCAAGCACACGAGGAGCAAATTTGGTCTCGAAAGATTCCCCGAGAGATGAATCGACATAATCAATTAGTCTCCTATGCTCCTATGATTATGCTTAGATACCCAAATCTGTTTTCTTATGGTCAAAAACGTAATGACCCAAAATTCCACAACGCTGACAATTGTCCCACCGAAGAGGACAAGCATTACAACGGTGGCCCGATTTAGAACATAGCCCACATATGGCCTTATTAGAACAGAATTTTCTGGTGTGGCCCAACTCGCGGCATTTGAAGCAACAAATTATTAAACATGCATCACAAGGCCGTCCCAACTCGTGGCATAAGCGACATCGGATACCTGGACAGGCGGGAGCAAGATGACCCTAATTGTTGCAATTAGTGCATCGATTAAGGAGCACATTTAACGTGTCCAAATCCGGCACAACCCTTAAACTCAGCGTACCAATAATATCCTTATCAGAATAACCAGCCTCTTTAAAATCGAGGATGTTAAGGAGAGTTGACGGATCCAAGGATTTGAAAAAAGACCTGATTGCTGAAAAAATTAATTCCCTTAAATGGTTTCCTTAACATTGTCGGTTGCCGAAGAACGCACGGGATAAATCCAAACTGAACGAAAACCAAATTTTGAGCATGATCCTCCGAAGAAGGAGGCACTGGGTTTAAATCCACAGACGACATCAAACCAAATTTGATACTAGTCAAATGATCAGCAAGAGTATGACGAGAGGCTTCACTAGTGTGCATCAAGCTAGATGAAGGCATAAACTGTTGAGCCAGGCTGAAGAAAATCTATAGTTGAGCTCATGGCCATATTACCTCTAGGTAGTTTCCGTTTAGCAAAATAATTTTTGAACCACCAAGAAGCTGTATCATGCACTGAATCAGAAGGGAACACACTTGGATCACCACGGGACAACCGAAAGTGACAACAAAAATCAAGCGAGATGCGGTGCTTCAGGCCATAAAAAAGTGACCAACTTTGGTGGAAGCAACTGAGAAACGAAAACACTTTTCTGAGAGCTGGAACACACGGAAATCCTCAGTAGCACCACCCAAACAACACTGCAGCGCCAAAACAGCCGAATCTTCCGACAGAGGGAACGAACATGAAGAGAAGACAACCAAAAAAAAAATCTTTGGTAGTTACCGAGGGAGAGAAAGACACTGGAGAACCAAAAAGACGACACACCTAAGCCTCGACCGCAAGGCCGAGTGAGAAATCCCAATGGAGGAGATCTTCCATTGACCTTACGCTTGGAATCCATGGCAGAAACTAGGTGTGGAGGCGTATAGGGGGAGGGAGGACGGTGGGAGGAGAGGAAGAGCCACCTCCCTTTCACTCGAATTTTGTTCAGAGCTTCCTGGTTGATGCACGTGATACCCACGTTCGTTGGGATACCCCAAGAGGAAGGTATGAAGAGCATATTATCAAGTTTCCCTCAGAAAGAAACCAAGGTTGAATCCACCAGTAGGAGGAAGGAGTAACTTCAGAAGGTGAATCAGCTAAGATGGCAGGGCCCACTACCGGTTCAGAAGCAACGTGGAAGCTGCACAACACAATCAAATCACTTTCCCCCAACGAAGCAGTGAGGTTGTCAATCTCACCGGTTTTGCTGGAAACAAAGAGGTTAAACGTATGGTGTGGAAAACAGTAGGAACATTATGAGAGCAGTGTGAAAGCAGTATGTGTTTTATCAGTATGAGGAAAAGGGACCGGGTCCATAGTTCACTAGTGGTGTCTCTCCTTGAAAGATAAATAACATGTGTGGTGAACAAATTACAGCTCGGCAATTGACAGAAATGAAGGCTCAACCGTAGAGCATATGCAAGACATAAAGATTACTATGTGATTCATGCGGGCATTACAACAAGATACATAGACCGTTATCCAACTACATCTATGACTAAAAATCCACCCTTCGAATATCATCCGAACAGACGTTGGGTATTAAGTTGCAAGCAACAGATAATTGCAGTAAGCAAAGTGTGTAATGTAAACAATAACATCATCCTTAGACAAAGCATTGGTGTTTTCTCCCTAATGGCAACAACACATCCTCCATCTGTTACATTTTTGTCACTCGAGCACAAATGAAAAGGAGGCATGAATCCACTATCGAGCATAAATACTCCCTCTTGGAGTTACTAGCATCTACTTGGCCAGAGCATCTACTAATTACGGATAGCATGCAAGATCATAAATAACATAAGCATGAAGATAACATGATAGATTGATAATCAGAAGACATAGCATTCAACATTAATCAGATCCCAGCAAACACAACATGTAGCATTACATAAAGATGATATTGATCATGTTAGGTAGCTCAAAAGATCTAAACATGAGGCACAAAGTGGAGAAGACAACCATCTAGCTACTGCTATGGACCCGTAGTCCAGGGATGAACTACTCACGCATCACTTCGGAGGAGGGCATGGTGGTGTAGACCCCTCCGGTGATTATTTCTCCCTCCGGCAGGGTGCCGAGGATAGCTCCAGAACCCTCCCGATCTCGGGATGACGGTGAAGGCGGCCTCATGTGTTTCTAGGGTAAAAGTGGGATCCCTTAGGGTTTATGTCTCGGGGGGATTATATAGGCAAAAGGGCAGAGGCGGCGAAGGCTTAGGGGCCCCACACCACCCCCTGGCGCAGCCAAGGGGGGTCGCGCCACCATATGGTGTGGGCCCCCTGAGGCCCCCTCCGGGTCTCTTCAGGACTCCGTGGAACCTCCAGGATTTCTAAGACTTCCGGGCTTCGAATTTTCCAATTCCGAGAATATTTCCAGAACAACTTTTCTGAAACTAAAAATAGCAGAAAACAGGAACTGGCTCTGTGGCATCTTCTCAATAGGTTAGTCCAGAAATTCGATAAAAATGACATAAAGTGTATAGCAAACATGTGGGAAACAATAAGAAAACAACATGGAACATCAAAAATTAAGGATACATTTATGACGTATCAACATGACCAAGCTTAGTTCCCACTCGTCCTCGAGTAGGTAAACGATAAAAACACAATAATTTCTGAGGTGACATGCTACCAACATAAACTTGATCATCAATAATGTAAAAAGCATAAGTAAGATGAGATCATAGAACTTAAACACAGACATGGCAAATAAAACTTTAATAATAAAGCATAACAATCACTTTGCATCATGAGAAGTAACTCAAATAAAAGATCATGAATAACAATGCAAAGAAAGATATACGTTTGTTTCAAGTATAGAGAAAGCATGTCAAAGTGTTATTTCGCTAGTCCTTAAGAGTGGGGCGAAACATAAATGCCATGACACCTTCAAAGTTCACGAGGAAGACTAGAAAAAATAATTAGAGAACAAGCAATAACACATCATGAATCAATTAATAATGTTTCTAGGACAAATGCGCATAAAACTCAGAATGGCAAAAATACTCTCTCAACTATGCATAAAGTTAGAAGATGGAGACTCAACATAAAAGTAAAAGAAAGGCCCTTCGCAGAGGGAAGCATGGATCACTCATGTGCTAGAGCTTTTATTTTATTAAACAGAGGTATGAAAACTTGACACTCCTCCCAACCAGCTTTCACAAACCATTGCTAACCGAATCCTCGGGTGCCTGCCAACAATCACTTTGCATCAACAATCACATATGCTTATGTCAACGAATGGTAAACAGAAAATACAGTACGTCACAAGCCAACTAGACTTCACAAGAGCGGCTCCCATAGAAGGACGCATCTGGGTAGAAGGTCATCCCCCTTTCTCTTTTGTTTACACAATTATGCTTTGATTGATAAATCAGGGGCAAAAATAGTGAAGAGAATTTGTGTTATTGATTTGGGGTCGGGCACCCCGCTGCCAGCCCTTCTATCATTGGATAAGAGGATGAAGCCACTAGTCCAGGGTGTGAAAGTCCAATCAACAAGTGAGATAAAGATTCTCTATTTACGTCCTCATGAGCTAAAACAGGAGCACAAGACAGGAGTAATTTTGAAAGTTTTAAAGGTAACACATGAGCAATTTACTTTGGAGTGGCGGTTAATTACCACATATAGGTAGGTATGATGGACACAATGGGAAAACTTTGGTTTCAGGGAGTTGGATGCACGAGTAGAGCTCATACTCAGTACAGGTTGAGGCTAGAAAAAGACTGGGAGCAACAAATCAAGAGAGCATAAGAGCCATAATCATGCATAGCAACATAAACATCATTAATCAAAGCATAAGTGGTACCACAAATTAAAAAACTAAATAATCATAAAGGCTATTCGTTACTGGTTCATAGTCATAAACATGGTGTGAGCATGCGCCAAGTCAACCAAATAAAACATTCACAGGAGAACACCACAAATTTATGCTTCAATATGACAAGAACAACTCATGATTCTTTCAATGGCACATTAAACACTCTCAGCTATTTCAGGCTAATCATGCTACTCAATAACCACAAGGATTTAAAACTAAAATAACATCTCTCATGATATGAAAAAGTTCTAGCCACAGTCCATACAAGCTTCTATTTCCACCGTTAAAAATTCTACCTCAAGCAGCAGTTTATTTTCCCAACAAGCACCATACGAATCATGCTTTAACAAAAATTATCTACATGCTACAGCAAGAAAACATGAGATTACTCACATAACACTTTTAAAACTAACAGCTCTGAACAAGAGATGCAATGAAAACGAGAGCTAAACAGGAATTTTCGCAGCAACTAGAAGAAAAACTAAGAATACTAGCATAACAAGTATTCAAACGAAAAAGCGGAGTGTGTCTCTCTCCCAAACAAAGAATGCTAGGATCCAACTATATTGTTGCAGAAAGGAAAATAAAATAAAACAAAGGAAAGCAAAAGAAAGCAAAGAAAAACAAACAGACACTCCAAGTAAACTTCATATGATGTGACCGAATAAAAAATATAGTTTCACGAGAAGTGACCTGATAGATTGTTGATGAAGAAGGGGATGCCTTGGGAATCCCCAAGATTAGATGCTTGAGTCTTCTAAAAATATGCTTGGATGAACCACGGGGGCATCCCAAGCTTTGACCTTGCACACTTCTTGATCACATATACCACTTCTTCTCTTGACCCTTGAAAACTTCCTTCACACCACACTCAAGTAGTAATTCGCATTAGAGGGTTAGTGCAACAAATAAAAAATCCATTGTTTATGTATGGCACAAGTTCTATTGATACTTTTAAACATTAGCTACATCCACTGATGTTTCGTGAAGCAAAGAAATCCACTTGACATCGCAAAAGAGCACATGCCAGAAAAATGGCAGAATCTGTCAAAACCAGAACAGTCTGTAAAGACGAATTTTTTCGAGGAACTTATGTTGCTCAGATAGAAAAACTTAAAGAACGAAAAGTTGCGGAATTAGCTGAGGAATAAGCACAAAATATTTCAGATCATTATGAGCTTTCAGGATTTTATACAATTGTTTACGGTGGACAGCAGAAATCTGTTTCCTGCGCAGAAATCCGAAAACCAACTCCAACTCTCGTCAAAAACCTTACTTGGCACTACTAAAACATGAAAAGAAAGATACAAAGGAGTTGCTACAGAATTATACAACCCCTTGAATCAAACAAAACAGAGAAAAACAAAGAAAAAATAAAACCATGGGTTATCTCCAAGAAGTGTTTTTCTTTAACGCCTTTTAGCAAGGCCTAGAAAAGTGGAATCAAGTATTTTCAAGTGAAGAAGATGCTCACGTAAGAATTATGAATTAAGAAAAAGAGAGCATCAAGAAGCAAGTATAAAACAAATTTAAATCTAACCCACTTCCTATTCATAGGAATCTTGTAAAGAAATAAATTAAAGAAGCTCAAACTGGAAATCATGGGAAGGTAGAACAAGAGCAACTTTAAAACTTTCAACAAAAAGATAGGTATTTTAGTAACATGAAAATTCCTACAACCATATTTTCCTCTCTGATAATAATTTTCAGTAGCATCATGAACAAACTCAACAACATAATTACCACATAAAGCATGTTTGTCAAGGTCTGAAATCACTCAATTCATATCAAGCTCAAAAATAGTGGGATCAAAATCTAAAATCATCTCCTCTTTCTTACCACTTTTAGCAATAGCAAAGAAAGATGATTGATCACTCATAAAAGGTATAGGACACATTATAGCAATCCTATTTTCAGTAGCATTATAATTTATAACATCAAGTAACATAGGACCATCATCAAGAGCATTATCATAATACTTATCCAAGTAGCATGGATTATCATAAATAACAGTAGAAATATCATTCTCACAAGTTTCATTCATAGTAGTATCACGATCACAAGTATAGAAAGTATCAATTTCATCAAATAATGTATGAGTTAAAGAGTTACTATCATTGGGAGGTAGACATGGGTAGCTCAATTCTTCCTCCTCTTTATCATCACTCTCCTCTTCTTTTTCATCCAACGAGCTTCCAGATTTAGCAATTTCTTCTTCCATAGGTTCCTGCAAGGCATTAGTCTCTTCCTTAGATTGAGAGAATTTATTAAGATATTCAATTATGTAGTAATTACAATCCTTGTAATTATCAAAGCAATATTCAAGTATAGCATAAATCTTGTATTTATAAGGTGCATCATCAATACTTTCAAGTAAATAGGAAATTTCGAATGCACCCTTCCAAGAAATAAATTCTTCAATTTGTTCCACATCATATAATTCATAATTTCCCTTAACATAAGAAGATATGGTAACATCATCATTATACTCACATTGAAAAGGGAGGTGTTTATACCTCCTACAGCACCAAGATTTATCAAAGCAATAAGTAACATTATAAGTAGAGCACAAGTTTTTAGCATAGTCATGCAATTTATTAATTTGCTCCCATAAGTGTATTCTTTTTTGTGACAAGCGGTGTTCCTTACAATATTTTTGTTGTTCATCCATGAACCCACCTTGCCAATAAGATCTAGTTTCATAGATCAACCATTGATAGCAAGCATGATAAAGCATAAATAACCAGTAGAATAAGAACTATTTTTTGTGTGTTTCTGATAAAGAGAAGCAAACAAGACAAACTAAAATAAACTAAGCAAAACAAAGAAAAAAGTAAAGAGATTGGAAGTGAGAGACCCCCCTTGCAAAATTCTCTTCCTCCTCGGCAACGGCGCCAGAAAATGCTTTGATGTGCGTGATACACACGTTCGTTGGGAGACCCCAAGAGGAAGGTATGAAGAGCACAGTAGCAAGTTTCCCTCAGAAAGAAACCAAGGTTGAATCGACCAGTAGGAGGAAGGAGTAACTTCAGAAGGTGAAGCAGCTGAGATGGCAGGGCGCACTACCGGTTCAGATGCAACATGGAACCTGCACAACACAATCAAATCACTTTTCCCCAAGGAAGCACTAAGGTTGTCAATCTCACCGGTTTTGCTGAAAACAAAGAGGTGAAACGTATGGTGTGGAAAACAGTACGAAAACAATAGAAACAGTATGAGAGAAGTGTGAAAGCAGTATGAAAGCAGTAGGTGTTTTATCAGTATGAGGAAAAAGGACCGGGGTCCACAGCTCACTAGTGGTGTCTCTCCGTGAAACATAAATAACATGTGTGGTGAACAAATTACAGCTGGGCAATTGACAGAAATGAAGGTTGCACCATAGTGCATATGCAAGACATTAATATTACTATGTGATTCATGCGGGCATTACAACAAGATACATAGACCGTTATCCAACTGCATCTATGACTAAAAATCCACCCTTTAAATATCATCCAAACAAACGTTGGGTATTAAGTTGCAGGCAACAGATAACGCAGTAAGTGAAGTGTGTAATGTAAACAATAACATCATCCTTAGACAAAGAATTGTTTTTTCTCCCTAATGGTAACAGCACATCCTCCATCCGTCACTTTTCTGTCACTCGATCACAGATGAAAAGGAGGCATGAACCCACTATCGAGCATTAATACTCCCTCTTGGAGTTACTAGCATCTACTTGGCTCGAGCATCTACTAATAACGGAGAGCATGCAAGATCATAAATAACATAAGCATGAAGATAACATGATAGATTGATAATCAGAAGACATAGCATTCAACATTCATCAGATCCCAGCAAACACAACATGTAGCATTACATGAAGATGATCTTGATCATGTTAGGCAGATCACAAGATCTAAACATGAGGCACAAAGTGGAGAAGACAACCATTTAGCTACTGCTATGGACCCGTAGTCCAGGGATGAACTACTCACGCATCACTTTGGAGGAGGGCATGGTGGTGTAGACCCCTCCGATGATAATTTCCCCCTCCGGCAGGGTGCCGGGAAGAGCTCCAGAACCCTCCCGATCTCGGGATGACGGTGATGGCAGCCTCGGGTGTTTCTCGGGTAAAAGTGGGATCCCCTTAGGGTTTACATCTCGGGGGATTATATAGGCGAAAGGGCAGAGGCGGTAGAGGCTCAGGGGCCCCACACCACGCCCTGGCACGACCAAGGGGGGTCGCGCCACCCTATGGTGTGGGCCCTCCTAAGGCCCCCCTCCGGGTCTCTTCGGGACTATGTGGAACCTCCAGGATTTCTAAGACTTCTGGGCTTCGAATTTTCCAATTCAGAGAATATTTCCAGAACAACTTTTCTGAAACTAAAAACAACAGAAAACAGGGAATTGGCTCTGTGGCATCTTGTCAATAGGTTAGTCCGGAAAATCGATAAAAATGACATAAGGTGTATAGCAAACATGTGGGAAACAATAAGAAAACAACATGGAACATCAGAAATTAAGGATACATTTATGATGTATCACTGTTTTGCTTCAGTTATATTTGAGTAGCTCGCTGGTCTTTGATGATTATTTTCTTTGAGAGTTGTTTCGAATAAGTTGATTGGTGTTGGAGAAGAGTAAATTGCTTCATGCTTATAGTGGTGCAATAGGAAGTTTGTTTTGACTGTGACTTACGCTTTGGCATGTAATGTTAGATTTTATTTTAATTGTGTGCTTAGTTATTAATTATGTATCACGACTAGTCTAAAATAGCTAAGAGTGCTTAATGTGTCACTGAATTTAATCATGTGTTAGTTCTCTCATATTGAAGCATGGTATTGTGGTATTTCTCCTTTGAATGCTTTATCTGGATTGATTTGGCGTATGCTCACACCATGTTATACTACAAACAAAGTCACTTATAGCCTTGATGATCATTTAGTTTTTGACTTGTAATATTGATGGGAGCTGCTTGCTCTCGTTGGTAAATCCCAAGAGGAAGGTTGTGAAGAGTGCAGCGGCAAGTTTTCCCTTAGTAAGAAAACAAGGTTTAATCGACCAGTAGGAGGAAGGAGTAACTTCAGAAGGTTGAACTAGCCGAGATGGCAGGGCACACTACCGGTTCAGAAGCAACATGGATCCTACACAACATAATCAAATCACTTTGCCCCAACGAAGCAGTGAGGTTGTCAATCTCACCGGTTTTGCTAAACACAAAGAGGTTTTACGTATGGTGTGGAAAACAGTAGGAAAACAGTCTGAAAGCAGTACGAAAGCAGTAGGTGTTTTATCAGTATGAGGAAAAAGTACCGGGGTCCACAGTTCACTAGTGGTGTCTCTCCGTGAAAGATAAATAACATGTGTGGTGAACAAATTACAGCTCGTCAATTGAAATAAATGAAGGCTGCACCATAGTGCATATGCAAGACATAAAGATTACTATGTGATTCATGCGGGCATTATAACAAAATACATAGACCGTCATCCAACTGCATATATGTCTAATAATCCACCCTCCGAATATCATCCGAACAAACGTTGGGTATTAAGTTGCAAGCAACAAATTATCGCCGTAAGTAAAGTGTGTAATGTAAAAAATGTAAACTAGGTAAACACCGTTGTTTTCTCCCTAGTGGAAACATCACATCCTCCACCCGTCATGTTTCTGTCACTCGAGCACAGATGCAAAGGAGGTATGAACCCACTATCAAGCATAAATAGTTCCTCTTGGAGTTACTAGCATCTACTTGGCCAGAGCATCTACTAATAACGGAGAGCATGCAAGATCATAAATAACATAAGCATGAAGATAACATGATAGATTGATAATCATAAGACATAGCATTCAACATTCATCAGATCCCAGCAAACACAACATGTAGAATTACATAAAGATGATCTCGATCATGTGAGGCAACTCATGAGATATAAACATGAGGTACAAAGTGGAGAGAACAACCATCTAGTTACTGCTATGGACCCGTAGTCCAGGGATGAACTACTCATGCATCACTTCGGAGGAGGGCATGGTGGTGTAGACCCCTCCGGTGATGAATTCCCCTCCCAGCAGGGTGCCGGGGAGAGCTCCAGAACCCTCCCGATCTCGGGATGACGATGACAGCGGCCTCGGGTGTTTTTCGGGACGAAGTGGTATATATCTAGGGTTTACGTCTCGGGGGTAATAAATAGGCGAAAGGGCAAAGACGGTGGAGGCCTGGGGTCCCACACCACCCCATGGCGCGGCCAGGGGCGCGCCGCCCTATGGTGTGGGCCCCCTGTGGCCCCCCTCCGGGTCTCTTCGGGACTCTGTGGAACCTTCGGGAATTCTAGGACCTCTGGACTTTGAATTTTCCAATTCCGAGAATATTTCCAGAACAACTTTTCTGAAACTAAAAACAACAGAAAATAGGGAACTGGCTCTGTGGCATCTTGTCAATAGGTTAGTCCGAAAAATCGATAAAAAATGACATGAAGTGTAAAGCAAACATGTGGGAAACCATAAGAAAACAACATGGAACATCAAAAAATTAAGGATACGTTTATGACGTATCAAATATCACTTCATGCTTTGATTAATGATGTTTTGTTGCTATGCATGATTGTGGCCATTATTGCTTTATTAGTTGGTCGCTCCTAGTCTTTTGCTAGCCTACCCCTCTACCAAGTATGAGCTCTAGTCGTGTGCATAAAACTCCCAAAAACCCAAGTATGTCAAATGTGTCCACCATATCTACCTATATGTGGTATTTAACCGCCACTCCAAGTAAATTTTTCATGTGCTACCTTTAAACCTTCAAAATTATAACATGTTTTGTGTTCTTGTTTTAGCTCATGAGGAAGTAGTTTAAAGTTTATTATGGTTTGTGTCAAGCAAAGTTCTTCTTCCTTCTTTCACCCAATGAGTATGGAATTTGTGTTCATTTAAATTTGCAGAGAACTGATGCCAAATAATAACAAAAGGGCACTTCCCCATGGTTTGATGAAACCTGGTGGGTACCCGTGAACACGACTAGCCCTGGTTTGTGAAAAGAAAGGTGGGGGGAGTGCTAAACTAATAAACAACAGAAACCACTCTCAAAAGTCTAAACACTTTGCTTGAAATGGATTTTGATAAGTTTTTCATTACCATTCGTTGACATAGACATACACCCTCTCAATTTTTTTTCAATATCTCTGTTTTATCAAATAAAAAGCTCTAGCACATGAGTAATCCCTGCTTCCCTCTACGAAGGACCTTTCTTTTACTTTTATGTTGAGTCTTCATCTTCTTAGTTTATGCACCAGCTAAGAGAGCATAGTTGTCATTTTGAGTAAAATGTGCATAGTCCCAAAATTTATTATTGATTGATTCATGATTTGTGGTATTGCTCGCTCTCAAATTATTTGTATCTAGTCACCATTTAAACTTTGAAGGTGTCCTGGCATTTATGTTTTTCTACAACTTTATTATGTTTTTCTTTATGATTGAAAAAACCGTATCACTTTCAATGTTTCATTATTCATTTTCTTTTGTTTGTGTTTCTTTTCATGTGCAACATGATTCCTAAGTTTACATTAGATGAAATTATTTTTATCATGCCTTTGTTAAAGTACTTTGATCTCAGCTTTACAATGCTTTTACAAAGCGCTGATAAAGATTTGTGTTGGTTCATGTCAACTCAAAAATTCTTTTGTTATCACTTACCTACTCGAGGATGAGCAGGAGTTAAGCTTGGGGATGTTGATACGTTCCAAACGTATCTATAATTTTGATTCTCCATGCTTGTTTTCTACCCAATACCTTTGTTCTCCACATGTTTTCTTTCGCTTCCCTTCGTTTTCCGTATGTTTTCACAGACTAACCTATTAACAAGATGCCCTAGGCAAGTTGTTGTTTTCTGTTGTTTTTCTATTTCAGAAAATTTCTTAAAGAAATATTCTCGGAAAGAGCTGAAAATCCATGGAGATCAATTTTTACCCGGAGCGAAGACAGAGTCCAAAGGGGAGCCATGGGGAGCCAAGGCACCACTAGGGGGCACTAGACACGGCCTCCCCCTAGGTCGCGGCCAGTGGGCCCCTGAGGGGCCCTGAGCACCGCCTCTCGTCCCCCCTTCGCCAATAAATTGCCTTTTACCCTAAAAATCACGGGGACAGAGTTATTTTCCATGAAACATACATAGAGGCGTCGTCACCTTGAAAGTCCAATCTAGGGCTTCTGGAGTCCTGCTCCGGCACCCTGCTGGAGAGGGGGATCGTCACCAGAGGCCTCTACATCGCCATGATTACCTCTAGACAGATGTGTGAATAGTTCATATCGGGACTACGGGTCCATAGAAGTAGCTAGATGGTTGTTCTCTCCCCTATGCCTCCATGTTTAGAGTCTCGTGAGCTTCCTCACATGATTGAGACCACCGTTATGTAATTGTGCATGTTGTGGTTTGCTGGGATCTCATGAACCATGATATTATAATTATTTTGTTCATGTCAATCTAAGATGCTTCACTTATATTTGTAGAGAGTTTTAATCTTGTCTTGCAATGCTCTCCGGTGTCTATGATTACCTTGGCCACATAGTTGTTTTCACCTCCAAGAGAGGGTTTATATGCTAGATAGTGGGTTCATGCCTCCTTGTTTCCTGCGCTCGATTGACAAAACCTTGCGCGAGGGGGGATGTGATGTTCCACTAGGGTGAAAACTGCCGTGCTCTTGTCTACGGATGGGAACCAGTTCTTACATTACATATTGATCTTAATGCATTTGTATGTTGCACACATAGCAATCATTTCATTGCTTCAACTTAATACCAGGGGATTTGCTAGATAGCTTTCTTGAGGTGGATATTTAGATATGGATGCATGTTGGATAGTGGTCCATATGCCTTGACATAACGCCTACAATGTTAGAACCCGTGAACTTTATCTCGTCATAATAGTATTGTTATACGTTCATGATTTGTCAATTGCCTAGTTGTAATTTGTTCACCCAGAATGTTTGTTTTCTTTGGAGAGACACCACTAGTAAACCTTTGTCCCCCGGTCCTATTTTCCTCATATTGCAAACCTTCTTTTAA
Organism: Alopecurus myosuroides; assembly: GCA_028641055.1. NCBI lineage: Eukaryota > Viridiplantae > Streptophyta > Magnoliopsida > Poales > Poaceae > Alopecurus > Alopecurus myosuroides. Next base: position 767,741 of record JAPCYS010000011.1, read on the forward strand.
GCAATTTTATAATTGTTTCCTTGTTGTCCCGTTTTTCCTTTTATTGTTTTCCAAGATTCTATACGTTTATTTCTCCTGTTTGCAGCAAGAACGGAAGATTGACAACCTTCCTGAAAGTTGGGGCAAGAGAGAGTTTGTGTTTGTGTGTAGGTTCCACGCTCCCGTCAACACCAGTATTTTATGGCGCCATTGATAAAGCAACCTTCTTCAAGACTACAAACTCCTACTGGTTCGATAACTCTAGTTCTTTACTAGGGAAAAACTTACTCTAGACTGTATCATACCTTATGCTTGGGGTCCCCCAACGAGCGTGTGATCACGTCACATCACGATACACATTATTTTTAATGTCGTTTCTCTCGTCGCATTTGGCAAGTTGCGGGCGTCGTGGCTTTCCTACTCCTTCTTGGTGCATGTTTTGGGCTCAGGTTGTCTGATACGTCCCTTTTGCATCAGTATTTTATATCATAATTGACTGCTATTCATTGATATATTTCATATTTATAGATGATAATTATGTCATTTCATCTATTTTGCATGTTTGATGATTAATGGAGAATTAACTGCCATAACCAGAATTCTTTTGGAAAATGGACTGTCAAGATACCATTTTTCTGAACATCAGCGATTCACAGAAAACATTGGGAAGTTCCTATTTTGCCAGATGTCGGAGCCATCCAAAAGGGGAGGCAGAGGTGGCGTCGGGGGGCTACCCCCGGGTAGGGTAATGCTTGGTGTAAAATGGTGTCCAAGGAGTGGACACCGAGTTAATGTTGATCAGTTTAAGTGCCCAACCGGCATAAGCTGACCGACATAAGAGATGTCGGTATGAGATATTTTGTGTATCATCTTGGAGGTGAGCATTCTCCTGGGTTATCCGAGTTATACTTGGAGAAACTGGGTTAATATGAAGAACCTGTTATCCCGGACCAAGGTCAATGGAGCAAGTGTATCTCTTTGATCATGGAGGAGTACAGGCGTGCGGTTCAACTTACTAGGGGGGTGACACGGAGCGTACATGGGCACAGTGAAGAGGTATGGGTGATGCCACATCATGTCTCTGACACGGGGGACAGGACACACAAGACATACCGGAGAGGAGACTTTCGGCACTATGCTCTACGGCGTGTGATATGCCACAGTAGCTTTGGCCTAACTCTGTACCTCATGTCAGTGGCCACCGGTATATAAGGTGGCCGCACCCCTCCTGCGCGAGGGATGAACCATACGGTGAACATCTAGACTCATTTCCACAAGTGTCGAGTATCTCCTTCTTCTTCCTCTAGCTAAGAGAGCTCAAGGAGCAGAGTTGTAACTCGGTGACTCACACATATAGAGGCAGACAAGCAGGAGTAGGGGCTTTAATTACCTCCTCACGAGGGCCCTGAAGCTAGGTATATCGTTGTGTTTGTAGTTGCCTGAGCATGCTTCTTAGCGCGCAATCCCTCCCCGGATACCTACATCGTCCACCGGTCCCAACCTTAAGCCATCCTATGGCATCTGCCGTGATACCACCACGACAGTTGGCGCCCACAGTGGGGCCAACAGTGGTGCTGGCTGGGGTTTCTATCCAGACGGGATCCCTCCTTCCTTCGGGCGAGCATGTAGTCTGTGGCCTTGGCCACTTGTTCGGCTCGCTCGATTTTGTCACCGACAACACGAGCGGTTTCGGCAGCAAGGTGATATCCGCAGGCACCTCCATAATCGGCTTCGGTTCTCATCGGGTCTACGTCACCACCGAGGTCATCTACGGGTACCCGGAGAAGGTGTACGTGGCTACGGATCCTCTTGCAGTCCGCGCGGTCCACGACCGACGTATAGATCGCCTCACGGACAGGGTGGAAGTGATGATGACCTCGCCTGCTTATGGAGCGGGAAAAGGTGCGGCCGGTGATGCTGATGCTGGTGTCGGGTCTACTCTGGCACCACGCAAGCCGTTGCAGCGGTTGGAGAATCAACCGGGTTACGCAGGTCCCTCTGCTGCACCTGCGAGACCAGCTCCGTTCCAGGACATCATCGAGAAGTTGACTCTGCCAGTGGCTCCCGGTGTGGATCCGGCACTGGTACATGCCCAACTGGAGGAGCAGCGGCATAACATGTTGAACGAGGCCGTCGAGATGTCTCACGCCAGGCAAGAATTTAGCCTTGATCTCCTTGAGTATAACAGAGCTCATGGTTTTCCACCAGTTGGAAACAATCCTAGTCACATAGATGTTGTGCGGAACCGAGGTAGAGATCTCGGTGCCGAGTTAGCTAGAGATGATAAAGCTAGAACTAGTAAATCTTCTAGTGTTGTCTCGGCTGGTAGGCCCAAATACAGCTCTCCTGCTAAAAATCTTAGAGTTGCAGAGGCAGCAGCTGCCAAGTTACCTAACTTATCTGGAGATGCTCGCCGTAGGCAGCAGGACCGGGTTAATGAACTTGGTTTTGAAGCTAGTCGGCAAAATGAGGCCTTCCGAAAGGTAAATCCAGGTGCAGGTGCTTCTCAGGTGGTTCACTCTCATGGGGGTAAATCTGGCAGACAGGCCTCTTCACCCCATGTCGGTGATGGACGTGCCCGGAGTGTGAATTCTGGAAAGCACAAACAGATGCAAGTGTATGACCCGGCTAGTGCCGGAAAACAGTTAGTTGTGCAGGGCCATGCCAGGCAGGGCCGTGTTGGTCAAGGTAATGTCAGTCAAGGTGGTCATGGTGCTAGCCGAGTTCAACCGGCTGGACATGATCATAACCGAGATATCCCACCTCGGTATCCACGGGGGCATTTCCCTGTTGCTGAATAATCCGTATGATGATCCGTATAATGATGGTTATTCAGCCATGGAAAAGGCGGATACCCGAGATATGAGCAATTGGTAGATGAGGGAGTACTCGCTGGTCGACTGGGACCCCGAGTGCTGCCGGCAAATGATGCCCATTACAAGCTTGACATGATTTATCAGTCTGAAATAATGGAGGAGCAAGGTCTTCCTGGACCATCATGCTTTGGACCCCGGATTATGAGGGAGCCAGCAGTACAGAAGTTCCAGCTCGCCCGGGGTACAAGAACTTATGATGGCAGCACCAAGCCAGATGATTGGTTGAGTGACTATGACACTGTTGTGCACATTGTAGGTGGAAACCACCGCTGGGTATGCGGTACGTGCCACAAATGTTGGAGGGGCCAGCCAGGATCTGGCTAAACAACTTTCCAGCAGATAGCATTGATTGTTGGCTGGATTTCTCGGAAGCTTTTATCAGCAACTTCACCAGCATATATCGGAGGCCGAATCATCCCCAACAACTTTCTATGTGCCTCAACAACTTTCTATGTGCCGGCAGAGAGAAGATGAGACTGACCGAGAGTACTTGACCAAGTGGAGTACTCTGAGAAACACTTGTTAAGGGGTGATTGAGTCCCAGGCCATTGCATGGTTTGCACAAGGGTGCCGACATGGTACCATGCTTTGGCAGAGGTTGCATAGGGAGATGCCAAATACTCTGGCTGAGACAATCAAGATCGCCGACATGCATGCATTGGGTGATCTGACACAACCTCTGCTGACTTCGGTTGAGCCGAGTAAGAGGTATTCCGGCAATGATGGTCCCGGTTCCTCCAGACGGAATGATCGCCAAGATTTCTGGGGCAAGAGAAGAGATGACAGCCGTATTTCCAGTATGGATCGAATCATGTTGTTGCAGTTGATCCGGATCAACCTGATGCCGACAACAGTCAACGCCAGAAGAACAGTGGGCCTCAATGGGGGCAGAACCAGAGCAACAAGAAGCCATGAGTGGACCAGAAGAAATCCTGGAGTGAAGAGCAGAGATTCACTTTCGAGATGATGAGCAATGGGTCGTGTAGCTATCACACTCGGCATCCAAGCCGGCCAGCAAACCACACAACCAGGCAGTGCAGCTGGTACGACCAGATCAAGAGCGAGGGTTTTGGCGCCTTGCCTCCTCCTCCTCCACCTCTTATGCTCATGGGTGTGAACACTCAAGCTATTAGAGCACCCCCGAGACATGCAGATAACTAGAGGAGGTCGTAGAATGTGAACCAAGTGGCTCAGGGAGCCAACAATAACAACAACAGCTACTACTACAACAACAACAATGCCGGTGGAAGAGGCCGGAATGAGTACCAAGAGCATCATCAGAGTTACCTGGTGTTTGTGACTAAATTGGATGACAAGTAGAGTCAGCGCAGGCGTGCCATGGAAGTTACTGTTGTAATGCCGGTCGTGCCAGAGTTCATGTACTGGTCTGACCAGAAAATCGTTTGGTCTCGAGCGGATCATCCCAAGGTCATGCCTAATGTTGGAGTTTATGCACTGGTGTTGGATCCAACATTCATTGGGCCCGGCATAAATATCAAGTTCACCCAGGTTCTCATTAATAATGGGAGCAGCATAAACATCATATACCGGGATACTATGGTGAAGTTGGGCATCACTGAGAATATGGTTCAGCCCAGCCGGCCTACATTCCATGGTATTGTGCCGGGTGTATCTTGTGCACCAATGGGCAAAGTATGGGTTGATGTACTATTTGGTACCGGAGATAACTGCCGCATTGAGAACCTGCAGTTTGAGGTAGTTGATCTCGAGATCCCTTACCATGCCTTACTCGGCAGGCCGGCATTGGCCAAGTTCATGGCCTCTACTCATGTGGCCTATCTGAAGATGAAGCTTCAGGGTCCTAATGGGATAATCACTATCTCGGGCAATGATGTCTACGCACGCTTCTATTCCTGTAGACAGTGTTGGGTCTCCAAGTGAAGAGGTTTGTAGAACAGCAACAAGTTACCCTTAAGTGGATCACCCAAGGTTTATCGAACTCAGGGGGGTAGAGGTCAAAGATATCCCTCTCAAGCAACTCTGCAATTACGATACAAGAAGTCTCTTGTGTCCCCAACACACCTAATACAATTGTCAGTAGTATAGGTGCACTAGTTCGGCGAAGAGATAGTGAAATACAAGTAATATGGATGATTATAAGTGACAATAGCAATCTGAAATAAAAATGGCAGCAAGCAAATGTGTATCAGAACTGATTGTAAACGGTGTTTCAATGTTTAGAAACAAGGCCTAGGGATCATACTTTCACTAGTGGACACTCTCAACAATAATAACATAATTGAATGCATAAATATCTCTCTTCACTACGCTACTCTGAACCAATCTCCGGTCAGATAACAAACACCAATCATTGCGTAGGGCTATAAAAGCACTCCTTAGAGTTTGCATTTCCCCATCTAGGTAACCCTCACGCTATCACCATGAGACCTAGATGGTTCCAAACAAAAACCACAATTTCATAGGGTCATCCAACACAAAATATAAATATCATGCTAAACCACACGGTGCACATACTGTCACCTTTACACCGTGATTGATCACATAAAGATCACACCATGGGAGAGAGAGATGAAACACATAGCTACCGGTGGAGCCCTCAGCCCCGGGGGAGAACTACTCCATCCTCATCATGGGAGATAACAACGTCGATGAAGATGGCGGTGGAGTCGATGAGATGGATCTGGGGGCACTTCCCCATTCCGGCAGAGTGCCGGAACAAAGATTTCCGTCCGCTGAAATTTGTTGTCGGTGGCGGCGGAGCTACGGAACTTTTCGTGGAAGGGGCCCGGTATATCTAGGGTTTATGACTCGGGGGGGACTTTATAGGCGAAAGCGCGATGTCGGTGGGCGGCCAGGGGGACCACACCACCCCTAGGCGCTGCTAGAGGAGGAACCGCGCCCCCCTATGGTGTGGACCCTCTGTGGCCCCCCTCCGGGTTTCCTTTGGACTCCGTTGACGCTCCAGGAATTCTAAGACTTTTGGCTTTTGTTTTGTCCAATTCCGAGAATATTTCCAGAACAACTTTTCTGAAATAAGAAACAGCAGAAAACTGCAACTGGCTCTGTGGCATCTTGTCAATAGGTCAGTCCATGAAAACGTCCGAAAAACGAGGGAAAACATGTGAAAACATAAAGGTATTGGATAGAAAACAAGCATGGATCATCGAAAATTATATATACGTTTGAGACGTATCAAGCATCCCCAAGCTTAACTCCTTCTCGTCCTCGAGTAGGTAAGTGGTAACAAAATAATTTTTGAGGTGACATTCTACCAACACAAACTTGATCATCATAATTATAAAAGCATTTGTAAAGCTGAGATCATAGTACTCTAAACACAAGCATGGTTGATATAATTCTAACAATGAAACTTAGCAATCACTTTGCATCATGAAAAGTAATACAAATAAAAGTTCATGAATAATAATGCACTTGAAAGTTATACGTTTGTTTCGAGCATAAAAAACATATCAAATTAATATTTCGCTTGTCCTTAAGATTGGGGCAAAACATAAATGCCAGGACACCTTCAAAGTTCAAGTGGGTGACTAGAACAGACAATTTGAGAGCAAGTAATAACACATCATGAATCAATTAATAATAGTTCTTGGGACCAATGCACATTAAACTCAGAATGGAAACTACGCTCTCTCAACTGTGCATAAAGTTAGAAGATGGAGACTCAACATAAAAGTAAAAGAAAGGCCCTTCGCGGAGGGAAGAAGGGATTAACTCATGTGCTAGAGCTTTTTATTTTATTAAACAGAGGTATTGAAAACATTTTTTTAGAGAGGTGTATGCTTATGCCAACGAATGGTAAACAGAAAATATAGTACGTCACAAGCCAACTTGTTTACACAATTGTGCTTTGACTGATAAATGAGGGGCAAAAATAGTTAAGAGAATTTTATAGTAACCAATTTTGTGGCTGGGCACCCCGCTGCCAGCTCTTCTATCAGTTTGGATAAGCGGATGTGCCACTAGTCCAGGTGTGTAAAGTCCAATCAACAAGTGAGATAAAGATTCTCTATTCACGTCCTCATGGGATAAAACAGGGGCACAAAATAGGAATAATTTTGAAAGTTTAAAGGTAGCACATGAGAAATTTACTTGGAGTGGCAGTTAAATACCACATGTAGGTAGGTATGGTGGACACATTTGGAAACCTTCGGTTTTTTGGGAGTTGGATGCACGAGTAGAGCTCATACTCAATACAGGTGGAGGCTAGCAAAAGACTCGGAGCGACAAATCAAGAGAGCAATAATGGTCATAATCATGCATAGCGATAAAAACATTATTAATAAAAGAATAAATGGTATTACAAGTCAAAAACTAAATGATCATATAGGCTATAGGTGACTGGTTTGTAGTCATAAACATGGTGTAAGCATGCGCCAAGTCAACCAAATAAAGCATTCGAAGGAGAACACCACAAATTCATGCTTCTATATGATAAAAACAACTCATGATTCTTTCAATGGCACATTAAGCACTCTCAGATATTTGAGACAAGTCATTCTACAATAACAACTACTAAGTATAAAATTAAAATAACATCTAGCATGACATGAAAAAGTCTATCCACAGTCTGTACGAACTTCTTTTTGCATCGTTATAAGCATAAAATATTTTACTCTTCTCCAACACCAATTAACTTGTTTGAAACAACTCTCATAGATAATATTCATCAAAAATAATAGAGCTAATTATATATAACTGAAACAAACTAACAAGCTCTGGACAAAATACGAGTGGAAAAAAGGGCTAAACACAGTACTAGCAAAAACTGAACACTCACAGAACAACAAGAATGGAAACTAGAGTGTTCTAAGCAATGAAAACAGAGCGTGTCTCTCTCCCACACAAGAATGCTAGGTTCCAACTAAGTTTATTGCATCAAGGAAAACAAAATAAAACAAAACAAAAACAAACAGTCACTCCAGGTAAAGTGCATATGATGTGACCAAATAAAAATATAGTTTCACTAGAAGTGACCTGATAAAGTGCTGATAAAGAAGGGGATGCCTAGGGAATCCCCAAGCTTAGATGCTTGAGTATTATTAGAATTTGTTGGGATGAACCACATGGGTATCCCCAAGCTTTGTCTTTGCACTCTTCTTTATCATATTATATCACCCTCTTCTCTTGACCCTTGAAAACTTCCTTCACACCAAACTCAAAGTATTTCGCATTAGAGGGTTAGTGCACAATCAAAAATTCACATGTTCCCCTTGGACACAGGCATTATTAATACTTTTTAAACATTAGATACATCCACTGATGTTTTGTGGAGCAAATAAATCCACTCGACATAGTAAAAGAGAAAATGCAAATAAAAAGGCAGAATCTATCAAAACCAGAACAGTCTGTAAAGACGAATTTTTTCGGGTCACTTATGTTGCTCAAATCGGAAAAACCAAAGTTAGAAAAAGTTTCGTAATTAGCTGAGGAATAAGAACAAAAATTTGCAGTTCATTTTGATCTTTCTGTGAATTTACACGAATTTAACGGTGGACAGCAGAAATTTGTTTCCTGTGCGGAAATCCAAATCTAACCTCAACTTTCACTAGAGACTTTACTTGGCACAACAAATGCGAGAAAATAAATATGCAAAGGAGTTGCTACAGAAGTAAACAACACTTGATTCAAATAAAACAGAGAAAAATAAAGAAAAAAATAAAACCATGGGTTATCTCCCAATAAGTGCTTTTCTTTAAAAGCCTTTTAACTAGGCATGATAATGTGAGAAGATGCTCGCATCAGAAATATGAATTGAAGCAAAAGAGAGCATCAAGAAGCAAATGTAAAACAAATTTAAGCCTAACCCACTTCCTATAAAAAAGAATCTTGTAGAATAATAAGTCAATAAAGCACAAAGTGACTAGCATAGGAAGATAAAATAAGTGCAAATTCAAAACTTTCGACATAAAGAGGGGAAACTTGATATTATTGAGATGCATAAAATTATGTTTCCCTCTCTCATAATGACTTTCAGTAGCATCATGAATAAAATTAACAATATAACTATCACATAAAACATTCTTATTATGAGCCACATGCATAAAAGAATTAATACTCTCCACATAAGCATAGTCATTCTTATTAATAGTAGTGGGAGCAAATTCAACAAAATAGCTATCATTATTATTCTCATCACCATAATCATCAAATATAGTAGGCATATTAATTTTCTCCTCAATAGTAGGTGGGCTGAAAATAGCATGTTCATCATTGTAAACATCATATACAGAAGGCATATCATGATCACAATAAAATTTATCATCAATAGTAGGTGGAACTGGAATACCACAATCATTATAATCATCATATATTGGAGGAAAAGTATCATTAAAGTAAAAAAAAATTCCCCCGTGCTTGGGGGACTAAAAAGATCATTTTCATGAAAACTAGCTTCTCCAAGGTTAGACTTTTCCATAGCATTAGAAATAATGGCGTTCAAAGAATTAATGGTAGTAACATTGCTATCACTATTATGCAAGCAAACTTCCATTTGTTTTTTAATTTTCACTTCAAAAACTTCATCTCCTAACTCAAGATAAATATTATAAAGCTCTCTCATATTTTTTGTTGTTTTACATTAAGCCTAACTAGTAAAAATAAAAACAAGGAACAAGTAAATATAAGCCTAACTAGTGAAAATAAAAACAAGAAACAAAAAAATATAATTGAAGAATCTAAAGAAAATAACTTCGAGCACTCACAAAGGATGTGAGTACCTTTTACCTTACCTCCCTGGCAACGGCGCCAGAAAAGAGCTTGATGTCTACGCAAGCTTCTATTCTTGTAGATAGTGTTGGGCCTCCAAGTGCAGAGGTTTGTAGAATACAACAAGTTTCCTTTAAGTGGATCACCCAAGGTTTATCGAACCCAGGGAGGTAGAGGTCAAAGATATCCCACTCAAGCAACCCTGCAATTATGATACAAGAAGTCTCTTGTGTCCCCAACACACCTAATATAATTGTCAGTTGTATAGGTGCACTAGTTCGACGAAGAGATAGTGAAATACAAGTAATATGGATGATTATAAGTGACAATAGCAATCTGAAATAAAAATGGCAGCAAGCAAACATGTAGCAGAACTGATTGTAAATGGTGTTTCAATGTTTAGAAACAAGGCCTAGGGATCATACTTTCACTAGTGGACACTCTCAACAATAATAAAATAATTGAATGCACAAATATCTCTCTTCACTACGCTACTCCGAACCAATCTCTGGTCGGATAACAAACACCAATCATTTCCTAGGTCTATAAAAGCACTCCTTAGAGTTTGCATTTCCCCATCTAGGTAAACCCCATGCTATCACCATGAGACCTATATGGTTCCAAACAAACACCACAATTTCATAGGGTCATCCAACACAAAATATAAATATCATGCTAAACCACACGGTGCACACACTCTCACCTTTATACCGTGATCAAAGTGTCTACGGAGATATCATAAAAAAAACCACTTGAGTAGCATAACAGATGAAGAGTAACATCTACTTATTCAACTAGATTACAAAGCCCATGATTACATTAAGATCACACCATGGAAGAGAGATTAAACACATAGCTATCGGTAAAGCCCTCGGTCCGGGGGGAGAACTACTCCCTCCTCATCATGGGAGAGAGAAACGACGATGAAGATGGTGGTGGATTCGACGGAGATGGATCCGAGGGCACTTCCCTGTCCCGGCAGGGTGCCGGAACAGAGATTTATGTCCCCCGAAAATTGTTGGCGGCGACGGCAGGGCTACGGAACTTTTCATGGAAGGGGGCGATATATCTAGGGTTTATGCCTCGGGGGGACTTTATAGGCGAAAGGGCGATGGCGGTGGATGGACAGGGGGGCCGCACCATCCCTAGGCACGACCAGAGGGGGAACCACACCCCCCTATGTTGTGGCCCCTCTGTGGCCCCCCTCCGGGTCTCCTTTGGACTCTGTTGACCCTCCGGGAATTCTAAGACTTTTGGTTTTTGTTTTGTCCAATTCCGAGAATATTTCCAGAACAACTTTTCTGAAATAAAAAACAACAGAAAACAGGAACTAGCTCTGTGGCATCTTTTCAATAGGTTAGTCCATGAAAACGTCCGGAAAACATGTGAAAACATAAAGGTATTGGATATAAAACAAGAATGGAGCATCGAAAATTATAGATACGTTTCAGACGCATCAGGCAACTAAAAGCGCTCTATGGAGTGCGCTTCAGCTAGATCTAGGTTGACCGAGTCTCTAGTCATTGTTGCCGAGAAGAAGATCCATGAGGTGGTGGCCTTGGCTCAGTCTTCTCAACTCGGCATGCCGGGAATGACTAACCCATATCAGAGCGCCACATTCCAAGCCTCCAAGGAGATCAAGAAGGTGCAGATTGACCCGGAGTTCCCCGAGCGTGAGGCCATCATTGGTGCCGGGTTGGAGGAGAAATAAGAAAGCGAGCTCATCCACTTCCTCCGTGAGAATCGGGACATCTTTGCATGGTAAAATTAGGATCTGCCAGGTGTTCCGAGGGAGTTGGTTGAGAACTCGCTTCATGTGAGACCGGATGCTAAGCCGGTGAACCAGACTCTACGACGCTTCACTGCAGAGAGAAGAAAAGCAATAGGTGATGAAATCACAAGGCTGCTTGCAAGTGGATTTATCATGGAGGTGTTGCATCTGGACTGGTTGGCTAACCCGGTCCTGGTAGAGAAGAAGAAGGATGACCCGATGGTGGTTTTAGTGTGGCGTATGTATTGATTACACAAACTTGAACAAGGCATGTCCTAAAGATCCATTCCCCCTGCCGCGGATCGATCAAGTGATTGATTCCACTGCATGGTGTGAGCCGGTGTCATTTGTAGATGCTTATTCTGGTTTCCACCAGATACTTTTGAACTCGGTTGATCAAATAAAGACTGCTTTTATTACCCTGTACGGATCTTGTTGCTATTGTGTTATGACCTTTGGCTTGAGAAATGCCGGTGCTACTTATCAGAGGTGCATGCAAAAATTCTTGCACGAACAAATTGGGAAAAATGTGCAGGTATATGTGGATGATATTGTTATCAAGACCAAGGAGAAGAACACTCTTATGGATGATCTCCGGGAAACATTCGCAAACCCACGGAGATTTCGGTTGAAGCTGAACCCGTCCAAGTGTACATTTGGTGTGCCGGCAGGCAAATTACTCGGTTTCCTTGTGTCTAGCCAAGGTATCGAGGCCAACCCCTCCAAGATAAGTGCAATTCAAAGCATGTCCCTACCGAGATCTGTGAAAGATGTGCAAATATTCACTGGATACCTGGCATCCTTGAGACGGTTCATTGGGAGAATGGGGGAGAAAGCATTGCCCCTGTACCCGTTGATGAAGAAGACAGACAAATTTGTTTGGACCCTGCAGGCTAACGGGGCTTTCCAAGATCTGAAGACGATGCTGAGTTCTGCACCAATATTGGCCTCTCCATTACCCAAAGAGCTAATGTTGCTCTATATTACAGCTACCAACCGAGTCGTCGGTGTTGTGGTAGTGGTGGAGCGAGAAGAGGAAGGAAAATATGTGCAGAGGCCATTATACTATCTCAGTGAGGTTATCTCCAATTCCAAGCAAAATTACCCATATGGCGGCCAAGAAGCTCAAGCATTATTTCCAGGAGCATCCAATGACGGTGGTGAGCACCGCACCTATCTCGGAGATCATGGGAAACAAGGATGCAAGTGGACGGGTAGCCAAGTGGGCTATTGAGCTAGCTTCTTATACCCCAATGTATGCAAGGAGAGACTCCATCAAGTCTCAAGTGTTGGCGGATTTTTTGGTCGATTGGGTCGATATGCAGTATGAGCCACCATTGCCAGAATCTAATTTCTGGAGGATTCATTTTGATGGGTCCAAGGTGAAAGAAGGTCTTGGTGACGGTGTTGTGCTTACCTTGCCCAAGCATGACCAACTAAAATATGTATTGCAAATTCATTTTGCGGCATCCAACAATGTGGCCGAGTATGAGGCTCTGGTCCATAGACTGAAAGTGGCCAAGGAGATTGACATTCGCCGAATAGTATGTTATGGTGACTCGGATATTGTGATTTAGCAAGCATCTGGAAATTGGGGCGCGTTAGATGCCAACATGGCATCGTATCGGTTCCATGTCCAGAATATATCTGGATACTTTGATGAGTACGATTTTCACCATATACCCCGAGCAGAAAATGAGGCTGCTGACATAGTAACCAAGTTGGGTTCATCCCGGCAGTCTATCCCGACGGGAATTTCTCTTGAACATCTTCGGAAGTCGTCCATCAAGCTTTCACCTGAGTCCGAGTCAATCTTTGTATCAGTTAATCCAGGAATTTGAAGTTGTCCCGATATAAGTAGATGTGGGGTACATCTTGGAGAACTCGGGGACTTCTTGGGAGAACTCGGGGACTGCTCTCCTTAACTAGAGGACTGCTTTGCAGAACTCGGGGACTCATCCTTATGCCGGAGTCTTTGATATCGGTTGGAGCTATGGAGATTGATGAGCCTATCTTTGCTCCTCGTCCTTCGCCAGAATGGGCCCAAGCAATAATGTCATATCTAGTGGATGGAACCCTCCCGGGTAATGAGGTCTTTGCCAGGCAGATAAAAAGAAGATCCAAGGGTTACACCATCATTAACAGAGCGCTATACAAGAGAAGTACCACCTACGTGCTCCAACACTGTGTTGAGCCACATGAGGGGCAAAAAATTCTCCGGGGTATCCATCAGGGAGAGTGTGGCCATCATGCATCCTCCGTAGATCCAGTGAAGAAAGCATTCCGTCATGGGTTCTTTTGTCTCACTGCCTTACAGCAAGCAGAAGATATAGTCCGGAAGTGCAATGGGTGCTAGAGATACGCCAACAAGATCCATATGTCGGCTTCAAAACTCAAGACAATTCCTATCACCTGACCATTTGCTGTCTGGTGCTTGGACATGGTGGGACCCTTCAAGCCAGCCTGAGGTAACATGACTCGCATGCTAGTCATGGTGGATAAGTTTACTAAATGGATAGAGGTGAAGCCAATTCAGAAGTGTGATGGTCACACATCTGTGTCATTCTTGAAATATATAATCTTGAGATATAGCTACCCACATGGTATCATCTCGGATAATGGTACCAACTTTGTTGAGGGTGATTTTGCTCGATTTTGTAAAGAGAAGAGGATCTGTTCAAATGGGCAAGTTGAAAGAGCCAATGGAATGGTTCTATCCGGGATAAAACCTCGATTGATTGAGCCGCTGCAGAGGACCCCTGGATGTTGGCTGGATGATTTACCCGCATTGTTGTGGAGTCCAAGGACTACACCAAACCACTCCACTAGCTACACGCCATTTTTCCTTGTATAGGGAGCAGAAGCGGTTCTGCCAACCGACATAGAGCATGACTTGCCAAGAGTGACTCTGTATACAGAGGCAGAGGCAAAATAAGCCAGAGAAGATGATGTTGATTTGCTTGAAGAAGCCCGAGAATTGGCCTTGTCCATATCAGTTGTATATCAGCAGAGCCTCACGCGCTATCATAGCCAAAAGGTGCATCCTCGGGTGTTCCGAGAGGGAGACCTGATTTTTAGGCTTGTGTAGCGCACAGCCGGGATGCACAAACTCTCTCCTCCATTGGAAGGGTTGTTCATTGTGAGTAAGGCTCTGCACAATGATGCATACTATCTTATAGATGCTCAGGAATAGGAGAAGAACAAGATGGACAGATTCGGAGAGGAAACTAAACGCCCCTAGAATGTAGCTCTCTTTCTTCCTTTTCATTCTTAAGGATGCAATGTATGTACTTCTCCACCGAGTTATGAAATGTCAACACCCCGAGGAGGAACCCGGGGACTGCCTTTGCCTAACCCTGTTTGTGTGTATTTACTTATTGTTTTTGTGTGTCGGCTGGCTATGTCGGTATTTCCTATGTTGGCCTAGTATTGTGTCTAAACCTGAGAGCCAACTCTTCGACTCAGTTGTTGTCCGAAACCCGGCTTCATGGCTAGCAAGAGAACAAGCTAAGGGTCAATGTACACGTGAAAAACGCTAAGTAAAAAAAAAGCTAGCGAATCGACATAAGTTTGTTATATCCTTTTTGGCTAAGTGTTGAATAGTTCTAATTCATATCTCGGCGTTAAGAGTACTGTAAGCTTGGTTTTTGAGATCTTGTGTCTCGACTGCCAAGAAACCACAAGTGGCAGGCAAGAGCACAAATGAAAAAACTTACTCGACAAGAAAATGGACTCGGGGAATTAACTTAGAACAATCCGAAATTCAGCCAGTCTTGTTTAAACTACGAATAATTTAAAGAGTGGCAAAAGGAATAAATATGTTCATTGCATCTGCATCCGCCATTCCGGGGATCTAATAAACTGAAGTGTTTAACTGCAACTAGATAGCAGTCTTGGATGGAGTGGAAGCAGCTAGAGAATCGCTGCCGGAAGTACCAGTGGGCGGAGAAGGGGCAGACTCGGTGCCAGTCGCAGCAGTGGTCTCGGCGATGGTATCGATCGGGGCTCCAGACCCGGTATTGGCAGTCGGGTCACTCTCGACCTCGATATCTTCGTCGACCTCTTATGATTCTTCCTCATCTTCGTCGACCTCTTCCTCCTCGTCATCATCATTTTTGCCTTCTGGGGGCTCAATGAATTTCTTGGTTAGGGTGTAAGAGGCGATCATGTATGTTGCGGCCTTGCGGAGCGGGATGTGATCCTTGTGAGTGACCCACTTTGACCCGGTACGCATAGTCTTGAGCACCTCGAGATTGATGCCCTCATACCAAGATAGGAGGAAGCAGAGGACCTCATCCGCTCCAGCTCGGGCAGAAAGCAGCACCATTCTCGGAGCCTTTTCTCGGCGCCTTGGAGGCACTATGCCATGTCGGCAATCACCACTGGGACCTTGCAACCCGACCCGAGGACCTTGTACACTTTGATGGCCGCATCCAGTTGATCAGAGCCAACGTCTTTGAGCGGGTTGACCCAGGCTCTGAGTGCTACTAAGTGGTCTTCATGGGCCATTTCTTCAGTCACAGTGCCCCCGGCTTGAAGCCGTGTGTCTTGGGCCTTTTTGATGGATCTTTTAGCAGCGGCATCAAAGTGGGGGAAGGTTTCTGCAAAGTAAGTTGTATGAGTTAATCAAGATAAGTTCAAGTGTCGGAGTATGAAAGTGGAAGAAACAGAGAAGAGAGGAGATACTCACTTTTCAGCTCCATATTGATCTTCACCAGCTCTGTCAGCCACCTGTCACTGTTGGTTTTCAGCAGATCCATCTCAGATTGGAGGAAAGTGGCGCGAGACTCGGATTCCGAGTGCTTTTCTTTGGGCTGCTGAATCTCCTCCTCCTGACGAGTCTTCTCGGTGGTTGTGGCTTCTGCTAACTCGGCCTTGACCTTTTTTTATCTCAGCCTTCTCCTTCTTGATCTCGGCAAGCTCGACCATTTTCTTCTTGGAGTTTATCCTTGAACTTGGTCTCGCAGTTAGTCAGCTGTTGTGCTGATTCCGCCAGGGTAAGGCAATACTGGTGCTTCTTAGCAAAGGCCTTGTGCTCGCCTGCATTGGGATAACAAGGTTAGCAAGTAATAAAATTCATGAATGCAAGATACAAGTAAGGAAAAGGATTTACTCTCGAGCGCTGAGATCTTGGTTATTGAATCAACCAACTGCTACTCCATCACAGTTGTATGGGACAAAAAGAGAATATGAGTTAAGGAATCGAAGCAACATAAATCATACACGATATCTTGGTGGTAAAAATTGTACCTTTCCCCCCCCTCCCCCCCGAATCTATTTGCAGGCGCTGATTGTGCTCGTTGAGATCCCGGTGTGCCCAGAGAAGCCTCTAGAAGTGTTTTGCTTGGGTCTCGGTGCAAACCTGAAAACAGGCAATAATAGTGATTAAGTTGTGAAGATTCAAGCCGAGTAATCTTAACTCGGTCGAGTGTCATTTACTCGACCCAAATCTCGGGGACTGGGTGGATGTATGTTTATCTCGGAGCCTAGAAGTTGTAAACTCGGAAAAGTATGAGAATCAAAAACTACTTACTCGAGATGTTATCTCGGCGTCTCTGGCCACGATCCTCAGACTGTACATTTTGCGGGCAAGAGTACTTGACCCAGCAGGAGATGGGCTTGTTACTTCGCCAACATCAGCCTAGTTCCAGTCCATGCGATAATGGTCCAAAGAGCCCAACCGCTTCCCAGCATGTATATGGGAATGTACCCGATGTGATCAAGCTCCACGTCCAGGTCGGGCTGGGCAACGCCAAGTCCCTGGTGCGCAACTATTTGAGTCTCGGGATTTATGGCTATCCCGGTGGCGCCGGTCTTCTTCGACACGTACTTTTTCGACACAATGTCTTTCTTCGTCCGCGGCACATCTGAAAGCCCCTTTTTGGGATCTTGTGCCGGACACTTGGTCTGATCCGGTGCGGGGGACTGTGTTGGCTGAACTGGAGGAGTTGGTGCTAGCTGGGCCACGGGTGGCTGCTGTGCCGGAGGCGACGTTGGTGGTTGTGCTTGCGGTGGAGCTTGTTGATGTGGTGGGGCTTCTGGTTGTTGTTGTTGCTCTGGGACTTGCTCCGAAATTTCCGGAGCCTTGGTGTTCTCCATCTTGGTGCTCATGTTGCTAGCACCAAGATCTTCCTCTACTTTGGGAGCAGACCTCTCCGGCATATCCATTGACAGGACGTCTGGAGTATCCTGCTCCAGGTCGATATAACCTCCTGGTCCTGGAAGCTGGATCACAGGAGGAAGTGTTGGAGGCAGAGTCACCGAGACAGGAGGTCTCAGCGTTGATGTAAACGCAGAGGGCGCGCTCTATGTAATTTCTAGAGGCTCGCTGCAAAGGGAAAGGAAACCAAGAAAACCGAGTTAACTTGGGCAAAAGAGAGAAAAAGGAAAACCACGAAGGGAGTATATCTCAAGGGAATTACTTACCCGTCTGAAGTAGGCCTAACTTTGCCCTTGCGGGTAGGCTCGGTTGGTTTGTTCCCGGGCTTCTTCTTTGTCCTCTTGGAGGTAGGAGCCGAGGTATTGGTCCCGGCTCGCTTCCTCGTCTCGAGAGGGTCGGCCACGGCCACAGGCGGCATATCCAGGACCTACTCACCTGGATCAACTGAAGCCGATGGTAGAGGATACACGTAAGAAAGTGGCGTGGGATCAAGTAGCTCTATAAGAATACAATCATCATCATCGTCTTCATTCTCGGACCAGTCTCAGATGGAGCCTGAGACGCGAGACTTACCAGCACCTGCAACAAGGTGGGCGTACGGAATAGGCAGGCTGTCCTCATCGTCGAACTCCTCGACGTCATCCTCGAGGAGGTATGTGCCCCATTTATCAGAAGGGGGTACGCCATCTTCAATCTTCTGGCGGCCAAATCTCTGCGAAGATGCGGATTAAAAACATAAGCACATTCAAGGGGTCAAGATAAGTTATCTTGGCTCATGATTATCTCGGTGCAGTCCGAGATGCTTACCGTTGGCGGCATGCGTGCTATGCTGTAGGGACCAAGGCCCCACTCCCAGTCCTCAGTAAGCCGAGTTCGGGCTATCGCCTTTACCCGGGTGCGTACCTCCTTGGGTCGTGATTCACGTCGGGTCCCGCGGTCCGCTCATATGGCAGATCTTGTGAACCCGGTGCTGAAGTGGCAAAACTCGGCGTATGATGAAGGTGGCGAGTAGATCATCCGCCTTAAGCCCATCTCGGATCAGGGTTTGGAGAACCTGGTAGATGTCGTTGATCTCAGGCATTTTAGTTCGGGGTTGTGTGACCAGTTTGTCATGGCCCCGGGGGTTTTATGTTGAATTTCGGAAGGTGGATAAGATTGATGCCGGTGGTTTTTTTGACATATAAGAAACTCCGGAGCCATTTGCGGCATGACTCCAGGCCCTGGATCCAGGGGAACCCGGAGGTTCAGCGGGGGACCACCATGGCGGCCCCACATCGGGTCATTTGTTTTGGGGCATCCGGGTTCTCAATATTTGGAATAACCGGTCTTCGGAACTGGAAATACTTACTCCACATATCTACTGTGGGCTAGAGGCCAAGATACCCCTCACAGAAAGAGATGAAAGCAGAGAGGGTAAGAATGGCATTAGCCGGAAGATGATGTGGTTGGAGGTCAAATTTCTCAAAGAATTTGACCATGAACTCGGAGAGGCGAAGGCCAAATCCTCGCTCAAAGTGAGCGAGGAATACAACGTACTCACCAGTAGGGGTGGGCATTCGGTTCTTTCGGCCTTTTTGGTTCAGTTTTTCGGGGTTTTAAATAATTCAGTTTTTAGAAAGTGACACCCGAATTAAGCTATCATTTTTCAGGAACCGACAATTTGGTTCTTCGAAAATTTGGTTCGGTTTTTGGTTTAAACCGAATTAACCGAGATTGTAACATGCAGAAAATTTCAAATCAAGAATTAGAGAGCAAAATGAGTGGATATGGTGCGGTTGCATGGGGCCGTTGTGAAAATCCTTGCCAGGGCGTTGCACTAGGACACCTAAGATGGCCTCAGCTTCATTACTAGCCCGCCAGGATGGAGCAACCAAGCTCAGCCCATGAGAATGGAGTTGCAGAGTCTCACCGGGGCGACATGGACGTGTAAACCTAGTGTCGTGGCAGCTAGTATTACACGACATGTGGATGTGTATGTCTTTGTTGTGAACTTTAATTGCAGTTCCATAAGAGAAAGTAATAAATATGATTTGGGTGGAGATCATGTTGGCAATGATAGATATTTTTAATGGGATATAGAGCGAAAACCGAATTAACCTTATATTTCGGTTTGTTCGGTTCGGTCTTGGTTCGGGTTCGGTTTCTCGGTTTTTTATGCCTACCCGTACTCACCGGGTTGGGGCTCGGGGTGGATCTCGCCTTCAGGAACCCGGCACGCGACACCATCCAGGATACGCCGGGTATTGATAAGCCAAGTGATATCAGAGAGCTTCACTTGGGAGCCCTCCCACGCGGAGCACATAGATTCCTCCTTCAATAATTCCTCCTCTTTCTCCGCAGTGACGTGTTGCTGCGAGGCCATGGCGCAGTGCGGTGGTTCCGGCGCTTCCGGGAGATCCGTGCGCCTAAAGTTGTGCTCGAGGCGGAGAAGAAGAAGAAGAACGTGGCGGCGATGCGCTCGGTCTCGGGCTCGGGTCCGGCGTCGGCGCGGGGTGCACATAGATCTGCAGTGGCGCGGATGGGGCTCGGCAGCGCCTCAGTGCGGTGGTGCGCTAAGGCGCGGCGGTGTCCGTAATTCGGCGAGGCTCGGCGGTGGAGCGAGACGGCGCACGGCGGAGGGGTTTGGTGCTCTGTGCACGCGTACGGTGGAGAAGGAGATGAGAAGTGGGGGAAGTGGCGAAGTAAGAGCAACTGGAGGTCAGCGCGTGGGTATTTATACCCCGAGGAGGCAATGAGTTCGTGGGATTAATCGTGGGCAAGATTTGGTAACTGTCGCGTTAACTGCGTGTACCCACATTCGCGTACGTGCGGGTAACTGCTCCCACTACGTCGCATGTTACGGTTACTGCGCGGAGGGCGTAGTTAATCTCGCGGATTCCAGAGGAAGGACTTGAGTGCACTGTGGGGATTTGACGCGGTGTGGGTCCCAGCGTGCAGGCATGGCGTGCGCACGGCATGTGCGCAGTGGAGCGCGAGAATCAAGAGGACGCGCACATCAATTCTCCGCCACGTGGTGTAACCACATCGCGGAGGAAACGAGGCGACCCTGCCTCATAACAGTAAAGTTCCAGGGAACAATGGAAATGACTAAGTGTTTGGAACTCGGTAAAACGGTGATCCAACACAAGTTATGTTGGGATTCGGTGGAATAATTGGCATTGATCGAGGATCGGTTCCGAGTTTGAAGTTGAAGCCGACATAAGTGGTATGTCGGTTGAGCATTGTGGAACTTTATGGTTTAACCTTCTACGGCCCATCATCTGGGTCTACTGGACCATACCAGGTTCGGGGACTAATGTCGGGGTGCTTGGTGTAAAATAGTGTCCAAGGAGTGGACACCGAGTTAATGTTGACCGGGTTAAGTGCCCAACCGGCATAATCTGACCGACATAAGAGATGTCGGTATGAGATATTTTGCATATCATCTTGCAGATGAGCATTCTCCCGAGTTATCGAGTTATACTTGGAGAAACCGGGTTATATGAAGAACCTGCTATCCCGGACCAAGGTCAATGGAGTAGGTGTATCCCTGAGATCACGGAGGAGTATAGGCGTGTGGTTCAACTTACTAGGCAGGTGACACAGAGCGTACATGGGCACAGTAAAGAGGTATGGGAGAGGCCACGTCCTGTCTATAACACGGGGGATAGGACACATAGGACATACCGCAGAGGAGACTTTTGGCACCATGCTCTACGGCGTGCGATATGCCACAATAGCTTTGGCCTAACTCTATACCTCTTGTCAGTGGCCACGATATATAAGGTGGCCACACCCCTCCCGCGCGAGGAACGAACCATACGGTGAACATCTAGAATCTTTTCCACAAGTGCTGAGTATCTCCTTCTTCTTCCTCTAGCTAGGAGAGCTCAAGGAGCAGAGTTGTAACTCGATGACTCACATAAATAGAGGCAGACAAGCAGGAGTAGGGGCTTTACCTCCTCACGAGGGCCCTGAACCTGGGTATATCGTTGTGTTTGTAGTTGCCTGAGTGTGCTTCTTAGCGCGCAATCCCTCCCCGGATACCTACATCGTCCATCGGTCCCAACCTTAAGCCATCCTATGGCATCTGCCGTGATACCACCACGACAGTTGGCGCCCACATATTTGGAGCTTGAGCTTGACGTGGATGAAGCCGGCGAGACCGTAGATCCAACGCGTGTCGTTCCCACAGACGACGCCAACTGTCGAATCCTTGACTCAGCAGATCCCTCGTATGGGATGCTAGGGTTTGTAGATTAGGAGACTAATGCGCGCTGGTGATCTCAACGGCTAACACGGAGGCAAGGTTTACCCAGGTTCGGGGCCCTCGTAGAGTTAAAACCCTTACTCGTGCTTGTCTGATCTGTATTATGATAAGGTAATCGAGCTGTTACAATGGTGATGCCATGGTGAAGCCTACGGGGTGTCTCCCGTGTATTGTCTAGTCTATGCTTGCGTCTAGTTGTGGCTTTTCTTTTCTCTCCCCCTCCTAACTTTATATAGTTAGACAGAAAGGGGTTTACATGAGTCTTAGTAGATTACGAATAGAAGCTCTTGTCTTGTGCTTTAAAAAATCGACTATGGCTTTTTGGACCAGGATGGGTGTCGGGGGGTTACCCCCGAGTAGGGTAAAGGCAAGTGGTAAAGGCAACAGTCAGAAGAGAAGTTTGGTCGAGTAGCCGCCTACCCGGTACTTGCTACCCGGTCGACTGCTACTCGGTCTTACGAAAAGATGACCAGAAGGAGATACCAAGCAAGTTATATCTGTTCGAGTAGAAGAGCCGGTCCGAGTAAGATTGGCGGGAACCTACTCGGGCCAGAAGTCAAAGGAGCCGTTCTGACACGGATCCCGCGTATCCCGGGTCCGTACTTGGCACTGTTCACAGCACTGTTCATCTGGGGACGGCGTGCCTGACAGCGATAGTGTGTCAGCAGGGCGTCGCAGGATAGGGGGGACCCACTCTGTGTTCGCACAGTGATAACAGACTGGTTACTAGGTTTTGCCCAACGACTTTCTGCATCAGGACAAGCTTAGAAGCCAAAGCTGTCAGCGAGAACTCAGAAGAAGGACGGTGTGCACACAATGTCGACACTTGTTTGTATTTGGCTGTATCCGGCAGGGCACCGGGTATATAAGGTGCCCAGCCGCCTCCTGCGCGAGGCACGCACACAACGAAGCATTATGAGAACGCCCGTAGAGATTCTTGACCTAATCCTACCCGGAGAGAGAAGAGTGGCTACTCGGTAGCAAGAACATTTGCACTGTGGCTACTCGGTGAGACACCAGAATACATAGAGAAAGGCAGGAGTAGGGGTTTTACCTCCTCACGAGGGCCCTGAACCTGGGTAGATCGTGTTGTTTGCAGTGTTTGATCTTCACCTCACGCGTCTACTCGTCGCGTGATCCCTCCCCGAGCGCCTCCAGCGTCCTTCGTCCCCACATCTTTAGCCATCCTATGGCATCTGCCGTGACACCACCACGACAGTTGGCGCCCACCGTGGGGCAACCAGCGGCGCTGGCTGGAGTTTCCGTTCGGACGGGATCGATTTCTGCTACTGGAGAGCGCGTAGTCTGTGGCCTTGTCCACAGATTCGGCTCCTTCGACTTCGTCACCGACAACGCCGGCGATTTCGGCGGCAGGGTCATGCCGGAGGGTGGCTCGGTGATCTCCTTCGGCGCGCACCTCGTCTACGTCGCCACCGTCGTCGACTGCGAGTACCCCGAGCTGGTGCATGACGCGGAGGATCCGCCTGCCGTTGTCGCCGCACGCGGGAGGCCGCTGGGCAGCTCCGCGGACGTCGCGGAGGTGATGGTAGCTGGCTTGGCTGCGGACGCCGGCACGGGTGCTCCTGGCGTTGCGGTCGTTGCTGAGGACCTTGCTGGCCCGAGCGTTGGTGGCAGGACTCACCGGCCTTACGAGAAGGAGTGCAACCTCCCACTTTCCACTACCCCGACTATCCCTGCGTCTGCTGCGCGCCCGGGCATGCCGCCTCCCACCGACCTCGAGCTCCTGAGCATGAAGGAGCAGCTCGAGCGGCAACGCCAGGAGCTGCTCGCCGAGCAGGCGGAGTTGGACAAGATCAGGCTAGAGCTTAGCTTAGATCAGCTTGAGTACAACAAGGCTCACGGCTTCACGCCAGTCACTAGGAGAGCTAGCAGAGTAGGCGCCACGCGGCGTAACCTTGGTGCGGAGATGGCAACGGTTGTAGAGCCTCCCACTCAGTCCGCCACCGCAAACACCTTCACCAGACCCCGATATAGCACCCCCGCCAAGACACTTAGAGCTGCAGAGGCCGTGGCCACCGAGTTACCTCATCTTGACGGTGACGCGCGCGTTAGGCAGCAGGAGAGGCTCAACGAGTTGGTGTTGGAGGCCGCCAGGCAGAATGAGGAGTTCCGAAAAGCCACCCGGGTGCCGAGCTTCTCAGGTGGTGCACTCGCAGCGGCTAGATTAACGATCATCTCATCCGCACCCCAGCCGCGAGAAGAGCCGCAACGGACGTTCTGGCGGAGACAGGCAAATGCAGGTGTACGACCCGACTGCTGCCGCGAAACAGCTCGCTGTGCCGCAGCAGCCCGGTCAGAAACACAACGCTGCAGGAGCAGGCTCTCAAGCCCATAAAGCTCAAAGCCAGGTCCGAGTTGGAGAGCGCCCAGGACCTTCTCGGCGTCCCGCTGCTCAGCCTACTCGGCAGAGGCAGCATCCACGCGCAGTGGCGCCAGTAGCCAACCCGGTGGAGCAGCCTGCAGCTGTACAGGTGGATAGGTATGATGACGGCTACTCGGCCATGGAGATGGCTGGCTATGATATTCTGGATCGTGTTGGCGAGCGCGTGTTGGCGCCTGGAGATGCAAGGCACCAGCTGGACCGGACCAGCTTGTCGGCGCGGCTTGAGAACACGGGTCCTCCTGGCCCCGAGTGTTTTGGCCCGCGCATCATGAACGAGCCGTTCGTGAAGAATTTCCAGCTTGCAAGAGGCACCAAGAGTTACAACGGCAGCACCAAGCCGGAGGATTGGCTCAATGACTATGTCACCACGGTTCATATCGCGAACGGCAACCGGAGATGGGCGGTGCGTTACGTCCCGCAGATGTTAGAGGGTCCAGCTTGCACTTGGCTCAACAACCTGCCCAAGAACAGCATCAATTGTTGGCTGGATTTCTCGGACGCCTTCATCAGCAACTTCACCAGCACATACAAGAGGCCGAATAGGCCACAGCAGCTGTCCGCTTGCAGGCAGCGAGAAGATGAGACGGACCGCGAGTACCTTACTCGGTGGAGCACATTGAGAAACACCTGTGAAGGTGTGAACGAAGCCCAGGCCATCACTTGGTTTGCGCAGGGTTGCAGACATGGCAGTATGCTGTGGCAAAGGTTGCAGAGGGAGATGCCAAACACTCTGGCGGAGACCATCAAGATTGCGGATCAGTACGCACTCGGTGACCCTACTCAGCCTCTGATGGATTCATCTGAGCCGAGAAGAAACTTCAGCAACAGCAAGCGCAACGAGTTCCTCAACAAGCGCAGGGGTGACCGAATAGATACTCGGTACGACCCTGAAGAGGTGAATGCAGTGGCTGTTGGAGCTGGGGGTAGCCAAAGGCAAAAACCTGCTGGAGCCTACGGGCAGAACCAGAACCAGGGCCAGGGCAACAAGAAACCATTCCGTGCTCCTCAGTCGGGTAGCGGCAACTCGGAGCAGCCAAGGAAGTTCGTCTTCAACGACATGAAGGATGGTCCATGCAGTTTCCATACGCAGCATCCGTCGAGGCCTGCCAACCACACTACTCGGCAGTGCGAGTGGTGGGATGAGATCAAGAATGAAGGCTTGCCTCCTCCACCTCCTCTGCCAGCCGCAAATGCCAATGTGCAGCCTGCCCGCGCACCCGCAGCTCGGCCGCCAGTGTTCCCGAGAAGAGAGAATGTGAACCAAGTGGCTTTAGGAGCCAACCGACACTTCAACAATGAGAGCTACCGCAACAACAACAACAACTACAACCGCAACAACAACAGAGGCAACAACAACTACCAGGGCAACAACAACAACGGCAACAATGGGGGCGGAGGCTCCAACCAGTACCAAGAGCACCACGAGAGCTACATGATCTTCACTTCCGAGCCAGTCGACAAGCAATCATAGCACAGACGTGCCATGGAGGTCAATGCGGTGATTCCTGCTGTCCCTCACTACATGTATTGGTGTGACCAAGAGATCAGGTGGTCCCGAGTAGATCATCCCAAAGTGATGCCCAACCCGGGTAGCTACGCCTTGGTGTTGGATCCTACCTTCCTGGGTCCCGAGAAGAATGTGAGGTTCAGCAAGGTGCTAATCGACAACGGCAGCAGCATCAACATCGTGTACAGAGATACACTCGAGAAGCTTGGCCTGGCCGAGAACATGCTGCTACCTAGCAAGACCACCTTCCATGGCATTGTGCCGGGAGTCTCGTGCAACCCGATTGGCCGAGTGTGGATAGATGTGCTATTCGGTACAAGGGAGAACTGCGGCACAGAGCGCCTGCAGTTTGAGGTGGTTGATCATAAGAGCCCTTACCATGCTCTACTCGGCAGGCCTGCTCTGAGCAAGTTCATGGCCTCTACCCACACGGCATATCTGAAGATGAAGATCCCTGGTCCCAATGGTGTGATTACCATTGCTGGTGATTACAAGAAGTCCATGGAGTGTGCCTCTGCTGGTTCCCAGTTGGCGGAGTCGATGGTGATTGCTGCCGAGAAGAAGAAGATGTATGAGGTGGTGGCCATGGCGCAATCCGCGCAAGCTGGCGCGCAGGGCGTACCGAGTATGCAACACGGGACCGCGTTCCAGGCATCTCAGGAAACCAAGAAGGTCCAGGTCGACCCCGAGTTCCCCGACCGCGTAGCCATCATTGGCTCCGGGTTGGCGGAGAAATAGGAAAGCGAGCTCATCCACTTCCTCCGTGAGAATCGGGATGTATTCGCCTGGTCCAATGAAGATTTACCAGGAGTCCCGAGGGAGTTGGTTGAGCACTCATTACATGTGCGTCCTGACGCCAAGCCAGTGAAGCAGGCTATGCGCCGCTTCGGAGATGAGAGAAGGAAGGCCATTGGTGACCAGATCACCAAGTTGCTCATAAGCAATTTCATCATGGAGGTGCTGCATCCGGATTGGCTAGCCAACCCGGTCATGGTCGAGAAGAAGAAGGAGGATCCCAAGGCTGCCACTGCATGGCGCATGTGTGTCGACTACACCGACTTGAACAAGGCGTGCCCCAAGGATCCCTTCCCGCTACCTCGCATCGATCAGGTGATCGATTCCACTGCCGGTTGTGAACTGCTGTCTTTCATAGATGCCTACTCTGGTTTCCACCAGATTGCACTCAATCCTGCTGATCAAATAAAGACTGCATTCATTACCCCGTACGGGGCTTATTGCTATCGTGTCATGTGTTTTGGCTTGAGGAATGCGGGTGCAACCTATCAGAGATGCATGAAGAAATGCTTGCATGACCAGCTCGGCAAGAATGTGCAGGTGTACGTAGATGACATTGTCATCAAAACGAATAAAACACATACTCTGCTTGCCGACCTGGAGGAAACCTTTGCTAACCTACGCAAGTACAAAATGAAGCTGAATCCGAGTAAATGCACCTTTGGTGTCCCGGCTGGCAAGCTACTCGGCTTCCTGGTGTCTAGTCGGGGCATTGAAGCCAATCCTTCAAAGATAAAAGCTATTGAGAGCATGTCTTTGCCGAGATCCCTGAAAGACGTGCAGAAATTCACTGGTTGCTTGGCATCTCTGAGCCGCTTTCTGGGCCGAATGGGCGAGAAGGCCCTGCCTCTATACCAACTGATGAAGAAAAGTGACAAGTTTGTCTGGACTCCGCAAGCGGATGTGGCATTCAATGAGCTGAAGGCAATGCTGGCTAGTGCTCCCATCTTGGCTAGTCCGCTACCCAAGGAGCCAATGCTGCTGTACATTGCTGCCACTAACCGAGTAGTCAGTGTGGTGATTGTGGTGGAGCGAGAAGAAGAAGGCAAGAGTGTGCATCGCCCAGTGTACTATCTCAGTGAAGTGTTGTCTAGCTCCAAGCAAAACTACCCGCACTACCAGAAGATGACCTATGGCGTGTACCTGGGCGCCAAGAAGCTAAAGCACTACTTCCAAGAACATCCTATCACGGTTGTGAGCTCTGCGCCCATCTCGGGTATCATGGGCAACAAGAAGGCGAGTGGCAGAGTAGCCAAATGGGCAATCGAGCTGGCCGCATATGCACCCGCGTATGCGAGAAGAGAAGCTATCAAGTCTCAGATTCTGGCGGAGTTTCTGGTGGATTGGGCCGAGGTGCAGTATGAACCTCCTGCTCCAGTTTCTAATTACTGGAAAATGCACTTTGATGGCTCAAAGGTGAAGGAAGGCCTTGGTGCCGGCGTGGTGCTTACGTCACCCAAGCGAGATCAACTCAAGTATGTGCTGCAGATTCACTTCAAGGCGTCCAACAACGTAGCAGAGTACGAGGCAGTGGTGCATGGTTTGCGAGTAGCCAAGGAGGTTGGCGTGCAGCGCATTATATGCTATGGCGATTCAGATCTGGTGGTGCAGCAAGTCTCTGGCACCTGGGATGCTCTAGATGCCAACATGGCATCATATCGCTTCCTGGTACAGTCTATGACTGGATTCTTTGAAGGCTGCGAGTTCCAGCACATTCACCGAGCAGAGAACGAAGCGGCAGACGAGCTGTCCAAGTTGGGATCTTCTCGGCAATCCATCCCGGCGGGGGTTGCCTTGGAGCACCTGAGGAAGCCATCCATCAAGCCCTCTCCCAACTCGGAATCCATATTTGTCCCTTCTCTGCCAAGCGAGGAATCTGATCCCATGGAGATTGACTGGGAGAATGCTACAGGAAACTCGGGGACTGCCACTCCCTACTCGGGGACTGCCACTCCTTACTC
Organism: Alopecurus myosuroides; assembly: GCA_028641055.1. NCBI lineage: Eukaryota > Viridiplantae > Streptophyta > Magnoliopsida > Poales > Poaceae > Alopecurus > Alopecurus myosuroides. Next base: position 796,151 of record JAPCYS010000011.1, read on the forward strand.
GGGGACTGCCACTGCATACTCGGGGACTGCTGTCCTTAACCCGGGGACTGTCGCATTCATTGAGGAAGTCCTTGCCAATCGATCAGGGCTCCAGAGAAGTGCTCCCAACCCTGAAGAGCAACCAGAGGTGCCTGTCCCAATGGAAGTGGACGAACTAGTGTTTCCCACACGGGAGACACCGAGTTGGGCCATGCCCATATTATCCTTTCTAAGGGATGGTACTCTGCCAGAAGATGAAGTGGCTGCAAGACAGATTCAGAGAAGATCCAAGGGCTACACTATATTCCGAGAGGTGCTGCACAAAAGAAGTGCCACCGGCGTGCTGCAACGTTGTGTGGACCCAGAAGAAGGAGGAGAGATTCTGCTGGAAATACACCAAGGAGAATGCGGGCACCACGCCTCTTCTCGGGCATTGGTCAAGAAAGCTTTTCGGCATGGCTTCTACTGGCTCACAGCTCTGCAGCAAGCTGAAGACATCGTGAGGAAGTGCAATGGCTGCCAGATGTTCGCGAGTAAGATTCACATGCCTGCTTCCGAGCTGAAGACAATTCCTATCACATGGCTGTTTGCCGTATGGTGCCTGGATATGGTTGGCCCCTTCAAGCCGGCTAAAGGTAACATGACACATATCTTGGTCATGGTGGACAAGTTCACCAAGTGGATCGAAGTGAAGCCTATTCGGAAGTGCGATGGGGCCACAGCTGTGAAGTTCTTGAAGGATGTGATCCTGAGATACGGCTACCCGCACAGCATCATCACCGACAACGGCACAAACTTCGCAGAGGGAGCAATGGTGCGGTTCTGCAGAGATAAGCACATCCGACTAGATGTTGCGTCTGTTGCGCATCCAGCCTCCAATGGACAAGTGGAAAGAGCAAACGGCATGGTACTGGCAGGCATAAAGCCAAGGCTGATTGAGCCACTGCTGAAAACACCTGGGTGTTGGCTAGACGAGTTGCCAGCGGTGTTGTGGAGTCTAAGGACTACCCCTAACCGGTCAACCGGCTACACGCCATTCTTCTTGGTATACGGGGCTGAGGCCGTGTTGCCAATAGACTTGGAGCATGACTCCCCTCGAGTAACCCTCTACACTGAGGTAGAGGCGAGAGAAGCTCGAGAAGACGACGTTGACCTGCTCGAAGAAGCAAGAGAGCTTACCCTGTCACGTTCGGCTATCTACCAGCAAAACCTGCGGCGTTATCATAGCCGAAAGGTGAACCCAAGGGTTTTCCGAGAAGGAGACATGGTCCTTAGGCTTGTGCAGCGCACAGCCGGGATGCACAAACTGTCGCCTCCATGGGAAGGGCCTTTCATTGTGAGCAAAGCGCTGCACAATGATGCATACTACCTTGTAGATGTGCGCCCATCACAGGCGAACAGGGCGGATAAAGCTGGAGAGGAATCTAAGCGTCCCTGGAATGTAGCTCTACTCCGTCGTTTTCATTCGTGAGCAAAAATGTGTATGTACTCTCAGTTCTACTCCGTAATCTGAAATTGAACTCGGGGACTGCCCTCGTCCAAAATTGCTCTAAGTATTTCTACTCGGCTTTACTTTGTGCCTATTCGGTTGCTCTACCTCAAAATTCGAAAGTACATTGAGTATTGTGTTTAAACCTACATGCCAACTCTTCGACTCTGCTGCTGTCCAAAACCCGGCTTCATGGCAAGCAAGAGAACAAGCAAAAGGTCAATGAGCACAAGAAAAATTGCTAAGGAAGAAAAGAGTGCAGGAACCGAGTAGGGTGTATTTACTTCTGTTCTCTGTCCTATCTTTTCGGCTAAGTGGTGGGCTGCGTTACTATGATTGTTTCTAAGCGGCTAAGTATTTGCAGCTCTACTCTTTAACTCTTGTGACTCGAATACCAAAAAAGCAACAAGTTGCGGGTAGAGCTGGGACAAAAAGAGAGAGTGAATAAGAAATGCAACTCGGGGACTCGCATGATAACGCAACCCGGCATCGAGCCAAGGCTGAACAAAATGATTAAGTTGAAAACAACAAGTGTGAATAAAAATGAGTAGCAACGGCTTAAGTAGTCTGATACATTTGCACCCGGCATCCCGGGGATCTGATAAATGTTTGAGGAATGAGCTGCAGGACAGATTCAGGTCGAGGCGGCGTTCTCGGTGCTGGCCTTAGTTGCCTCATCTTCAGTAGTGGCCTTGGTCGCGTCTGCCTCCGAGCTGGCGTCAACAGTCTTCGCAGCTTCGTCCTCGGCCCTGGCCTTGGTCGCATCCGCTTCCAGGTTGACGGGGACGGTCTTCACTAGCTCGGCGTCGGGCTCGGTGGCTTGGGCGCGAAGGCTGACGGTGTCGTCGAGGGCAGCTCCTGACGAGGTGCCGAACTCGAGCGCGGAGGTGTCAATCGACATCTTCTCGTTCTCGTCCTCTTCATCGCTATCCGCGACGACCGCGGCCTTCCCCTTCCCGGTCTTGCCACCAGGAGACTCGAAGCAGCTCAGGTCCAGCTCCTCTGTGTCCGTCTCTTCGTCTTCGTCCTCCTCCTCGCCTTCGTCCACCTCGGTGTCGGGCGCGGTGAGGCCGTCGATGAAAGTCGCGGTATCAGCATACTGAGCGACCTCGTGAGCGACCAGCTGGCGGATAGCCACGCAGTCGGGATTCTTCTCCCACTTGGAGTCCTGGCGCATCTCGCGGACAATCTGCAGATTAAGGTTTTCATACCAGCTGGTGATAAATAGAAGCATCATGTCCGCGCCGGCCCGAGCTCCCGATGCGCGCCATTTCTTCAGCTCGGCTTTCACGCGCTGCAGCTTCAAGGCAAGTCCGGAGATTGTTGTTGGCGCAGAGTCATCAGGCCAGAAAAGGTTGTGGATCTGGAAGGCGACGTGCACCAGCTCGGTGCCCACGCCCGCTAGCCGCGGGAACTGCCCTTGCATAATCAGGATGCTTTCCTCAATCTCTGCTCTGGTATCCATAGGCTCGCCCTTCTCAGCGCGAGCTGCTCGGACCTTTGCCAGGGCAGGCACGCAAGAAGACTCGAGGTCGGGGAAGACTCCTGCAAGAGCTATCGAGAAGATCAGAAACAATAACAGAGTAGAAATGTGAAGCGAGTAGCAGAGGAACAAGAGGAAGCAGTGAAGCAAAGAAAAGAGAACACTTACTGTTCAAATCATGGCGCAGCCCTTGCAGCTGGGTCTTCCATGTTTCCTCGCTGGCTAGGTGCCTCTCTTCAATCAGGCGGAGCCCGTTCAGCTGAGCAAAGAGATCAGCATTGCTTTTCTTCAGCACCTCGCACTCCTGCTCGAGGGCTTTCTCCTTGGCCTTGGCTGTTGTTTCGCTCTTTGCCTTCTCGGCGATTATTCTGTCCCTCTCGGCAGCAATGTTGATAGCATCCTGGAGCGCGGTGCGCAGCTGGACTTGGAGCTTCTCCATCTCGGTGGCATGTTCTTTCTGCAGCTCGACAACCTGGCTGGACAACTGCTGCTGCACCTCAGCAGGTTTGAGGCAATCTTGATGCTCCTCGGCAAACTTCTTATGATCTTCTGAAAAGAGCAAAGCGCGGTCAGCAGAGTAGCGAAGAAAGAAACACAAAGACAAGCCGAGAAGACGTCAATGTACCTTCTAGTCTTTTAATCGTGGCTTGGCCACTCTCGACAAAGGCGCGGCAGGTTGAGTGCTCCTCCGCCAGGGCCTTTAACTTCCCTGCAGAGTAGAAGTGGTTAGCGCAAAAAGCAGAAGCGGGCGTAAACACCAAACGCAAGAACCGCGTAGCTAAAAGCGTACCTTCAACTTCAGAAAGCTTCAATGTGCTGTTCATCACATCCTTCTCGGTTGCCTCGCCGTCTGCGCGTTCTCTTTCCAGAGCCTCAATGCGTCTCTTGGCAATGGCATGGTTCCAGAGTAGCTGACGGTGCAGGCCGGTCCGCTTCAGTAAGCTATTCTGAGAAGCAAAAGGAAGAAGAATCAGGCAAAGTAATAAAGATTCAACCCGAGAAGGCGGCAACTCGGGAGTGTATCCGCCTACTCGGCCAGAATCTCGGGGACTGGGTGATGGATAAGGAAAAGAAGAAGAGTAGAAGAAAAGCGAAACGCAATTCGGGAGGATAGAAGCTTACCGCGTAAGATTGCTCGAGGTCCTCTGCATTCTTGCGGTGGACGAACATCTTGGCAGCAAGCGTGGCGGAGTTGGATGAGATAGTCATGGGTTTGTAACCCAAGTCCGCCTTGTTCCAATCGACACGCATATGGTCCAAGTCGCCCAAATCCGTGCCGTCCTAGTTCGAGTTGCCCAGCACCTTGCTGTCCCACTTGGCATCGATGAAGCCAACCAAGTCGAGCACTTGCTCAAGGCCCTGGGACGTCACCGCCTTGTCCTGGACCTCGCGCGAAGAAATGGAGAGGGACTTGTCCTGATTTGGGGCCGGGGGTCTGGAATCCACTACCACGGTCTTCTTCCCTTTCCGAAGAGCAAGCTTCCTCTCCGCGGGGGTTAAGCCAACCTGGTGCTGCTGGCTGACCTTCACCATGTAAGGTGGGAAGCTGGGCGGATCTACGACGCTGGATGCGCCAACGGCGTCAGCAGCCGCGCCAGGCTCGCGGATAGCCAGCTGAGTGTACTTGGCGGTTGATGATGGCGGCGGCATCACGGCTGCATCTTGACCGGCGCCACGCGCCGGGTTCCTGCGAACAGTGCTTTCTGTCGGGTCTGCTGATTTCTCGGCAGCTCGCTTCTTCGAAATCTCCTTCTGGACAGTTGGCTTCTCGGTGGTCTTCTTCTCGGTGGCCTTCTTGGCCTTCTCCTCAGCGGCCTTCTTCTCGGCAGCCTCCTGAGCGTTCTTCCTCGTAACAGGCTTGGCCGGAGGGCTGGCGGCAGTCTTGGTTTTCTGCACCAAGGAGGAGTCTGGTGCAGTGGGCGGCGCCAGTGGTGCGCTACTCGGCGCGGCGTCTGGCTGAGCGCTACCCTGCGCGGCGCCTGGTTGCGCGTCGCTCAGAGGGTATTGTTCCGCCTCGTCGACTACTTCTACCCGCTGCTCGGCAGCGGGATCTGGCTGTGAGGCATCTGTTTCTTCTACCCGCGGCTGGGCCGCGGGGTCTTCTTGTTCAGCAGCCCCTGTGGCTGGCTGCTCTTGTTCTTCTCCCTGCCGCTCAGGGGCGGCGTCGTTGTGCGTCTCTTGATCTTGATCTTGGTTCTCCTCGGCTGTGTTGGCCGGAGGAGAAGGAGGCCAATCTTGGTGAGCAACATCCCGCGCTTCTTGATCCGCGCGGGACTGCTGCTCCAGCTCGACATTCTGGGCATCGGTGTCCATGTGTCCATGTGCGTTGGCGGCTTCGTTCTCGTCGCCGTCGAGGTCGATAAGCTTATCAACGTCGATGGCGGCCTGCTTCTTGGTCTCAGTGGGCGCACGAGCGGCATCCGCATCCAGGGGGCTCTGAAGAGAAAATTGAGTTCAGAAAATAAGAAGAAGGCAGAGGAAACTGAGAGGAAACATCAAAGTAAAAGGATTGGGGATCAACCGAGAAGAACGAAGTGAACCGAAGTGTGCAATCGAGAAGGAACTTACCCCTTGCGGGTAGGGATCGCTGGTCGTTTTCTCTGCACGACCTTCTTGATCGTCTTCTCGGTCGGTTTCTTCTTCTTAGCGGGGGGCTCTTGGGCGCCACTGCCCGCCCGCTTGCGGGTAGCAGGAGCGGAGACTGCAAGGGGTTTGACGACCAGGGCTCCCTCGTCCTCGTCCTCATCCTCGTCTTCGTCCTCAGCATCGGCACCCTCTATGAAATAGAAAGGAAGAAAAGCAATTCAGAAGCAGAAAGCAATTAGTTTGCGCTGCTCGCAACCAGAGGGGATGAATTCAGTTACCTTCATCTTCATCCTCGGACCAGTCACGAAGAGACGAGTCCACGCGATGCTTACTCGTCTGGGCGGCTTCAGGAGGATCGAGCTTGTCCGCGGTCTCGAAGGGGACCTCATCGTCTTCCTCCCGGTCCTCAAACCAGTTGCCCTCGAAGCGTTCACTGCTCTCAGCAAGCTGGCGATCAAGAACCTGAAGGATAGAGAGACATCGCAAGTTAGCCGAGTAGCATGAAGGCACTCTACCCGACTAGGCGTGCAAACACCAAGCACATTAGGCCTAAGCAGTTCGACTAAGTGTCCTACTCGGCAAGGCGTGCAAACATCAAGCACATTAAGCCTAAGTGGTTCTCCTAAGTGTCCTACCCGACTAGGCGTGCAAACACCAAGCACATTAATCCTAAGCGATTCGGCTAAGTGTCCCACTCGGCAAGGCGTGCAAACATCAAGCACATTAAGCCTAAGTATTTCTCCTAAGTGTGCTACCCGACAAGGCATGCAAACAACAAGCACACTAAGCCTGAGCAGTTCCGTTGAACGCCCTACTCGGCGCAGAATGTGAATGCTAGTCGCAGCAAGGAGAGGAAGCTATCTATTCGGATTGCATATACAAGAAGCAGATTAAGAAGAACGTACCCGTGGAATCGGCTTCGTGCGGCTGTATGGGATGAAGCCATACTGCCAGTTGTCTCGAAGGCCGGTGGTCAGGATGGACCGAGCGTAAGCGGCGACATCCGCGTTGCTGAGCTCGAAGTAGTCGTACAGTCGGGGGCCGCCCATGTAGCACATGGGGTGGGAGCGGCGTTGCAGAGGCAGCACGCGGTTGCGAATCCAGCAGGCGACTGGATCGTCGCTCTTGAGCCCTTCTCCAATCAGATGGGCGAGCCGCTCCTCCATCTGTATCAGATTCCTGCTGTTGGATGGCTTGCTCTTCCAATTCTGCCCGGTAGGAGCTCGGTTGCTCCACGGGGGCAGATTGATGCGGTCTTCGATCTTGGCCTCCTTCGGCGGGATGTTCTTCACGTACAAGAAGGATTTCTGCCACTTGCGGACAGAATCCAGGCCTTTGATGCGAGGATGATTGGTGCCCGGGCGCTGCACCATCATGGCGCTGCCGGTCTCGGTTACTCAGCTGCTGGTGTCCGCGACATCCTTCTTGCCCTTGCTCTGTTGGCGGAAGAAGAAGTACTTCGACCACGTCTCCGTCGTGGGGCGAACACCGAGGAAGGCTTCGCACACCACGGCGTGGTAGGAGAGGAAGACGACTGCGTTGGGAGGCAGATGGTGCATCTGGAGACCATAATGATCTAGGAAAGAGCGGAGGAAATTGGAGGCAGGAAGGCCGAATCCCCGCGCGAAGTGCGCGAGGAAGACGACATGTTCGCCTTCCTGCGGTGACGGAACAAGCTCGCCGTCGGACGGCCGGCAGCGAACACCGGGAGGAACCCTCCGGGTGTTCACGAGCCACTGGCAGTCCTCCGCGGTGACGTCGGAGCCGGCCCAGCCGGCGCGAGCACTGTCACCGCGAGCCATGGCAGCGAGTAGGAAGACTGGAAAAGTTTGGAAGGAATTGGTGGAGTGGACGAGCCCGCGGCGGCGCAAAGAATCGCACGGCGGCGGAGAGCGCTGCGGCGGCGGAAAAGCGAGGAGGCAGAAGGGGAAAGTGAAGCGGAAGGAGAAGAGGAAGTTACCGTGGGGGTATTTATACCGCACCACGGATTACCGTTACGAATTGGAGTAGTGGGATCGATCGTGGCAATAAATCGTGCGGCGTGGGGTCTGTGGCCGGTTGGAAACGCACACAGCGCGGAACGCGCGTGTAACGGCCGCATTAGATCCCACGACGAGATCGTGGGCGATTACTGCGCATGATGGGACATTACGAGGTCGTGGGCCCGCTCCGTGAAAACTGGGCGCGTGGCCTGTCAGGTCCTGGGCAGCGAGGCGTCGCGGTCCTGGATGCGTGACACGTGCCCAGTTGCAGCACGGAAAGCCGGATTGTGCTCTGCGCTGCAGAGATTCGATTGAAGAAATTCCCTAAGTCTTTTTACTCGGTTACCGAGAAGGAGGCTAGCTTTATTCGGAAGAGAGGAAACTCAAGATACTCTTCAAAGTGCTACTCGGAGGTTTTACTCGGCATATTGAGGTTCAAGGGCAAGGTTACCAAGCTTGGTTTTAAGCTGGCAGGGCCCAGTGAACGAGTTCGCAGGGCTCTACCAGCTTCGGGGACTGCTGTCGGGGGGTTACCCCCGAGTAGGGTAAAGGCAAGTGGTAAAGGCAACAATCAGAAGAGAGAAGTTTGGTCGGTAGCCGCCTACCCGGTACTTGCTACCCTCGACTGCTACTCGGTCTTACGAAAAGATGACCAGAAGGAGATATCAAGCAAGTTATATCTGTTCGAGTAGAAGAGCCGGTCCGAGTAAGATTGGCGGGAACCTACTCGGGCCAGAAGTCAAAGGAGCCGTTCTGACACGGATCCCGCGTATCCCGGGTCCGTACTTGGCACTGTTCACAACACTGTTCATTTGGGGACGGCGTGCCTGACAGCGACAATGTGTCAGCAGGGCGTCGCAGGATAGGGGGGACCCACTCTGTGTTCGCACAGTGATAACAGACTGGTTACTTGGTTTTGCCCAACGACTTTCTGCATCAGGACAAGCTTAGAAGCCAAAGCTGTCAGCGGGAACTCGGAAGAAGGACGGTGTGCACACAATGTCGACACTTGTTTGTATTTGGCTGTATCCGGCAGGGCACCGGGTATATAAGGTGCCCAGCCGCCTCCTGCGCGAGGCACGCACACAACGAAGCATTACGAGAACGCCCGTAGAGATTCTTGACCTAATCCTACCCGGAGAGAGAAGAGTGGCTACTCGGTAGCAAGAACATTTGTACTGTGGCTACTCGGTGAGACACCAGAATACATAGAGAAAGGCAGCAGTAGGGGTTTTACCTCCTCACGAGGGCCCTGAACCTGGGTAGATCGTGTTGTTTGCAGTGTTTGATCTTCACCTCACGCGTCTACTCGTCGTGTGATCCCTCCCCGAGCGCCTCCAGCGTCCTTCGTCCCCACATCTTTAGCCATCCTATGGCATCTGACGTGACACCACCACGACAATGGGCCTTCAAGTGGGCTCCCCATACCGTAGCAGCCGGTAGGCTCAAGTAAGGGACATGTCGAGTGTCACCACGTCACCGCCCC
>JAPCYS010000012.1:0-238689 GCA_028641055.1 Alopecurus myosuroides
TTGTGTCCATTGAAATACCTGCACACTTGAACAACTCGCATAATTCATGTATAAAGAGTATATGATCACTAGGATGGACAGTCCCATCTCCAAAATAGCAGTTGTTCATGGCACGTTCAACAATTTTCATAAATATTTTAAAAGGAATACTTTCAGCACGAGGATTTAAAATATCACAAGCATCATTAGATTTATCACATATGGGAGATAAAGTATCATCAGAGCAAATTTTCTCCTCTAAAGTTGGGGAACTAAAAATATCATTTTTATAAAAACTAGCTTCCCTAAGCTTAGACTTTTCCATAGCATTAGAAATAATGGTATCCAAAGAATTAAGGCTAATAACATTGCTATCACTATTATGCAAACAAAATTCCATAGGTTTTTTAATTTTCTCTTCGAAAGCATCATGTTCTAATTCAAGATAAAGATTATAAAGCTCTCTCATATTTTTGTTGTTTTCCATTAAGCCTAAAGATAAAAAATAAGGAACAAGTAAAAATAATCCTAACTAGTGAAAATAAAAACAAGAAACAAAAAGATATAATTGCAGAATCTAAAGGAAATAACTTCAAGCACTTACAGAGGATGTGAGTACCTTTTACCTTACCTCCCCGGCAACGGCGCCAGAAAAGAGCTTGATGTCTACGCACACTTCTATTCTTGTAGACAGTGTTGGGCCTCCAAGTGCATAGGTTTGTAGAACAACAACAGGTTTCCCTTAAGTGGATCACCCAAGGTTTATCGAACTCAGGGAGGTAGAGGTCAAAGATATCCCTCTCAAGCAACCATGCAATTAGGATACAAGAAGTCTCTTGTGTCCCCAACACACCTAATACAATTGTCAGTTGCATAGTTGCACTAGTTCGGCGAAGAGATAGTGAAATATAAGTAGTATGGATAATTATAAGTGATAATAGCAATCTGAAATAAAAATGGCAGCAAGAAAACATGTAGCAGAACTGATTGTAAATGGTGTTTCAATGCTTAGAAACAAGGCCTAGGGATCATACTTTCACTAGTAGCGCCTTTCTCGCGCTGGCCGCGCGCCGCAGGTTAGATGGGCCGCGCCCGCAGAAACCCCAGCCCGTCCTATGATTTCCTTTCCTTTTTAAATCTGTGCAGTTTTGTGCTGTTTTCTTTTGGATGGGAAAAATACCTAGAGATCAAATTAAAATCCACCAAAAATCAAGGCACTATTAATATGTTTCCCTAACCATCTAAAATTTGTAGATCTAAGTTTTGACCTATATTTTTGTCACAAGACCTGTTTTGCCACAGAGTGTCTGAAATAGTGTTTTTGGCAAAAATTTTGGATTTGTATCCAAATGGGTCAAACTAAAATGTTTTGGATAGATTAGGACTAGATCTATCACTAGGACTTTGCCTCACATCAAGGTGAGTTACCAAATGGAAATGCCATCCATTTTTGTAAAAAGGCCAGTAGGCTTTTCTAGGATTTTTAGAGTGAGTTTAAAAATTAATTTTGAGGTGAATCCAATTATAGGAGTTTTCTTATGACTATATCTATCTAATCCTAGATTGTATTAATTTTTGGAGCCCTATATTATTTTTGGTGAGCCAAACTAGAAACAACAGCTTTTATGTTTTTGTTTGTATGTGTCAATTTGTTTGAAATAAAACGTGTGATTGTTTGAATCTTGTTTCCTAGCATGTATAGAAGTGTTACCACTTCTTATTAGGTTGTTTTCTTGCATTATGTCTACCTTAGAAAGTGTGTGCATGTTTGGAAAGTCAAATAGCAATAGAACTAGCATTGGTTATTTTCTAGTTTTATTATTTGATTATTGTGTGGACCAAATCTTGGTAGATTTGTTTTGCCTAGGTTATTTATATGTTTGATTGGAGTCCAGTACCATTTTGGTACTATTATCTTGATGTTTTCATCTCTGTTAGCTTGCAACTTATTTTATAGAGATGCATGTGTAACATTTGTTATTTGTTTTCACTAGTATTGTTTCACTAGTATGAATAACTATGTGTGGATTGCTTTGTTAGATTAATTTTGTCATGTGTGACCAGAGGCCTTGTTACCTATTTTGCCTTGGTATTTGTGGGCCCATAACCCACTGGTCCCATTGCATATTGGTTAAGGATGAAATTCCCCTACCATTGCACTTGTGTAGGAATAGCTTGTATTACTATATGATTGGTTGTTATTTTCCACCAAGGGAAATAGATTGTTTGTTTCACTTATGTAAGTGAAAAGTTTAGTTATTCTTTGTGAATAGTAGTATGCTTGGGTGTGATTGATTTGTTAGCATAATATTCCTTAGGAGTATCATGTTAAGAAATGCTTCACTATTGTTTGCTTAAATTGAATTGTTTGCTAATAGAATGATTCCTTGGAAATGATAGATTATTTGTGAATGATTTTTATTGAGTGTTTGGATTTTTGAAAGTGTTTAGTTAATCTTTTGTTGAGTGCGTAGCTACTGGTTGTATAGTTTATACTTTGATGGCTTGGTATTTAATTGAGTAGAAAAGCATGTATTATTAGAATTGGTTTATGCTTTCTAAGTAGATGTTTTCATAGAATTATTTTATTGTATATCTTACTAGCATGTGTAAGGTTTGTGTTCTGTTAGTAGGTATTTATATCCATGACTTTCTTGTTTAGAGTTAAGCATACTTGTAGCATTGTTTGCTTCTCTAGTGTTGAACTAGTGTCACCACTAGATTGTTTGAGTTGCTCTAGTATTGCTGCCTTTTTATTTTAGGAGTGTGTGCTCTATTCTAGCATGTTTAGGAGGTTATTACTTATGTTATTATGACATGACTTCTTTTGTTGCTTGTTGCTATTAGTTGTAGAATACAATAATTTCTTATAGCGTGCTTGTGCAGAAATTCCATACTAGTATGTTATTAGTGCACTTCTGTTTTTAAGCTTTTAGTTAGGAGCATTATCTCTTGTGAGGAGTGTGTTTCAATTATCTTGTATGACTTGTTACCTTTGGTAGAGCTACTGGTTTGTTTTTTTTATTTTCATGATTGATGGATTCCATAACTTTGAGTAGACATAAGCATAGTCTATAACTAGCCTATTCATCTGTGATGTGTTTGCTTGCTGTTTGGAAATCGTCTGAGTGATTGCCTTAGCATGAGTATTATACTTATGCTATTGTTGTTCTAAGTTTTGTTGTTGTTCTTAGTAGTATCTTGTTATCCAAGCATTAGTTTAATCATGAACTTGTTTGATGATGATTGCTTGTGTGTTGTAATACCCACTGCCATGGGTATTGCTTTGATTGATTGTTATCATTTTAGTAGCCTCACCTTTTGTACCCACAAGCTATATTTTTAGCTTCTTTGATATATTATTATGAGGGTGGTACACCCACTCCATATATGGTATGAAAGATGTGGGATATGGTTTTCTAAACCATATGTTTGTCTGACGGTAGTTTTTGTACCGTGAGAGTTTGTGAGATAGTTGTCTCGATAACGTTTGAGTGATTGCGCTAGTATAAGCTTGCTTGTTGTATGTGTTGTTTAGTTTAGTTGTTTGTCCTTTAGTTCTGAGTGTGTTCTTTTATTCGTTTACGACGCTAGAAAACAAAGAATAAGAAGAAGCAGTTGTGGAGCTGTGCGTCAAGTTCAAACTACTTCAAGGCCAGGGACATTAAGAGACTTAAGGCAAGCCATCCTGGTGCTTGCTGTTATAATAAACTTATCATTATCTATCATGCATATTTTACTTCTGAAAGTTTTACAAAAACTTTGATTTCCAAAAAAAAACTATTTTTGAGTGACTACTACTATTATATATTACTATGCCAGTAGTTGATACTTGGTGTTACCAAGCCCATAGGCCACCATATGGTATTTAGTACCATCAAATGTATAAGTCCCTACGTGGACACACTAAAATATGTTTTTGCAAAACAAAGGCTTTATGAAAAACCCGGTGGAAAGGCGAAGCCTTATCCACCGGAGGATTGTTGAAGTGGTCATTTTTGAGAAAATGGTGTTTTACAAAAATGACACATAACCTAGTCTTCGCCGGACAACCTTTACCGTACTGCCACTTTACCCCAACATGGGCACGGAGCTTAACTTGAAGTTTGTTCTTGTTAGTGTGTGTTCTATCTCAATTTGCTATAAGGACGTAACGTCCCTCGAACCGAAATGCCGCCAGTCATGAATTCAAATAGGCATACACAGTGAGGGTTTAAGTTCTCCTCCCGGTGCGACGGTTGCGTCTCCTGCCGTGGCGCGGTGGGACCTGGTGTCGGGGAGATCATACCCAACTGAAGAGATAGACATGTACTATCTTGAACATAGTGGATGGTTAGGATCAGTTATCTGATGTTTACATACTGTTGTTACAGTCCCTGGTTGTTCACGGCGGATGTACTGGATCTGGTGGACTGTGTACACCTCTGTAGAGTCAAACTATTCTGAATAGCTGTAACATCCTTTGCTAAACTAGGGTGTGTGGTGTTGTGTTCATCTCATACATGCATGGAAACAAAATTTACTCATGTTTAAACCAATTTAAGTTATGAATTTAAATGGTTTGACAAAAATCCCACAAATAGTACCTATTTTGGGTTTCAAAATTTTGTTCTGAAAATTAATTCAAATACACCAACCAAAAACATGGTGAGTTTGCAAATTTGACAAGCTTTCCAAAAAGTATTTTTGCCAAATTTTCTGTTTTCAAAAAGCCCCCCAAAACATCTGTTTCCTGTGCTGTTTCAAAGGCAAGAAGGACCTTTTGGTGAATCCCTAGTTTTTCCAGGGGGTTTTTGCAAGTCGTTCCTTTTGTCTTCTTCCTCTCCGGCCAGTAGACGGCCAACTCGTCGACGGCGTCCGCCACGTCCTCCTGGGCCTCCCTCGCGGATAAGGGGTGAGGGAGACGTCCCCATCTCGCCTCCCTCCTCGTTGCACCCTCCTTTCTCCTCTTCTCTTGCTCCCTGGCAGCAGATGGCCGGAACCCTAGCCGCCGGATAACCGCCGCCTGGCGCCGGCGAACGGAGGCACCCCGAGACCAACGGAGTACCCAGGAAGCTCCGCCTCGTCCTCAGTATCCTCCCTAGTGAAGTAATTTCCTTGAAGCGTTCGGAGTCACCGCCGCCATCTCCTTCTTCCCGAAGTCCGCCCGTCGGCCGCCGCGGTCGATGCCGTCATCTCCGTCCGCCCCTGCCTCCCCCGACCATCCTATGAGCTCCATGGTGAGCTGGTGAGCATCCCGTCGCCTCCAATCTCTTCCTCCCCCTCTGCTTCTCCATCTCGCCGTGAGCCACCGCCAGCCGCCGCCGTTCTTGCTCGCCGCCGGCCACTCCGGCGACCAAATGGTCACCGGTTGGCACCCCTCGACTCGCCTCGGCCAAGTCTAGCTTGTCCACTAGTTTGTTTCATCAATTTTGGACCCATTTCGTCGAGTTTGTGAGCTTCTGTGAAGATCAGACGAGCTGACGTCACCTATGCGTCATGCTGATGTCATAATCTTGTTTTTGCTATTTTCAGAAAATGGAAGTACAGAAAAAGAAATAAAATTGAATAATTAATAACTTTTAATCTGTAACTTAGAAAAATATAAATAAGGTACTAAAATGTTCAGAAAAATGTAAGCTACCCAAATATGTCATTTTCAATCATGTTTGAGAAAGTTGAAAATGAGTATTATTTTTAATGTTGTTAATTCATTTAAAAATAGAAAAATAAGTTTTTATTCGCTAAAATTAGAAAATTAAAAGTTATATACCAAAATTCTCAAAATGACAAATGCAACTTGTTTATGATGTTTTTAAACCCATTTGAGCACTTTAAATTGCACTCACTTTCATAATCGTCCGAAACCCCCTCCGAGGTATATTTCGGACTAATTCCACTAAAAATGTTTAACTGTCATATGAACCCTAGCGACCCAACGATCATGCCTAGGGCTTTATTTCAGTGCATTAACCTGCTCATGCATACATATTGCGCATTGCATCGATGCCATGTGTTGATTGTTATTTCTCTTTCGGTGTTGTTTCCCCCTCGGTAGAACGTGACTCCGAAGAGAAGGCCAACAATCCAATGGTGAATATTTGATCTTAACCGACAAGTCAAGCACTTATTCCTGAAGACTTTATCTGGTTTTCATACAATCAAGGCAAGCATAACCTCTTATCTTCTCATATATGGTTTCAACGTGTTTTGAATCTCGTACTTTGCATTCAGTTCCAAACTATTTGATGTCAGTAGATAGAGTTCCCCTATATACTGCTTAACCTAGATATCCTGATCCACTGCTCCTAGCAGCTATAGGTTTGTTTGTGCGCGCCTCGTTAAAGACTGTGAGTCTTGCTTAGCCATGCCTAGTTGTGATCTGATCCATCCGGTTGATGAATCTGGTCAATGCGTGAATCTACTTTGTCAGGTTGTTATGGTTTGATTTATCTTTGATAACTTGACTAAAAAATGGCATGGATGTGAGGCCACAATGGGTTGTGGCCTTTTGTCCTGTTCATGCCCCTAGGAGCGAGTTCTCGTCTTCGAAGCCAAGACTGAGCGTGCAACCACACGCGGGGCCTAACAGACCGCGCTCGACCAACTAACTTGTTTGGCCACGTCCATGAGTCACGTAGTTTGATCTTTCCATCTGCGTGTGAGTCAGAAAACGATATGGAGAAAACTTAGGTGTGACCGGGACAAGTGATGGACGTACACGGATCTTGATCCCGACTCACAGAACAGGTGCCGTCAGGAGGTGGCCAACTCCCTGTTGACGGGGTGGCCCTGTTTGGGTTGACTCATGGATAGGGTCGAGCAAGGTAAAGGTCGTGGCCAGCCACCCTCTGCCGCGCTCCATGGACGAGCGTACATGTGGCGTTAAGAGTCGGATGGTACGTGTGGGTAAAGTGTACCCCCTTCAGGGATAAATCTCCTCGAGAAGCCGTGTCCACGGTTACGGACGACTTGGCAACGGATTCTGTGATCATAGATAACTTCAACGGAATGACTAAAACTTGTCAACCATGATTGAAGGGTGCCTCCTCGGGGATGCCGAGAGGGGTGATCCTTGTAGCATGAGATAGTGTGGGAATGAGAAGGACCTGGTGGAATACAAGAAGATGTTGATCTCAGTAGTTGAGTAGCTTTCTCATCTGTTTTCAAAATACTCCATGAGACGTGCTATTCCTTCCTCAACTTGCAAAACAAAGATTGCTTTACGCAAATCAGCCTTCATAAAACCCTTTCTGAAGATAGCAGATATATAATAGGTTAATTAAGTCTTGTTGAGTACCTCCCGTACTCAGGTTTGCTTAATTTTCGTTCAGGAGAAGAACTCCATCGGTGGTGATTCAACGTGGACATCGACGAGTAGTTTGGGGTTACCAGGTAGCAGCCTGGAATCTATGGGCTGGGACGTCGCCTTATGTTGCGGCCTCTTAGGACTTTTTGGTTCTTGTTGATTAGCAACATAATTTTCCTTCCGTTATCTGATGTAATGTTGGGTCGTGTGAGCTCTGCTTGTAAGTTATACTCTAGTATTACTTGCTTAATAAAGCTTCATGTTTAGAGTACTGCTTTGATCGGTTGTTGGTTTCGAGCTCATTGTTATACAGTTTTGGCTATGCCTGCATAGTTGTCGCAGTCGAGGGGTTGTGGAGCCGATGATCCAAGTCCGAGCCCGCCTGTCGATGTGATCGGCCTGGGGCGAGGTAACCCCAGTAACCCTCGATTGTTGTTGCACTTTCTGGACACATAGCATCTCTGTATAGCTTTGGTCCCGTTTCCTTCAGTTTCATTCGATTCGTGGATGCTTTGATATGCATAGTTGGTTATGACTAGCATGGATACAAGGAGTAGTAGACTGGGGATCCGGACTACGTGCCGATGAATCCAGTCTGCCTGCCGTTGTTTGTTGCGGCCGGGGCTGCTAACCCTGAAGCCCTTGTGAGTCCATGGCTAGGAGCACATAACATTATCTATATCTCTGGGTCCGGGGTCGTGACAGGTCATGGTATCAGAGCAGGACTGCCTGTAGGAAAACCTTATTGCTTGGTCGATGTCGAGTTTAGTGTTTGTGAAAACTACTTTGAAACCTCAAATGGATTGTGAAAACCTTCTTAGGATTCTTTTTACTCCTTATCTGGTATCGTTCTAACTCTGGGTCATCTTACCTGTTTTGATCTGAAAAGGTTTTGTTGTCTCTTCTAGTCATTCAAAACTTAGGTGCCTTCTATGGCAAGACGTTCTTTTACCCAAGTTGACCTAGTGTTGAGTTTCTAGAGTCGTGTGTGTTCCATGTTCCGTTATTTCTTAAATTGGGAGATCTCCTTTCCATTCCAATCTCTCTCATAGTTGTGTGGGTTCCACATACTCGTGTTCTAAAGTCTCAAAATCCTGAACCTCGAGATTTCCTTTTCATCTCGAATGCATCTGTTATCCTTTGCTCAAACTCTTCCGGAGCTATCGTTGTCTTCTGAAAGATATCTCGTGATTGCTATTCGTAGTGTTCTTCAAGGCACTAAGATAGTAGTTATTCCTTTCTCTGTGTTTTTAACCCTTGGACTTGAACCGAAGTGTAACACCTGGGGTGTTTTCCCCAATTTAGAAAATTGATTGTTTTCCTTTTGCTTTGCATCAAGCATCATATGCATTGCATTGTTTTCACACCAACTTGAAAATTCAAACCAACTTAAACTTTTTCAAACAATGCATATTTGTTTTTCAAATCAAATTGAAGTGGAAAAAAAAATTTGGCTTGGTTAATAAAAACCCTATTTTATTAAACCCTATTTCTGACTTTCAAATTCAAATTCAAACAAAAAGCAAATATTTGAAATTTTGAAAACTAACACTTGTGCAACTGGGCATTTTAGTTGCCAAGTGCAAAGAAATTAAAATCATATTTTTCTGAGTATTAAAACTCCCCCAATTCCATTTCTTTTCTCTCCCTATTCTTTTACAAAAAAAGGAAAAAGAATAAAAAAAGAACAGCTGTGGGGAGGCAGGCCACAAAGGCCCCCCTACAACCCACAGAGAAAGCCCAAACCGCAGCCCACATCCCCTTCTCTTCCTCCTTCGTCCGTACAGAGACAGGTCGCTGTCCCTGTCCACCTCCATGGCCCCACCTCCCACCTGCTCCCTCTCCCCCCCTTATCTACCTCCCCTCCCCTCTAGGAACCCTAACCCTATTCATCTCCCTCTCCTCCTCCTAGCCGCCGCCCCCCCTCTCTTCTTCCTCCCCCCCAATTCATCCTCTCTGAAAAGCTTCTGAATTTTTTCGGTCACCTCCATGGCCGGAGCTTAGAGCTCTCCTCGCCGTCGCCTCGGTCCACGCCGAGCCCTGCTTCTTGCGGGAACGGAACCGCACCACCACCCTCTCCCTCCTCGCATCCTCGACGGGGCCCGGGAGGCCGCCGATCGCCGCCGCCAAGCACCGAATCGCCTCCGTCGACCGCCCCTTTCTCTGTCGCTGCGTCACCGTGTTCTGCTCCTCGACCAGGCCCTCGGTGAGCGCCCCTCGCCCTCGCCCTCTCCTCTCTCCCCTCTGCCCCGCGGGCGCACGCCCAGCGCCCCGGCGCGCCCACGCCGGCGAGCAGTCGCCGTTCGTCGTCTGTTCCCTGTCACGATCGGTAACTGAACCTTGCAGTTCAGTTAGTCCGCGAAATCACACCTTATCTTCTGTCAGATCCATAGTGTATCACAACAACGCACAGCAGCCTAGTGGCTAGGATCCCTTGCGCGCGCGCTGGACATCCTGGGTTCGATCCCCCCCCCCCAAGGAACAAAGCCACCCCCTTTTTCCCTCCTTTTTTCTTTTATCTCTCGAATTCCAGAAAACAGATCTGACTCAGTAATTGTAAAATCAATAACAAATTGAATTTTGATCCAATTTCAACGATTCAAGTTTCTGTGGATTCATAATATTGTGCTCTTTCTATTAGTAACAAAATTGCAACATGTTTCTGTAATAATTTTTGCACTAAATAATTAAATACAGAAAATGCAATTAAAAGTTGAAACTTTGGAATTTCATAACTTGAGTTGTGTTCACCCAAACTGAGCAAATTTGGGCTCTAAAAATTTGTCTTAACAAACTCTACACATTGGTATTTTATTTGGTCACAATTGAATTAAATTTGAACATGTTTTCTTCTTTTTACTAAAAAGGGCAGAATAAAAATGCCTATGAAAAATTGCATAATAAATTCAATAATAACCCAAAAATTATGTTTAATAGCTCAAAATGTTCAGTGAAACATTTGCTACATGTTTTCAACCTTTTCAATACAATTTTTTTTACTGTTTTTCCTAATTAAAAGTGGTGCAATAATTCAATGCTTTAATTAAACCTTTTAAGTTGCAAAATTCATAACTTGGGCAATTCAAATCCAATTCCAACATGTAAAATATGTTTTCCATGCAAAATTGAATAAGCTTTCCAAATATAAACTTTGTTTTCTATTTTGAATAAATTAAATTGCTGAAAACAACTATTTCTTAATTAATGCATTTAAAAATTGTCAATTTAATAACTTGCTCATCTAAAATCCAAATTCAACAAATGAAATATGTATTCCATCTAAAAGTTTGTGTTCTTTCCAAATATTTTTTGTGATCTGTTTTGAACAATTAAAATGGGTGAAAACAACAAATGCTTGTGTAACTCATTTAAGAAGCCAAATTTCATAACTTAAAAAAAAATTTCCAAACTTGGTAAACAACATATCAAACTGAAGCTATTGTTGTTTTCTTATTGTTTTCATCATCCATGCATCATTCTAATCAACTTTCACATGATGGTTATTTGTATATCATTTAATTCAACATTAATTCATGGGCTTTTCCATATGCAATCCAAATTGCATATGGGCCCATTTAAATATGTTTACCATGTCAACTAGTTTATCTTTGATGCATCCTTAAACTTGTCATGCATCCATATCTTGATCATGCTGGATCTTTTGCCGTAGAAGTAATTGTTGCATCCGGTGTTTGTTCTAGTTCGTTGCTTCTTCGCGGATAGGACGTTGAGATGATGTGAGCAACGACAAGTTCTGCGGATGTACCTCTACTTGCTGGATTCCAGGCAAGTATACTCACTTGCTACCTATGGCTGCCTTTCATCACTTGTTACCGATTCTTTCCGTTGTCTTTATGCTAGCCTTATGATTTCGTTGCTTGTGTTCCGATCCTATCACATGTCATCCTGCAGCCATGAATATAGTCTCACCCCCACACCTACAACCTTGTTGTTTGTTAGCCTCTATCGTAGTATCATGCTTAGGTTTGTTTGTGCTCGAGTCTTGTCGTCATTTATCTTATCATCTGTTTAGTCGATAGTTGGGTTTCAATTCAATCAACAACATGTTAATGTTTTGGGTAATAATAATTTGATGATAAGGCACCGGCAGGAGGCCCGACGTGGTTTTGAGGCCTGCTAGTGTCGAACTTAATTAGCAAAAGGGTCTTGTCCTCCGATCCATGATGAGCGCGCTAACCGCATGTGGGAAGCGAGTATGGGCTCCCCCCGCAACTTTGATTCGATTCGCATCTCGTCCAAATCGCCTCATTTAGTTCGGGTTTTCCATTTGCCGCATGCATATGCAGGTGCGAACCCTTGGCGCCAGGGTGGAACTTTTGTAGTCGGCATTTAGGGAGACACGTTCTTAGAGTGCTATGAGGGTCCCCTTTTCTTCGTGGGGCTTGATTAGCCGTGCGCTCAATTGCACGGGGTTCTTTGGGCTTGATGCGAAGAAGAGTTGGGTTGTGTTGAGTGCCTCGCTTGGTGGAAGGGCCTTTCCATCTAGCGGGTCATTCTTACGTGTACGGCCAAATTGGTGCATCCCTGCAGGGTTAAATCTTCTCGAGAAGTCGTGTTGTCCGCGGTTATGGATGACTTGGTGAAAGTGCTGGCTAACAAGTACTCAGACAACTTACACTTAACGATGATAACTTGACTAGTAATATAGATTACCTCCACCATAAAAATGAATGTCACCTTAATCAACCGTGTGAGTTTCCTTGGGTTGCTTCCTTAGTAGGGGTAACATTGGATGGGTATTGTTTGGTGAGTAGTTATAGTTGGTTCTGATACGCTATCTTATCCCTTTCTTTTAGCCGGATGTTGTAGCGAGTCTCTGTAGTTAGTTAGTGCAGCCCGCTGCCGCTTCTTTGCAATAATCCCTTCCTTTCCGTTGTACCCAAAGTATTTGTATCTTGTGATGATTGGTTACGCTGGTATCTTGTGAGTATGGTTTATCCACTTGCCAGTACTTAACGTACTGACCACGAATCCTTTTCGTGGCTGCATATTCCACATTGCAGTCAACAGGTTTGAAGTCTGACGACGTTAGCTTGGGAATCCCTCCGGTTTGGCCTGGGCAGGGATTGGACGCCATCGGTTATCTTCAGGACTCTTAGTCCAATTTGTATCTTGTCCGTAGTCGGACGCTATGTTGTTTCTTCCGCTGTTATTTGGATCTTTGTATTGTATCAGTTGTATCCTTGACTCGTTTGAGTCGTCTTGTATATATCTTTTATGTTGTTGTTGCGGAATATTCGTGAACTGTTGTAATGTTATCACAAGTGGCAACCTGGAATCGGTTATTATGTGGATTTTGGCGGAAATGCTGAAATCTGCATAGTGCCCGATCCCGGGGCGTCACAAATGGTATCAGAGCATGGTTTCCGATTCCCAATGTTGTTTCGATATGAATGGTTATCGAAGCAACGGGTCCGCAAAGCCTGTAGGATAACCTCGCTAACGGTCGTTGTATCTAGAGTGTCAAAAACTATTTGTGCAAAACCTGTTTTGGAAACATCTCAATAGGATTCTTGTTTTCTCCTTATCTCTATTCTATTTCTCCTTCTACCTCATTTGTTTTGGAGTCTCTCTCCCTCTCAATCTTTCAAAGTTTTAGGATCCTACGTGGGTGGACGTTTTCTGATCCTTTAACCTAATAGGTTCGATCATCGGAAGATTCCTGGTGGAAGAACATCGTCATAAATCCGAGCAAGAATCTCTTGTTAGTGGTGTCGAGAAGCCCTTGTTAGTGGTGTCGAGGAGATCAACTGGAAGCATGAAGAATCGATAGTCGAACTTCTTTACCCTCCCGGGTTAGGGGGTGGATTGCGAGGGCGCAATCCCTTGTTAGTGGTGTCGTCTGTAACACCCGGGGTGTTTTCCCCAATTTAGAAAATTGATTGTTTTCCTTTTGCTTTGCATCAAGCATCATATGCATTGCATTGTTTTCACACCAACTTGAAAATTCAAACCAACTTAAACTTTTTCAAACAATGCATATTTGTTTTTCAAATCAAATTGAAGTGGAAAAAAAATAATTTTGGCTTGGTTAATAAAAACCCTATTTTATTAAACCCTATTTCTGACTTTCAAATTCAAATTCAAACAACAAGCAAATATTTGAAATTTTGAAAACTAACACTTGTGCAACTGGGCATTTTAGTTGCCAAGTGCAAAGAAATTAAAATCATATTTTTCTGAGTATTAAAACTCCCCCAATTCCATTTCTTTTCTCTCCCTATTCTTTTACAAAAAAATAGGAAAAATAATAAAAAAGAACAGCTATGGGGAGGCAGGCCACAAAGGCCCACCTACAACCCACAGAGAAATCCCAAACCGCAGCCCACGTCCCCTTTTCTTCCTCCTTCGTCCGTACAGAGACAGGTCGCTGTCCCTGTCCACCTCCATGGCCCCACCTCCCACCTGCTCCCTCTCCCCCCCCCTTATCTACCTCCCCTCCCCTCTAGGAACCCTAACCCTATTCATCTCCCTCTCCTCCTCCTAGCCGCCGCCCCCCTCTCTTCTTCCTCCCCCCCCAATTCATCCTCTCTGAAAAGCTTCTGAATTTTTTCAGTCACCTCCATGGCCGGAGCTTAGAGCTCTCCTCGCCGTCGCCTCGGTCCACGCCGAGCCCTGCTTCCTGCGGGAACGGAACCGCACCACCACCCTCTCCCTCCTCGCATCCTCGACGGGGCCCCGGAGGCCGCCGATCGCCGCCGCCAAGCACCGAATCGCCGCCGTCGACCGCCCCTTTCTCTGTCGCTGCGTCACCGTGTTCTGCTCCTCGAGCAGGCCCTCGGTGAGCGCCCCTCGCCCTCGCCCTCTCCTCTCTTCCCTCTCTCCCCTCTGCCCCGCGGGCGCACGCCCAGCGCCCTGGCGCACCCACGCCGGCGAGCAGTCGCCGTTCGTCGTCTGTTCCCTGTCACGATCGGTAACTGAACCTTGCAGTTCAGTTAGTCCGCGAAATCACACCTTATCTTCTGTCAGATCCATAGTGTATCACAACAACGCACAGCAGCCTAGTGGCTAGGATCCCTTGCGCGCGCGCTGGACATCCTGGGTTCGATCCCCCCCCCCCCAAGGAACAAAGCCACCCCCTTTTTCCCTCCTTTTTTCTTTTATCTCTCGAATTCCAGAAAACAGATCTGATTCATTAATTGTAAAATCAATAACAAATTGAATTTTGATCCAATTTCAACGATTCAAGTTTCTGGGGATTCATAATATTGTGCTCTTTCTATTAGTAACAAAATTGCAACATGTTTCTGTAATAATTTTTGCACTAAATAATTAATACAGAAAATGCAATTAAAGTTGAAACTTTGGAATTTCATAACTTGAGTTGTGTTGACCCAAACTGAGCAAACTTGGGCTCTAAAAATTTGTCTTAACAAACTCTACACATTGGTATTTTATTTGGTCACAATTGAATTAAATTTGAACATGTTTTCTTCTGTTTACTAAAAAGGGCAGAATAAAATTGCCTATGAAAAATTGCATAATAAATTCAATAATAACCCAAAAATTATGTTTAATAGCTCAAAATGTTCAGTGAAACATTTGCTACATGTTTTCAACCTTTTCAATACAATTTTTTTTACTGTTTTTCCTAATTAAAAGTGGTGCAATAATTCAATGCTTTAATTAAACCTTTTAAGTTGCAAAATTCATAACTTGGGCAATTCAAATCCAATTCCAACATGTAAAATATGTTTTCCATGCAAAATTGAATAAGATTTCCAAATATAAAATTTGTTTTCTATTTTGAATAAATTAAATTGCTGAAAACAACTATTTCTTAATTAATGCATTTAAAAATTGTCAATTTAATAACTTGCTCATCTAAAATCCAAATTCAACAAATGAAATATGTATTCCATCTAAAAGTTTGTGTTCTTTCCAAATATAATTTTTGTGATCTGTTTTGAACAATTAAAATGGGTGAAAACAACAAATGCTTGTGTAACTCATTTAAGAAGCCAAATTTCATAACTTAGTAAATAAATTTCCAAACTTGGTAAACAACATATCAAACTGAAGCTATTGTTGTTTTCTTATTGTTTTCATCATCCATGCATCATTCTAATCAACTTTCACATGATGGTTATTTGTAGATCATTTAATTCAACATTAATTCATGGGCTTTTCCATATGCAATCCAAATTGCATATGGGCCCATTTAAATATGTTTACCATGTCAACTAGTTTATCTTTGATGCATCCTTAAACTTGTCATGCATCCATATCTTGATCATGCTGGATCTTTTGCCGTAGAAGTAATTGTTGCATCTGGTGTTTGTTATAGTTCGTTGCTTCTTCGCGGATAGGACGTTGAGATGATGTGAGCAACGACAAGTTCTGCGGATGTACCTCTACTTGCTGGATTCCAGGCAAGTATACTCACTTGCTACCTATGGCTGCCTTTCATCACTTGTTACCGATTCTTTCCGTTGTCTTTATGCTAGCCTTATGATTTCGTTGCTTGTGTTCCGATCCTATCACATGTCATCCTGTAGCCATGAATATAGTCTCACCCCCCACACCTACAACCTTGTTGTTTGTTAGCCTGTGTCGTAGTATCATGCTTAGGTTTGTTTGTGCTCGAGTCTTGTCGTCATTTATCTTATCACATGTTTAGTCGATAGTTGGGTTTCAATTCAATCAACAACATGTTAATGTTTTGGGTAATAATAATTTGATGATAAGGCACCGGCAGGAGGCCCGGCGGGGTTTTGAGGTCTGCTAGTGTCGAACTTAATTAGGAAAAGGGTCTTGTCCTCCGATCCATGATGAGCGCGCTAACCGCATGTGGGAAGCGAGTATGGGCGCCCCCCGCAACTTTGATTCGATTCGCATCTCGTCCAAATCGCCTCATTTAGTTCGGGTTTTCCATTTGCCGCATGCATATGCAGGTGCGAACCCTTGGCGCCAGGGTGGAACTTTTGTAGTCGGCATTTAGGGAGACACGTTCTTAGAGTGCTATGAGGGTCCCCTTTTCTTCGTGGGGCTTGATTAGCCGTGCGCTCAATTGCACGGTGTTTTTTGGGCTTGATGCGAAGAAGAGTTGGGTTGTGTTGAGTGCCTCGCTTGGTGGAAGGGCCTTTCCATCTGGCGGGTCATTCTTACGTGTACGGCCAAATTGGTGCATCCCTGCAGGGTTAAATCTTCTCGAGAAGTCGTGTTGTCCGCGGTTATGGATGACTTGGTGAAAGTGCTGGCTAACAAGTACTCAGACAACTTACGCTTAACGATGATAACTTGACTAGTAATATAGATTACCTCCACCATAAAAATGAATGTCACCTTAATCAACCGTGTGAGTTTCCTTGGGTTGCTTCCTTAGTAGGGGGTAACATTGGATGGGTATTGTTTGGTGAGTAGTTATAGTTGGTTCTGATACGCTATCTTATCCCTTTCTTTTAGCCGGATGTTGTAGCGAGTCTCTGTAGTTAGTTAGTGCAGCCCGCTGCCGCTTCTTTGCAATAATCCCTTCCTTTCCGTTGTACCCAAAGTATTTGTATCTTGTGATGATTGGTTACGCTGGTATCTTGTGAGTATGGTTTATCCACTTGCCAGTACTTAACCGTACTGACCCACGAATCCTTTTCGTGGCTGCATATTCCACATTGCAGTCAATAGGTTTGAAGTCTGACGACGTTAGCTTGGGAATCCCTCCGGTTTGGCCTGGGCAGGGATTGGACGCCATCGGTTATCTTCAGGACTCTTAGTCCAATTTGTATCTTGTCCGTAGTCGGACGCTATGTTGTTTCTTCCGCTGTTATTTGGATCTTTGTATTGTATCAGTTGTATCCTTGACTCGTTTGAGTCGTCTTGTATATCTTTTCTGTTGTTGTTGCGGAATATTCGTGAACTGTTGTAATGTTATCACAAGTGGCAACCTGGAATCGGTTATTATGTGGATTTTGGCGGAAATGCTGAAATCTGCATAGTGCCCGATCCCGGGGCGTCACACGAAGGTCCCGGAATGTGCTGATTTGTGGTGGCTTGAACCATGTGGTTTTATAACCATGTGATGCCCACGCTATCAGTACAGGATGCTGACCTTTAATCCAAGTTTTGTTCCTTTGGATCCTGAGGAATCTGTTTTACCTCAGGGTGGCTAGGTAATCTCATCTCCAATAGCCCTAGGTTTTCTCTAGGAATCAAAAGGGTGACGACAAGAGTGTTCTTTATGATTCTCATATATTTGTTCTTAGTTCAGCTATACCAACCTTTTGGCATGGGTTCTACACATGAGTATTACCCCGTGCATCCAACGTGATCTCAGGATTTTCCAGAGCACGTTCCTACTCTTGAGTTGCTTTCCGAACTTCGTCCGTTGTTTGGAAACCAAGTTACATATGGTGTTGGATTCTTCCAATGTGTTTGCTCTTGTTTTCCGCCAAAGCATTCTACCTTGGAATGTTAGGAGAAACAAACTCCAGTACCTCGTTCATCTATAGAACCAGGTCAAAGTTTTGTAACTCACAGGTTAAAGAAGTTTCATTAGCTTCTATTCTGTTCTACCTTCGAGTATCACACTCTTCTATATCAAGAGGCTGCGTTGAATTTCATGGCCTCATTGATGAAGTGATGCTCTTACACATTTCCACTCACCCTTAGTCCAAGCTTGAATGCTCGAGAACTTTGGGTGTGCTATGAGGTGTGTATCAGATATTCTTAGCAATCCTTATTGCTTTGAAAAATCGACAAAAACATATGTATCCTTCTTAGCACTATTGGTCACCCGGTCTCTATATAAAGTTGACGGTGTTACCAAAATCCGTTCATTCCGGTGCACATTCTTGGTCAGAGAGTTAGGTTCATGCCGAAGCTCTAAAGATCATATCAGTTGCTTTGAAAAGCAAGATTCCTTTCTAACTCGAAGATATACCGGTAGGTTGTGATATTCTGGTTGTCTTTCTAGAAGTATCACCAGGTTTGTCACCTGACCGTGATGTATAAACAAGGGGTACTTTGAACTACTCCTTTCTCCAAGAAACCACGCTAGACACCTTGGATTAGTGGTTGAGCTTAAACAACAACTTGGAGAGTTGAAAGACAAGAGCTCCGCCTAACTTGATCCTTTGATAAGGGATATCTAGTTTTCCTCGTGTTGAAGCAGAATAGTACCTCCTTTGCGGAAATGCTATCACTCTACTTCTTGGTTTGATTTGGGCTATCGTCAGATCAAGCTCAGATTCAAGGACTATCTTGACGGTGTTTTCATTCATGGTGTTTTGCCGAGTACACCTTCATGTCCTTTGGTCTGACCAATACTCTGCCATGTTCATATACCATATGAATCCCTCTGCTTGGAGTATCGTGATAAGGTGTTGTCGAGCCCATCGATGACATTCCTATTTAACCAAGTTGCAAGAGGTTCATGTTGAACAATTGGCCCTGATGCTGGAAACTTTTGAGAACCCTCTTTGTGTCATCACAAAGTTGTGTTCTCGATGTTCGAAGTGACTTTCTCGGTTCGTGTGCTTTTGGTGAAAGTTGTCGCCATGGATTCAAGAAGAGTTTTCTTGTTCCTCCGGGAATAACTTCAAGTCGGTCATGTATGTGTGGACTATTCTTGAGATGGTAGGTTGTTACCTCCATTTATTTGAAGAAGCTTGCATCCACACCAAGCCACTGACTGATTATCCGTGAAAGAGAAGAAGTCCAAGAACTTCGTTATCTCGGTAATCATCTTTCCCACAAGGACTCCGATGTGTTTTGTTGCAAGTAATTCATGTAGGTGCAACCGTTTTTTGCAAGTTGCTAATACATGAGTTCTGTAATCTCGCTCATCTTCATGAGTGTGGCATCGTAGTCTATATCTTGAGAATACAGTAATGTGTCTCGATGGTAACCGGTGCAATCTCTTCGTTCAAACATACCGAGTCTGAGTTATCAACCCACTAACCAGAGCTGAATCTCAAGCAGCAACGATGGTTGGTGTTTCCTCAAGGGTATTGACTTAGGTCCTCTCAAAAATCCGGCATGGTTGATGTTGTGGTTGACGCAATTAGCCGGAAGGCCTAATGTCATATTTCTTTGAATCCGTAAGAACAACCACTCTCCATGAGAATTTTTGTCTGGCTTATTCTAACAAGTTTCCTCCCCGTTCTTCCAAATCGGAGTTTTACATTGACTTGATGACCTATAGAACGCTTGTCGTGAGCCTGCTGTCGGTATCTAGAACATCGAGCAGAACCTGGAAGTTGATTCTTCCAATGTCTCTTCGTTGATCCTCCAAACCTTTGTTTTGGTGGAAACAAGTTAATCATGAGAACATCTATTGGTGTTTTGTAACCGCCATTGATCAGTTCCTTTTTTCAAGTTGTTTGTACTTGAAGTTCCGTTCATCTCACACCTTGTGGGAATTTGTCAGTTACTTCAGTCATGGGATCTTAACCATGTGGTAAACGTATTGCTGCTGATAAACCACAATAGGAAAGAGATTCCCTGATTTCTTCCGGTGTTTCAATCCTCGTTGGTTATCCATTCCTATGGTGTGACCAAGAATACCTCCTTCGTTACGGTGTTACAACATACTTTGGTTACCCATCTTCTGTCGTTAAGTAACATCCCGATCTTTGACAAAGTTTTCAACAAACTTTAACGGAATGAAAGTTCCGTTATCCTTCATGTCCACTCCGAAGAGTGAACATGATCCCGTATCCAAATTCTCGGACGCACGAACTACAGTGTTTTCTCTTGTTTTCCCTCGTCTACGGATATTGCGTTGTGATATCCAAGACCATCCTTTCCATCTTGGTTATTTGTTTGAAGAAACCTCGATGTCATAAGCTTTTCAACCTTTCTTTCCCAAAAGGATTTAAAGTCTTGTGCAAAGCTCATATTCTAAATCCTTTCAAGAACCATCATCCATAACTTGAAACCATCTTTTATTTCCTCCGTTATCTTGATGTGTTTCATGCACGATAACTCAATAGTTCTTTATGAACAATTCTGCCATGAGTTACCCATGGGATACTCGATCTTCATGAAGAGCATTTCCTAAGAGTTTTCCCTCTCACCTAAGGTGTAGCTGCTGGATATCTTCGCAAATGCTACGGATCAACCTCTTCGAGAAAAGAACCGTAAGATTCAAGAAGATCGTCCAAACCGGTGTTCCTTCTTTCTTCTCCTTCGGGAATCTCGGGACGAGATTCTTGTAAGGGGGGTAGATTTGTAACATCCCAAATTTTGCTAAACTAGGGTGTGTGGTGTTGTGTTCATCTCATACATGCATGGAAACAAAATTTACTCATGTTTAAACCAATTTAAGTTATGAATTTAAATGGTTTGACAAAAATTCCACAAATAGTACCTATTCTGGATTTCAAAATTTTGTTCTGAAAATTAATTCAAATACACCAACCAAAAACATGGTGAGTTTGCAAATTCGACAAGCTTTCCAAAAAGTATTTTTGCCAAATTTTCTGTTTTCAAAAAGGCCCCCAAAACATCTGTTTCCTGTGCTGTTTCAAAGGAGAGAAGGACCTTTTGGTGAATCCTTATTTTTTCCACGGGGTTTTTGCAAATCGTTCCTTTTGTCTTCTTCCTCTCCGGCCAGTAGACGGCCAACTCGTCGACGGCGTCCGCCACGTCCTCCTGGGCCTACCTCGCGGATAAGGGGTGAGGGAGACGTCCCCATCTCGCCTCCCTCCACGCTGCACCCTCCTTTCCCCTCTTCTCTTGCTCCCTGGCAGCAGATGGCCGGAACCCTAGCCGCCGGATAACCGCCGCCTGGCGCCGGCGAACGGAGCCACCCCGAGACCAACGGAGTACCCAGGAAGCTCCGCCTCGTCCTCAGTATCCTCCCTAGTGAAGTAATTTCCTTGAAGCGTTCAGAGTCACCGCCGCCATCTCCTTCTTCCCGAAGTCCGGCCGTCGGCCGCCGCGGTCGATGCCGTCATCTCCGTCCGCCCCTGCCTCCCCCGACCATCCTATGAGCTCCATGGTGAGCTGGTGAGCATCCCCGTCGCCTCCAATCCCTTCCTCCCCCTCTGCTTCTCCATCTCGCCGTGAGCCACCGCCGGCCGCCGCCATTCTTGCTCGCCGCCGGCCACTCCGGCGACCAAATGGTCACCGGTTGGCACCCCTCGACTCGCCTCGGCCAAGTCTAGCTCGTCCACTAGTTTGTTTCATCAATTTTGGCCCCATTTCGTCGAATTCGTGAGCTTCTGTGAAGATCAGAGGAGCTGACGTCACCTATGCGTCATGCTGATGTCATAATCTTGTTTTTGCTATTTTCAGAAAATGGTTTTTAAGTGCAGAAAAAGAAATAAAATTGAATAATTAATAACTTTTAATCTGTAACTTAGAAAAATATAAATAAGGTACTAAAATGTTTAGAAAAATGTAAGCTACCCAAATATGTCATTTTCAATCATGTTTGAGAAAGTTGAAAAATGAGTATTATTTTTAATGTTGTTAATTCATTTAAAAATAGAAAAATAAGTTTTTATTCACTAAAATTAGAAAATTAAAAGTTATATAACAAAATTCTCAAAATGACAAATGCAACTTGTTTATGATGTTTTTAAACCCATTTGAGCACTTTAAATTGCACTCACTTTCATAATCGTCCGAAACCCCCTCCGGGGTCTATTTCGGACTAATTCCAATAAAAATGTTTGACTGTCATACGAACCCTAGCAACCCAACGATCATGCCTAGGGCTTTATTTCAGTGCATTAACATGCTCATGCATACATATTGCACATTGCATCGATGCCATGTGGTGATTGTTATTTCTCTTTCGGTGTTGTTTCCCCCTCGGTAGAACGTGACTCCGAAGAGAAGGCCAACAATCCAATGGTGAATACTTGATCTTAACCGACAAGTCAAGCACTTATTCCTGAAGACTTTATCTGGTTTTCTTATAATCAAGGCAAGCATAACCTCTTATCTGCTCATATATGGTTTCAACGTGTTTTGAATCTCGTACTTTGCATTCGGTTCCAAACTATTTGATGTCAGTAGATAGAGTTCCCCTATATACTGCATAACCTAGATATCCTGATCCACTGCTCCTAGCAGCTATAGGTTTGTTTTTGCGCGCCTCGTTAAAGACTGTGAGTCTTGCTTAGCCATGCCTAGTTGTGATCTGATCCATCCGGTTGATGAATCTGGTCAATGCGTGAATCTACTTTGTCAGGTTGTTATGGTTTGATTTATCTTTGATAACTTGACTAAAAAATGGCATGGATGTGAGGCCACAATGGGTTGTGGCGTTTTGTCCTGTTCATGCCCCTAGGAGCGAGTTCTCGCCTTCGAAGCCAAGACTGAGCGTGCAACCACACGCGGGGCCTAACAGACCGTGCTCGACCAACTAACTTGTTTGGCCACGTCCATGAGTCACGTAGTTTGATCTTTCCATCTACGTGTGAGTCAGAAAACGATTTGGAGAAAACTTAGGGCGTGACCGGGACAAGTGATGGACGTACACGGATCTTGATCCCGACTCACAGAACAGGTGCCGTCAGGAGGTGGCCAACTTCCTGTTGACGGGGTGGACCTGTTTGGGTTCACTCATGGATAGGGTCGAGCAAGGTAAAGGTCGTGTCCAGCCACCCTCTGCCGCGCTCCATGGACGAGCGTACATGTGGCGTTAAGAGTCGGATGGTACGTGTGGGTAAAGTGTACCCCCTGCAGGGATAAATCTCCTCGAGAAGCCGTGTCCACGGTTACGGACGACTTGGCAACGGATTCTGTGATCATAGATAACTTCAACGGAATGACTAAAACTTGTCAACCATGATTGAAGGGTGCCTCCTCGGAGATGCTGAGAGGGGTGATCCTTGTAGCATGAGATAGTGTGGGAATGAGAAGGACTTGGTGGAATACAAGAAGATGTTGATCTCAGTAGTTGAGTAGATTTCTCATCTGTTTTCAAAATACTCCATGAGACGTCCTATTCCTTCCTCAACTTGCAAAACAAAGATTGCTTTACGCAAATCAGCCTTCATAAAACCCTTTCTGAAGATAGCAGATATATAATAGGTTAATTAAGTCTTGTTGAGTACCTCCAGTACTCAGGTTTGCTTAATTTTGGTTCAGGAGAAGAACTCCATCGGTGGTGATTCAACGTGGACATCGACGAGTAGTTTGGGGTTCCCAGGTAGCAGCCTGGAATCTATGGGCTGGGACGTCGCCTTATGTTGCGGCCTCTTAGGCCTTTTTGGTTCTTGTTGATTAGCAACATAATTTTCCTTCCGTTGTCTGATGTAATGTTGGGTCGTGTGACCTCTGCTTGTAAGCTATACTCTAGTATTACTTGCTTAATAAAGCTTCATGTTTAGAGTACTGCTTTGATCGGTTGTTGGTTTCGAGCTTATTGTTATACAGTTTTGGCTATGCCTGCATAGTTGTCGCAGTCGAGGGGTTGTGGAGCCGATGATCCATGTCCGAGCCCGCCTGTCGATGTGATCGGCCTGGGGCGAGGTAACCCCAGTAACCCTCGATTGTTGTTGTACTTTCTGGGCACATAGCATCTATGTATAGCTTTGGTCCCGTTTCCTTCAGTTTCATTCGATTCGTGGACGCTTTTATATGCATAGTTGGTTATGACTAGCATGGATACAAGGAGTAGTAGACTGGGGATCCGGACTACGTGCCGATGAATCCAGTCTGCCTACCGTTGTTTGTTGCGGCCGGGGCTAGTAACCCTGAAGCCCTTGTGAGTCCATGGCTAGGAGGACATAATAGTATGTATATCTCTGGGTCCGGGGTGGTGACAAGAGCCGCGTCCTCGGATATGGACAGTTGAATGGCCATGTAGATAGCATTGTGTCAATGTTTTTAAAAAAGGAGTTCTCAAAAAGGTGTTGGACTTGTGAAGTTCTGAACGGAGGAAATCTTGTACCGTGGAGGTACGTTTGATGAAAAGCCAGAAGTTGTTTTACAAGAAATTTTGCAGAGAGAAAAACCTTATTTTACAAAATGAGTTTATAAAACCTCTTGTACATGTGATATCTACAAGAGAAAGAAAACTATATTATTTTCTTTTTGAAGTATCTTCTTCGACGAAGATACAGAGATTTTCAAAATCAACTATGATATGTCTTACATATATCATTGATAGTGAAACCTATGTATAGCCTTCCTATTCCACTATATAGGCATACTTGCATCTCGGTAAGCTACATGATGGATGTCTTGCTAAGTACATTCAAATGTACTCATATTGGTTTCGTCCCTGTTATTTACTTGCCATACTTCGAGGAAGAGCCTCAGAAGGAGATTCACGAAGAGGAGTACAGAGCTTATGGCTTTGCGAACTAGGATCGTCTCCCGGTCAGCAGCCTGTAGGTTAAGGCGTGACTTGGGCTCTACTACGTTCGTGTGTGTTTAGTCTTCCGTTGTGTGTGTTGTGTGTTCGCCCTGCGTGGAAGTTGTGTGGACTTGGTCATGTGACCATGTCTCTTTTGTAAGTGTTTGTGTAATCGTGTAATGGATATTGTATCTGTGTACCAACTTGATATGTTGTTCACGACTGGTTTGATCTGGAATCGTGAATGTATGCATATCGGAGGTGTCCTTGAATAGTGGTTCTGGGGGACCTTAAAGAGTTGGTATCAGAGCTATCCTGACCTTAGGAGACCTTAGTTAGCATGGACGTTAGCTAGTACTCTGATAATAAAAGCTAATAAAACCAGGTCACTAAGATGACTATTTACCAAAATATTCTATATTCCATCCCCTCTGTGTTTGAAAACCCTACTTACACTAAGTTATAATGGAGCATCTTAAAATTTTTGCACACTGTTACCTAACTTAATCTACCTTAAAATTTTGTGTAGATGGCAGTTGTCTTCACCAAGTCCTTCCGGCTGGGATCGCATGCACCTTGCTACCGCCGCTTTGAGGAGGATTTTATCAAGATGACTCGCCTTATCGGTCGTCCCCTACCTGAGTTGAAGGGATCCCAGATTCACCATGATGGACGGGAATTGTCCTGGTTAGTGGTCTGTACCATCCGTGCACCGTTGGTAGCACCGTCGACCCCATAGATCACTTAACCAGGCCATAGATGTCACCGAAGACTTTGTGTTTGCTCGTCTTTTCCAACACATGGAGGGACAGTTGTACAACACCCAACTCTCTCTTGATAAGCTTAGAGGAGATTACGACCTCCGAGGCAGAGAGATAGACCAGCTGGATAAAAGCCTGAATGTTTCTTCTGCTACCGAGCATCGTCTCAAGGTACTGAAGAAAACCATGAAGTACCCTGACTCCCAGCACCGCGCACGAGTGAGAGCCCTTCAGCTCCATCTTGCAGCCAGCAAGACCAGAGTTGAAGAGTTGGAGGAATAGCTACGCGCTTCCTCGAGCACTTAGGATTGCCGTAGGATATTAGGAGTTGTGTTATTTCCAACCAAGAAGCTTGTTTGTGTTTGTGTTTGTGTTTGTGTTTGTGTTGTGTGAACTCTGTTAGAGCTTTGTGTGTGCTAATTCTGTTGTAAGCCTTATGCTTTAGCCATGTGAACCCTAAATTTATGTTATGCTTGTTAAGATTCTGTTTTATGTGGGTGTTAGTCTTTGGTTGTGTTTGTGATTTGTTTCTTAGACGCTTGTTTGTTGCTGTGTAACCTACCGTTCTCATCTCTGTTATGAGTCGGTATGTGTCATGAGTTTTCAAACCAAAACCCTTTTTTTTGTTTGCTCTCGTCTTATACCGTTCTTTGTCTTCAGCATGGCCAGCGATCTACCTCCACCACCGGAGCCGATAGTTGCTCAACTGTTTGCTCTGTTGAAGGAAGAACGTGAAGCCGCTCGTGCTGAACACCTAGCCACCCATGCTGCCCAGGAATAGTTGACTCAGCTTGTCACCACCACCGCTGCTATCCTTATGAGAGAGTACCAGCGCCTGCTTGCTGGAGAGAGCCGCAAAAGGAAGATAGTGACGCCGGGAGAAACTAGTTCTTTTGTGACTCGCGTCACCTTACCTGCGATGTCGCAACCTCCCAGGAGACGTGTGAACGTCAGGCCTAGGACCAAGACATGCTTTGATTGTAGGGAGGAAGGACAATTTTCTTGCGAGTGTCCTAAGAAGAACCCTATTCTAGCTCATCCTGATGAAACCCAGAGACCCAGGGTCCATCCTAGAAGAAACGCAAGAGTCTCATGATTGGAACTCGAGACCCAGCTGATGTTGCAGAAGCACCTGCGACTCATGCCAAAGCCAATGGTACGTTTTCGAACCAAACCTGTGAACCCCATAGTTGTGTTTGACTTTGTAACCTGAGAAATCCGACGTAAACGAAACACTAGAAGTGGCACGTTGGACTAGAAAAAAGTATCTTTAAAATTAACAATGCTAACATAACTTCATCTAATTTTAGTTAATACCTTACAGAGTTGGTAGCTTAATACCTAACACCAGTTTGAAAATTTCTAACCAACTTTTCCAAAACCAAAGAGAAAGGTGCCTTAGGATGTTCTATAGCTGTTTGAAAGAAAGATGAAAGGTTGGAAGAAAATATTTGATGTATGAACTATGATTGTTACGAGACAATAAGATCTTTCGTGTATCTTTTGGAGGAAACAGATTCTGGAATATGAGATGGTGGAACTCATTTGAGGTTTTAGAAAGATTGGTGGAAATTATTGGATTTTAGGAAGCACTTGATATGTAGGGAGATTGGAGTGATTAGAGGTAGTATGTTGAGGATAATTTGTGATATGGGAATGATGATGATAATGTTTTGCCTAGGTGATTCTTATCCTGGATTTTAGCAGAAAGGCTGATTGTAGTAAAAAGATTCTGTTGGATGAGATAGATATATGATTTTGATTAGAGATGGATTGGAGGAATATTGAATTTGATATGGGAAGAAATTGGTGGATATGAAAAGATTTTGGATTTTAGGAAAAATCAATATGACTTGGATTTAGTAGATGATTATTCTTGATGATATTCTAAGATCATTGTCACTCTATTGATATTGTTTGGGGAAAATGATTTAGCATTGATCATGAGATATGAGTTTGGAGATTTTGAGAAAACGATTTAGAAGTAGTACAGAGTTGGAATATGCTTGTTGGATTTGCTGGTTTAGTTTTAGCTTTATGACCTTGATGAAATACTTTTGAGGAGACAAATGATTGGAGACTTGATTATATTAGATTAAGAGGAATATAGTGGATTTTCCTGGATTGTTAGAAGTTGAGAAATGGGAAGCTCGCATAATAAAGATTGGTGAATGTACCATAGATTGGTCTATATCACAATGAGAGAGTTTAAGCCCCATAGGAGAAATAGTGGTATGATTGTGAGATTGGAAACAAGTAGATCCTTTTCGGGAGAATAAACCCTGGATTGATATGATGGTTTTGAGGAATAGTAAGTTCGAGGTTTAGAACATGGCACCCGAACCTTTGGAATAAACTAAACTTGCCGGTGGATTTTGGTAAGATTAATCAAAGGGGGGAAGCACCTATGAATAATGTTACCAACCACCAGCACATGTTTTTGTAAACAAAATATCTAACATTGTTGTTTTGACCATACCCTCTTTTCGCTTACCTGCGAATCTCGGGACGAGATTCTTTTAAGGGGGGAAGGTCTGTAACAGCCCAGTTTTGGAAATCCTGTACTGTGTTCAAGAAGACAAAAACTAGGGCCAACAATTTTCATTTCTAACAACATGATTGTTTGAACTAACATGTGTTCATGATCTTAGTCATATTTGCAACACAAGTTTTGTTTCTTGATAAAACCAATATCAATTTTTCCTCAAAACAATTCTATTATTTTTTTTCCCTGATGTTAAGTGACTGGTTTTTATTCCAAGACTTGGATCATTCTTGTTTGCATCTTAAAATAAACTTTTAACTTTGTTGGATCCAAGAAAACAAGATTTCAAAATGATTTATGGAAATGCAATCCATTTTGGTAAAAGGCCAGTAGGCTTTTCTAGGATTTTTAGAGTGAGTTTAAAAATTATTTTTGAAGTGAATCCAATTAGAGGAGTTTTATTATGACTATATCTATCTAATCCTAGCTTGTATTAATTTTGTAGCCCTAGATTATTTTTGGTGACCAAACTAGAAACAACAACTTTTCTGTTTTTGTTTGTATGTGTGAATTTGTTTGATATAAAATGTGTGCTTGTTTGAATCTTGTTTACTAGCATGTATAGAAGTGTTACAACTTGTTATTAGGTTGTTTGCTTGCATTATTTCTACCTTAGAAAGTGTGTGCATGTTTGGAAAGTCAAATAGCAATAGAACTAGCATTGGTTATTTTCTAGTTTTATTATTTGATTATTGTGTGGACCAAATCTTGGTAGATTTGTTTTGCCTAGGTTTGTGATATGTCTGATTGGAGTCCAATACCATTTTGGTACTGTTATATTGATGTTTTCATCTCTGTTATCTTGCAACTTATTTTATAGAGATGCATGTGTAACATTTGTTATTTGTTTTCACTAGTATTGTTTCACTAGTATGAATAGCTATGTGTGGATTGCTTTGTTAGATTAATTTTGTCATGTGTGACCAGAGGCCTTGTTACCTATTTTGCCTTGGTATTAGTGGGCCCATAACCCACTGGTCCCATTGCATCTTGGTTAAGGATGAAATTCCCCTACCATTGCACTTGTGTAGGAATAGCTTGTATTACTATATGATTGGTTGTCATTTTCCACCAAGGGAAATAGATTGTTTGTTTCACTTATGTAAGTTAAAAGTTTAGTTCTTCTTTGTGAATACTAGTATGCTTGGGTGTGATTCATTTGTTAGCATAATATTCCTTAGGAGTATCATGTTAAGAAATGCTTCACTATTGTTTGCTTAAATTGAATTATTTGCTAATAGAATGATTCCTTGGATTGATAAATTATTTGTGAATGATTTTTATTGAGTGTTTTTATTTTGAAAGTGTTTAGTTAATCTTTTGTTGAGTGCATAGCTACTGATTCTGTAGTTTATACTTTGATGGCTTGGTATTTAATTGAGTAGAAAAGCATGTATTAATAGAATTGGTTTATGCTTTCTTAGTAGATGTTTACATAGAATTATTTTATTGTATTGCTTACTATCATGTGTAAGGTTTGTGTGTTGTTAGTAGGTATTTATTCATGACTTTCTTGTTTTATAGTTAAGCATACTTGTAGCATTGTTTGCTTCTCTAGTGTTGAACTAGTGTCACCACTAGATTGTTTGAGTTGCTCTAGTATTGCTGCCTTTTTATTTTAGGAGTGTGTGCTCTATTCTAGCATGTTTAGGAGGTTATTACTTCTGTTATTATGACATGACTTCTTGTGTTGCTTGTTGCTATTAGTTGTAGAATACAATTATTTCTTATAGCATGCTTGTGCAGAATTTCCATACTAGTATGCCATTAGAGCACTCCTGTTTTTATGCTTTTAGTTAGGAGCATTATCTCTTGTGAGGAGTGTGTTTTAATAATTTTGTATGACTTGTTACCTTTGGTAGAGATACTGGTTTTTTTTTCATGATTGATGGATTCCATAACTTTGAGTAGACATAAGCATAGTCTATAACTAGCCTATTCATCTGTGATGTGTTTGCTTGTTGTTTAGAAATTGTCTGAGTGATTGCCTTAGCATGAGTATTATACTTATGTTATTGTTGTTCTAAGTGTTGTTGTTGTTCTTAGTAGTATCTTGTTATCCATGCATTGGTTTAATCATAAACTTGTTTGATGAAGATTGCTTGTGTGCTGTAATACCCACTGCCATGGGTATTGCTTTGATTGATTGTTATCATTTTAGTAGCCTCACCTTTTGTACCCACAAGCCATATTTTTAGCTTCTTTAATATCTTATTATGAGGGTGGTACACCCACTCCATGTATGTGTATGGATGTGGTTTTCTAAACCATATGTTTTTGATTTTTGTACCGTGAGAGTTTGTGAGATAGTTGTCTCGATAACGTTTGAGTGATTGCGCTAGTATAAGCTTGCTTGCTGTATGTGTTGTTTAGTTTAGTTGTTTGTCCTTTAGTTCTGAGTGTGTGTCTTTTATTTGTTTACGATGCTAGAAAACGAAGAATAAGAAGAAGCAGTTGTGGATCTGTGCGTCAAGTTCAAACTACTTCAAGGCCAGGGACATTAAGAGACTTAAGGCAAGCCATCCTGATGCTTGTTTTTATAATACACTTATCATTATCTATCATGCATATTTTACTTCTGAAAGTTTGACAAAAACTTTGATTTCAAAAAAAAAATATTTTTGAGTGACTACTACTATTATATATTACTATGCCAGTAGTTGATACTTGGTGTTACCAAGCCCATAGGCCACCATATGGTATTTAGTACCATCAAAAGTATAAGTCCCTACGTGGACACACTAAAATATGTTTTTGCAAAACAAAGGCTTTATGAAAACCCCGGTGGAAAGGCGAAGCCTTATCCACCGGAGGATTGTTGAAGTGGTCATTTTTGAGAAAATGGTTTTTACAAAAATGACACATAACCTAGTCTTCGCCGGACAACCTTTACCGTACTGCCACTTTACCCCAACATGGGCACGGGGCTTAACTTGGAGTTTGTTCTTATTAGTGTGTGTTCTATCTCAATTTGCTATAAGGGCGTGACGTCCCTCGAACCGAAATGCCGCCAGTCATGAATTCAAATAGGCATACACAGTGAGGGATTAAGTTCACCTCCGAGTGCGACGGTTGGGTCTCCTGCCGTGGTGGGGTGGGACCTGGTGCCGGGGAGATCATACCCAACTGAAGAGATATACATGTACTAGCTTGAACATAGTGGACGGTTAGGATCAGTTATCTGATGTTTACATACAATTGTTACAGTCCGTGGTTGTTCACGGCGGATGTACTGGATCTGGTGGATTGTGTACACCTCTGCAGAGTCAAACTATTATGAATAGCCGCGTCCTCGGATATGGACAGTTGAATGGTCATGTAGCTAGCATTGTGTCAATGTTTTCAAAAAGGAGTTTTCAAAAAGGTGTTGGACTTGTGAAGTTCTGAACGGAGGAAATCTTGTACCGTGGAGGTACCTTTGATGAAAAGCCAGAAGTTGTTTTACAAGAAGTTTTGCAAAGAGAAAAACCTTTTACAAAATGAGTTTATAAAACCTCTTGTACATGTGATGTCTACAAGAGAAACAAAACTATACTATTTTCTTTTTGAAGTATCTTCTTCAACGAAGATACAGAGATTTTCAAAATCAACTATGATATGTCTTACATATATCATTGATAGTGAACCCTATGTATAGACTACCTATTCCACTATAAAGGCATACTTGCATCTCGGTAAGCTACATGATGGATGTCTTGCTGAGTACATTCAAATGTACTCATATTGGTTTCGTCCCTGGTATTTACTTGCTAGACTTCGAGGAAGAGCCTCAGAAGGAGATTCACGAAGAGGAGTACGGAGCTTATGGCTTTGCGAACTAGGATCGTCTCCCGGTCAGCAGCCTGTAGGTTAAGGCGTGACTTGGGCTCTACTACGTTTGTGTGTGTTTAGTCTTCCGCTGTGTGTGTTGTGTGTTTTCCATGCGTGGCAGTTGTGTGGACTTGGTCATGTGACCATGTCTCTTTTGTAAGTGTTTGTGTAATCGTGTAATGGATATTGTATCTGTGTGCCAACTTGATATGTTGTTCACGTCTGGTGTGATCTAGGATCGTGAATGTATGCATATCGGAGGTGTCCTTGAACAGTGGTTCTGGGGGACCTTACAGAGTTGGTATCAGAGTTATCCTGACCTTAGGAGACCTTAGTTAGCATGGACGTTAGCTAGTACTCTGATAATAAAAGCTAA
Source organism: Alopecurus myosuroides (assembly GCA_028641055.1). NCBI lineage: Eukaryota > Viridiplantae > Streptophyta > Magnoliopsida > Poales > Poaceae > Alopecurus > Alopecurus myosuroides. The sequence continues at coordinate 32,035 of JAPCYS010000012.1, forward strand.
TAAAACCAGGTCACTAAGATGACTATTTTCCAAAATATTCTATATTCCACCCCCTCTGTGTTTGAAAACCCTACTTACACTAAGTTATAATGGAGCATCTTAAAATTTTGCACACTTTTACCGAACTTAATCTACCTTAAAAAAATTGTAGATGGCAGTTGTCTTCACCAAGTCCTTCCGGCTGGGATCGCATGCACCTTGCTACCGCCGCCTTGAGGAGGATTTGATGAAGATGACTCGCCTTATTGGTCGTCCCCTACCTGAGTTGAAGGGAGCCCAGATTTACCATGATGGACGGGAATTGTCCTGGTTGGTGGTCTGTACCATCCGTGCACCGTTGGTATCACCGTCGACCCCAGAGATCACTTAACCAGGCCATAGATGTCACCAAAGACTTTGTGTTTGCTCGTCTTTTCCAGCACATGGAGGGACAGTTGTACAACACCCAACTCTCCCTTGATAAGCTTAGACGAGATTACGACCTCCGAGGCAGAGAATAGACCGGCTGGAGAAAAGCCTGAATGTTTCTTCTGCTACCAAGCGTCGTCTCAAGGTACTGAAGAAAACCATGAAGTACCCTGACTCCCAGCACCGCGCACGAGTGAGAGCCCTTCAGCTCCAACTTGCAGCCAGCAAGACCAGAGTTGAAGAGTTGGAGGAATAGCTACGCGCTTCCTCGAGCACTTAGGATTGCTGCAGGATATTAGGATTTGTGTTATTTCCACCCAAGAAGCGTGTTTGTGTTTGTGTTGTGTGAACTCTGTTAGAGCTTTGTATGTGCTAGTTCTGTTGTAAGCCTTATGCTTTAGCCATGTGAACCCTAAATTTATGTTATGCTTGTTAAGACTCTGTTTCATGTGGGTGTTAGTCTTTGGTTGTGTTTGTGATTTGTTTCTTAGACACTTGTTTGTTGCTGTGTTACCTACCATTCTCATCTCCGTTATGAGTCGGTATGTGTCACGAGTTTTCAAACCAAAACCCTTTTTTTTTTGCTCTCGTCTTATATCGTTCTTTGTCTTCAGCATGGCCAACGATCTACCTCCACCAAGGAGCCGACAGTTGCTCAACTGTTTGCTCTGTTGCAGGAAGAACGTGAAGCCGCTCGTGCTGAACACCTAGCCACCCATGCTGCCAAGGAACAGTTGACTCATCTTGTCACCACCACCACTGATAATACTGCTATCCTTATAAGAGAGTACCAGCGCCTGCTTGCTGGAGAGAGCCGCAAAAGGAAGATAGTGACGCCGGGAGAAACTACTTCTTTTGTGACTCGCGGCACCTTACCTGCGATGCCGCAACCTCCCAGGAGACGTGTGAACGTCAGGCCTAGGACCAATACATGCTTTGCATGTAGGGAGGAAGGACAATTTCCTCGCGATTTTCCCAAGAAGAACCATGTTCTAGCTCATCCTGATGAAACCCCAGAGACACAGGGTCCATCCCAGAAGAAACGCAGGAGTCTCATGAGTGGAACTCGAGACCCAGCTGATGTTGCAGAAGCACCTGCGACTCATGCCAAAGCCAATGGTACATTTTCGAACCAAACCTGTGAACCCCATAGTTGTGTTTGACTTTGTAACCTGAGAAATCCGGCGTAAACGAAACACTAGAAGTGGCACGTCGGACTAGAAAAAAGTATCTTTAAAACTAACAATGCTAACCTAACTTCATCTAATTTTAGTTAATACCTTACAGAGTTGGTAGCTTAATACCTAACACCAGATTGAAAATTTCTAACCAACTTTTCCAAAACCAAAGAGAAAGGTGCCTTAGGATGTTCTATAGCTGTTTGAAAGAAAGATGAAAGGTTGGAAGAAAATATTTGATGGATGAACTATGATTGTTACGAGACAATAAGATCTTTCGTGTATCTTTTGGAGGAAACAGATTCTGGAATATGAGATGGTGGAAACTCATTTGAGGTTTAGAAAGATTGGTGGAAATTATTGGATTTTAGGAAGCACTTGATATGTAGGGAGATTGGAGTGATTAGAGGTAGTATGTTGAGGATAATTTGTGATATGGGAATGATGATGATAATGTTTTGCCTAGGTGATTCTTATCCTGGATTTTAGCAGAAAGGACGATTGTAGTAAAAAGATTCTGTTGGATTGAGATAGATATATGGTTTTGATTAGAGATGGATTGGAGGCATGTTGAATTTGATATGGGAAGAAATTGGTGGATATGAAAAGATGATTTTGGATTTTAGGAAAAAACAATATGACTTGGATTTAGTAGATGATTATTCTTGATGATATTCTAAGATGATTGTCACACTCTATTGATATTGTTTGGGGAAAATGATTTAGCATTGATCATGAGATATGAGTTTGGAGATTTTGAGAAAAGGATTTATAGAAGTAGTACAGAGTTGGAATATGCTTGTTGGATTTGCTGGTTTAGTTTTAGATTTATGACCTTGATGAAATACTTTTGAGGGAGACAAATGATTGGAGACTTGATTATATTAGATTAAGAGGAAGATAGTGGATTTTCCTGGATTGTTAGAAGTTGAGCAATGGGAAGCTCGCATAATAAAGATTGGTGAATGTACCATAGATTGGTCTATATCACAATGAGAGAGTTTAAGCCCCAAAGGAGAAATAGTGGTATGATAATCTTGTGAGATTGGAAACAAGTAGATCCTTCTCTGGAGAATAAACCCTGGATTGATATGATGGTTTTGAGGAATAGTAAGTTTGAGGTTTAGAACATGGCATCCAAACCTTTGGAATAAAACTAACTTGCCGGTGGATTTTGGTAAGATTAATCAAAGGGGGGAAGCACCTGTGAATAATGTTACCAACCACAAGCACATGTTTTTGTAAACAAAAGATCTAACATTGTTGTTTTGACCATACCCTCTTTTCGCTTGCCTGCGAATCTCGGGACGAGATTCTTTTAAGGGGGGAAGGTCTGTCACACCCCAGTTTTGGAAATCTTGTACTGTGTTCAAGAAGACAAAAACTAGGGCCAACAATTTTTTTTTCTAACAACATGATTGTTTGTACTAACATGTGTTCATGATCTTAGTCGTATTTGCAACACAAGTTTTGTTTCTTGATAAAACCAATATCAAATTTTCCTCAAAACAATTCTATTATTTTTTTCCTGATGTTAAGTGAGTGGTTTTTATTCCAAGACTTGGATCACTCTTGTTTGCATCTTAAAATAAACTTTTAACTTTTTTGGATCCAAGAAAACAAGATTTCAAAATGATTTATGGAAGTTTTCTTTTAAGTTTTCTATAGAAACTATTTCCTGAAAATATAGCCAAGTACCTGTTTTTCACCTTTGTTTTCACTAGGCTAAAAACTATTACTTTATGTTTTCTTGACTTTTATTTGTTCCTTGATATATGTACTACAAATACATAAGCTTGGTTTTATTTTTGGATTATTAAAAATGATCTTTTCCTGTTTGTTTTTGTGGTATAAAAATAAGGCAGAAAAAGGCATTTTTGGAAAACAGAGAAAAACAGAAAGTACACCTTTTCCCACATTGTTTTCATGGCTTTAAACTATTTCAAATTTGTTTTCAAAAGATGTTTCCGAAAGTTTATAACATTTTTAACAAACTACAACTTGGAAATCAAATTTTGGAAACCATTTGGTCCTTGAAAACCAACCCAACTTTTTGCTCAATTCATCTGTTTTCAACACTTAGAAATTTTCACTAAGTCCTTAACTGAATTTTCTGATTTTTTTTTGGAACTGTGCTGTTACACTTTTGGGTTGATGGTTTCTTTGCTTTTCTTTGCAAGTTTTGAAGTGTAACCTTGTCTAGTGTGTTGACTAAGTATTGGACTCGGACCAGGATGTATTCTTTTCTTCTAGAAGGCTTGAGAGGGAAGAAAACATGAGAGAGAGAGAGTGGTGATGTGGCAAAGGTATGGGCTTCCATAGCTTGCCTCTTTCTCTCTTGACTTGACTCCCCTAGCTCCCAAAGGCCAATGGTTGACTGCCCCTTTTGCTGGTCTTGGCCCTTGGCACCTTGCCCTGGCTTGCTTTGACCTAAAGGCCCCTCTGGACTGGCCCATGCCATCAAATGGCATGCACCCGAGCCATCTCCTTTGCCCTTGCCCTTTTCACCACGGGTACAAGCCACCCTAGCCCCATCCCGTGCGCCACTACGCTCCTCCACTCTCCCACACCTCCCCCAAGTCAAGATAGAGCCCTGCCCTGGCCCCTTGGAGCGTTCTCGTGCCTGTGAACCCATCGATCACCGCCGGGAGTTCGAGGTGGCACTCCCCTCCCCCGTGACTTCCCTTTCCCCTTCACTGCCCTGGATCAACTCCCCACACCCCCACGACTCTCCCTGACACATTCCCTCACCCTCTCGCTTGCAGGATCACCGCCGCCGTCGACCTCGCCGCCGTGGGCGCTCGGTGCCCGAGCCACCGCCTGGAGCCGCGCCGCGCCTGACCACCGCGCCCCTCGACCCCAATACCTCCCCCGAGCATCACCACCGCTCCCCGAGCCCCCTAGGTGAGTTGCTGTTGCAATCTCGCCGCCGGCCCCGTCGAGAGAGAGAGAGGAGAGCGGAGAGGAGGAAGAGAGAGAGAGAGAGAGAGAGAGGACCGTAGATCACGAGATCTACGGCCGCGCTTGAACCTGCGCCGTTCCCGCGCTGCGCGTTTGGGCCGCGCCCGCACAAACCCCAGCTCGTCATGTGATTTCCTTTTCTTTTTAAATCTGTGCAGTTTTGTGTTGTTTGCTTTTAGTTTGGGAAAAATACCTAGATTGCAAATTAAAATCCACCAAAAATCAAGGCACTAGTAATATGTTTTCCTAACCATCTAAAATTTGTAGATCTAAGTTTTGACCTATATTTTTGTCACAAGACATGTTTTGCCACAGAGTGTCTGAAAGCATGTTTTTGGCATAACTTTTTGGATCTGTATCCAAATGGGTCAAAATCAAATGTTTTAGATAGCTTAGGACTAGATCCATCACTAGGACTTTTCCTCAAATCAAAGTGAGTTACCAAATGGAAATGCAATCCATTTTGGTAAAAGGCCAGTAGGCTTTTCTAGGATTTTTAGAGTGAGTTTAAAAATTATTTTTGAGGTGAATCCAATTAGAGGAGTTTTCTTATGACCATATCTATCTAATCCTAGCTTGGATTAATTTTTGTATCCTAGATTATTTTTGTGAGCCAAACTAGAAACAACAGCTTTTCTGTTTTTGTTTGTATGTGTGAATTTGTTTGAAATAAAATGTGTGATTGTTTGAATCTTGTTTCCTAGCATGTATAGAAGTGTTACCACTTGTTATTAGGTTGTTTTCTTGCATTATGTCTACCTTAGAAAGTGTGTGCATGTTTGGAAAGTCAAATAGAAATAGAACTAGCATTGGTTATTTTCTAGTTTAATTATTTGATTATTGTGTGGACCAAATCTTGGTAGATTTGTTTTGCCTAGGTTTGTGATAAGTTTGATTGGAGTCCAGTACCATTTTGGTACTGTTATCTTGATGTTTTCATCTCTGTCAGATTGCAACTTATTTTATAGAGATGCATGAGTAACATTTGTTATTTGTTTTCACTAGTATTGTTTCACTAGTATGAATAGCTATGTGTGGATTGCTTTGTTAGATTAATTTTGTCATGTGTGACCAGAGGCCTTGTTACCTCTTTTGCCTTGGTATTAGTGGGCCCATAACCCACTGGTCCCATTGCATCTTGGTTAAGGATGAAATTCCCCTACCATTGCACTTGTGGAGGAATAGCTTGTATTACTATATGATTGGTTGTTATTTTCCACCAAGGGAAATAGATTGTTTGTTCACTTATGTAAGTGAAAATTTTAGTTCTTATTTGTGAATAATAGTATGCTTGGGTGTGATTCATTTGTTAGCATAATATTCCTTAGGAGTATCATGTTAAGAAATGCTTCACTATTGTTTGCTTAAATTGAATTGTTTGCTAACAGAATGATTCCTTGGGATTGATAGATTATTTGTGAATGATTTGTATTGAGTGTTTGGATTTTTAAAAGTTTTTAGTTAATCTTTTGTTGAGTGCATAGCTAATGGTTGTGTAGTTTGTACTTTCATGGCTTGGTATTTAATTGAGTAGAAAAGCATGTATTATTAGAATTGGTTTATGCTTGCTTAGTAGATTTTTTCATAGAATTATTTTATTGTATTGCTTACTAGGATGTGTAAGGTTTGTGTGCTGTTAGTAGGTATTTATATTCATGACTTGCTTGTTTAGAGTTAAGCATACTTGTAGCATTGTTTGCTTCTCTAGTGTTGAACTAGTGTCACTACCAGATTGTTTGAGTTGCTCTAGTATTGCTGCCTTTTTATTTTAGGAGTGTGTGTGCTCTATTCTAGCGTGTTTAGGAGGTTATTACTTCTGTTATTATGACATGACTTCTTGTGTTGCTTGTTGCTATTAGTTGTAGAATACAATTATTTCTTATAGCATGCTTGTGTAGAATTTCCATACTAGTATGCTTTTATTGCACTCCTGTTTTTTTTCTTTTAGTTAGGAGCATTATATCTTGTGAGGAGTGTGTTTAATTATGTTGTATGAATTGTTACCTTTGGTAGATCTACTGGTTTGTTTGTTTATTTTCTTTATTGATGGATTCCATAACTTTGAGTAGACATAAGCATAGTCTATAACTAGCCTATTCATCTGTGATGTGTTTGCTTGCTGTTTGGAAATTGTTTGAGTGATTGCCTTAGCATGAGTATTATACTTATGCTATTGTTGCGCTAAGTGTTGTTGTTGTGCTGAGTAGTATCTTGTTATCCATGAATTAGTTTAATCATGAACTTGTTTGATGATGATTGCTTGTGTGTTGTAATACCCACTGCCATGGGTATTGCTTTGATTAATTGTTGTCATTTTAGTAGCCTCACATTTTGTAACCACAAGCTATATTTTTAGCTTCTTGAATATCTTATTATGAGGTTGGTACACCCACTCCATATATGGTATGAAAGATGTGGGATATGGTTTTCTAAACCATATGTTTGTCTGACGGTAGTTTTTGTACCGTGAGAGTTTGTGAGATAGTTGTCTCGATAACGTTTGAGTGATTGCACTAGTATAAGTTTGCTTGCTGTATGTGTTGTTTAGTTTAGTTTTTTGTCCTTTAGTTCTGAGTGTGTGTCTTTTATTCTTTTACGACGCTAGAAAACGAAGAAGAAGAAGAAGCAGTTGTGGAGTTGTGCGTGAAGTTCAAACTACTTCAAGGCCAGGGACATTAAGAGACTTAAGGCAAGCCATCTTGATGCTTGATGTTATAATACACTTATCATTATCTATCATGCATATTTACTTCTGAAAGTTTTACAAAAACTTTGATTTCCAAAAAAAACTATTTTGAGTGACTACTACTATTATATATTACTATGCCAGTAGTTGATACTTGGTGTTACCAAGCCCATAGGCCACCATATGGTATTTAGTACCATCAAAAGTATAAGTCCCTACGTGGACACACTAAAATATGTTTTTGCAAAACAAAGGCTTTATGAAAACCCCGGTGGAAAGGCGAAGCCTTATCCACCGGAGGATTGTTGAAGTGGTCATTTTTGAGAAAATGGTTTTCACAAAAATGACACATAACCTAGTCTTCGCCGGACAACCTTTACCGTACTGCCACTTTACCCCAACATGGGCACGGGGCTTAACTTGAAGTTTGTTCTTGTTAGCGTGTGTTCTATCTCAATTTGCTATAAGGGCGTGACGTCCCTCGAACCGAAATGCCGCCAGTCATGAATTCAAATAGGCATACACAGTGAGGGATTAAGTTCTGCTCCGGGTGCGACGGTTGGGTCTCCTGCCGTGGCGGGGTGGGACCTGGTGCCGGCGAGATCATACCCAACTGAAGAGATAGACATGTACTATCTTGAACATAGTGGATGGTTAGGATCAGTTATCTGATGTTTGCATACTGTTGTTACAGTCTGTGGTTGTTCACGGCGGATGTACTGGATCTGGTGGATTGTGTACACGTCTGCAGAGTCAAACTATTCTGAATAGCCGCGTCCTCAGATATGGACAGTTGAATGGCCATGTAGCTAGCATTGTGTCAATGTTTTCAAAAAGTAGTTTTCAAAAAGGTGTTGGACTTGTGAAGTTCTGAACAGAGGAAATCTTGTACCTTGGAGGTACCTTTGATGAAAAGCCAGAAGTTGTTTTACAAGAAGATTTGCAAAGAGAAAAAACTTCTTTTACAAAATGAGTTTATAAAACCTCTTGTACATGTGATATCTACAAGAGAAAGAAAACTATATTATTTTCTTTTGAAGTATCTTCTTCAACGAAGATGCAGAGATTTTCAAAATCAACTATGATATGTCTTACATATATCATTGATACTGAACCCTATGTATAGCCTACCTATTCCACTATATAGGCATACTTGCATCTCGGTAAGCTACATGATGGATGTCTTGCTGAGTACATTCAAATGTACTCATATTGGTTTCTTCCCTGGTATTTACTTGCCAGACTTCGAGGAAGAGCCTTAGAAGGAGATTCACGAAGAGGAGTACGGAGCTGATGGCTTTGCGAACTAGGATCGTCTCCCGGTCAGCAGCTTGTAGGTTAAGGCGTGACTTGGGCTCTACTACGTTTGTGTGTGTTTAGTCATCTGCTGTGTGTGTTCTGTGTTTGCCTTGCGTGGCAGTTGTTTGGGACTTGGTCATGTGACCATGTCTCCTTTGTAAGTGTTTGTGTAATCGTGTAATGTATATTGTATCTGTGTACCAACTTGATATGTCGTTCACGACTGGTGTGATCTGGGATCGTGAATGTATGCATATCGGAGGTGTCCTTGAACAGTGAATCTGGGGGACCTTACAGCCCCCCGGCCGCGCCAGGGGGTGGTGTGGGGCCCCCGGGGATCCACCGCCTTTGCCCTTTCGCCTATTTATTCCCCCCGGATGGAAAACCCTAGACACCTGATCAAATATCCCCGAAATGTTCCGCAGCCGCCGTCGTCATCAACCCTAGATCAGGGGGGTTCTGAAGCTGTCTCCCGGCATCCTGCCGAACAGGAGATCATCACCGGAGGCCTCTTAATCACCATGCCTGCCTCCGGAGTGATGCATGAGTAGTTCATCCTTGGACTATGGGACAATAGCAGTAGCTAGATGGTTGTCTTCTCCTCCTATGCCTCAATGTTTAGATCTCGTGAGCTGCCTAACATGATCGAGATTGTTGTTATGTAATTCTATGTGTTGTGTTTGCTGGGATCCGATGAATATTGAACTTATACCAAGTTGATTATAGTATTTTATTGCATATGTTATTTTTGATCTTGCATGCTTTCTGTTGCTAGTGGTTGATCTGGCCTAGTAGTTTCTAGTGACTCCAAGAGGGAGTATTTATGCTCGATAGTGGGTTCATGTCTCCTTTTCGCCTGTGCTCGAGTGACAGAAATGTGACGGGGGAGGATGTGTTGTTGCCACTGGGGATAAAACAGCAGTGTGAGTGCCCGCGTGCACAATCATTTCTTACATTACCCACATTGCTTAATGCGATTATCTGTTGCTTGCAACTTAATACCTAAGGGGGTTCGGATGATAACCTGAGGGTGGATTATTAGTCATAGATGCAGTTGGATTACGGTCTATGTATATTGTTGTAATGCCCGCACTAAATATCATAGTAGTAATCATTTCATGAATGTGTACTACGGTGCAACCTTTATTTGTCAATTGCCTAGCTGTAATTGTTCACCCAGCATGCTATCTTTTATGGAGAGACACCACTAGTGAACCTATGAACCCCGGTCCATTTTCCTACACTGTTAAACAAACCACTACAATTTCCTGCTTTCTTTACTTACTGCAAGCATACACTATTTTCCACACTATACGGCTAATCTTTGTTTTCAGCAAGACCGGTGAGATTGAGAACCTCACTATACCGTTGGGACAAAGTATTTTGGTTGTGTTGTGTGCAGGTTCTGCATTGTTGTTGACACCGGTGAGCCATCACCACCGTCAATGGCATCAACCTTCCGAAGATCCTCTTTCTCCTACTGGATTGATCACCTTGGTTCTTAACTCAGGGAAATTCTTACCGCTGCAATCATCACACCCTCCTCTTGGGGTTCCCAACACACAGGAATTTCTGCAAGGAATTTCGGTCGGCATTGCCAGCATGAGGGCCCACGCCACCTGTAGGCGTTGCCAGGGGGACCCACGCCCACCCATGGTGTGGCCACCCCTCTGCCCTCTCCGGGTCTCTTTTGGACTCCGTTGATGCTCCGAGAATTCTAGGACTTTTGGCTTTTTTTTCGCCCAATTCCGAGAATATTTCCAGAACAACTTTTCTGAAATAAAAAACAGTAGAAAACAGGAAATGGCCCTGTGGCATCTTGTAAATAGGTTAGTCCATGAAAACGTCCGGAAAACAAAGAAAATCATGTGAAAAAATAGGTATTGGATAGAAAAAAGCATGGAGCATCGAAAATTATAAATACGTTTGAAACGTATCAAGAAGCAAGGCCGAACATGACGGAGATTCGCCGCCTCCGCGTCCATTTGCGAGGATGCCTCCGCTGGGGTCTTGTCAGAAGACATGGTCTTGGAGGAAAAGCGCCGGAGAAGGAGTAGTTCGCCAGAGTTGCTAGTACGCTCGAGCTCTCTCTCCCGGAAGTACGGTGTGAAGGAAGAAATGGGTGCGGTGAACGGGGAGAGTAACTCCCCCTTTATACCCATGCCGAACAATTTATGCCGCCCGTTGGAAACAATTAGGATACGCACCACGCATTCTGGAGTAATTGTTGCGGGATATTGATGACTCCCAAGTGCAGGAGATCAATTGTAGTACCTTTCGATAAGTATTTGAGTGTCGAACCCACGAGGAGCTGAAGGTAAGCTATCTATTCTCTAAAGCCCTATAACCCTCTTATATGGTTGTTTATGCAAAGCAATAAGTTTGACTAAAAGGAACTAACTAATTAAAAGCAAGTAACGTGGAGTGTGGTTTGTCTAGTAGCTAGTGAAGCAAGTTTAAAATGCAAGTAATCCTAAAGCAAGTTTCTAAAGCAAGTTTCACAAGTAGCAAGCAGCAAATATCTCAAGTATCTCAAGGGAGCAAGTGTTCTAGCAATAGGTGTTTCGTTTGTGTGGTTGTCACAATTAGTGAAGCACATGTTTTAGTCTTAGTTGTTTCTTCTAGGAAGGAGCCATGAATAGATATAGTCAAGTAAATGATCTACAACCCCTTATGATGGATCATGTGGCCAAGTAAATGACTGCACAAGATTGATTAAGACATAAAGTCCCACCATAGCCTTACGTTCTAAGGTCCCCTATATATCCCCCAATAACTTAACTTTGTGGCTCGGTCTCAGGTTACTGTCACTCCCAAGTCACCACCACTCCATTATGCTACCGGTGATCACCTTACGTGCATTCCCCAACATATGTGTGCACTCATATATTGTACATAAAGACAATCATAGAAGATAACAAACTTGTATGCAACCAATCAACGAACTATTTCACCATTGCCAAGAACAATTCACTACTCAAACATAGACGGGGAGACACAATACATCAAGGGAATATAGTATTGCATCATACATCGTGTTTGCCAAGATATTACAGTGGAGAGATGGAGCTGATCTTGCTGTAGATGTTGATGATGAACACGCCGGAGGGGGGTGGAGCCCTCCGGGGGTGATCCCGGTGGCGTTTCCCCCCTCCGATCTTCTCCGGCGGCAGCCTTCTGTCTCTCTGTTTCGTGGTTTCGTCTCTCGGCGCCGCCTCCTCCTCGACAAGGCCAGGGGACCCTTTATATAGTAGTTTTTAGGTCACGAGACACTCGGGAGAAGAAAGATCGACGGCATCGGAGCCACGGGGGCAAAAAGGGGGCCCCACACGCGGCCAAGGAATCTGGCCGCGTGGAGGGTCCTCTTTTCCACCTGGTTGACCTTTTGGCCCTCTACTTTGGCCCATGGTCTTCATCGCGAAAATTCTTAACCGTGCTCTTTGGCCTTGCCCTTTTTGGAGTCCCGAAGCTCCCGGAAAGTCTGAAACACTAAAAAGTACGTTTTCTGGAAAAACAGGGTTATAACCTAAAGAAGTAAGGGGGATTGTTCAGAAAATCCCCCAAATCATTATAAAACATGAATATAAGTTGCTAATATGTAGGAAAAACAAGTAATAACATGCAAAGTTCATGTATGCATTTTACATGCATCAACATCCCCAAGCTTAACCCATACTCGTCCTCGAGTATGAAGGTGATAAAACTAACATGGACTTTGCATTTTAAAACAATCATGGAATATCAAAGAGGATTATTCATGCTACATATAATCAAATGATTAATACTAGAAATGAGTAGCAATACACAATTCATGTTGTAAGAAATATCAAATATGCAAGCAAAGATGCTTCATGAAAGTTCACAAAGTGTATAATGAAATAAAAGCACTGAGGACCAAATGCATACACAAAATGAAAAATAAAATCCTATATTGGTCAAAGAATAGCATAATGTAAATATGGTGGACACTTTGGAGAAAATTGAGTAGAGGTAAAACATGATCAAGTCTTATTTAGCCTCTAAATTATTCAACTAAAATTACTAATTGAAATGTGGTATCCATTCATCTAGGACTCTCATTGCCCCTTTATCACTATCATCTTAAATGGTGAATGTTGAAGTAATGTGAATGACAAGGTGGTTGAAAGCCTCATGCCCCGTGAGTGTGAAAACCTACTCCATGATTACTCAACTTAAGATTCCTAATAAGTTGTGTACAATCGTAATAAGTATTAATGACATCATAGAGAAACGCAAAGAGGTACCTCTTGCCCCATGACATGGAAACAAGCCCATGTCACAATGACAAGACAAACAAACGGAGTAGACTCATCATCCTTTTTATTTTCATTCACTATTATTCATAGCTTATTATTTTATTGTAGGATGTGTTGTAGAGTCACTCAAGCTGTAAGTAAATTTCCACCATGATAAAGCATGGCTTGGGTTAGCGGCCCAATGCGTTTCTCTAGTCATATAGATACTTACTAATCAAAACTTACTATTCCTCTATTTCATTTCGGCATGGCAGGAGTCCAAAAACAAAAGTACATGATATCAACCAAATGTAAATTTTTGTGCAATGTTGAAAGCTTTCCGGTGATGCATGCTTATAGCTAGATCCCAACCACACACTTGTCAAACGCAAAACTTGTGGCTCCCATTATTGGGTCATGTTTATTAGATGCATAAAAAGTAAAGTGTGCCTTCAAAAGTTCGTGAGAGTCCTATCCCAAGTTCAACCCATTACAATTAATAAAGTGAATATCTTAATTTAGAACATAAATAACACAATAACATGGTGAACATACTCGAAATAGCAATGAAGCTAATGGGAAGATATGGTGGATTCACTGGAAATACTTAGCTAAGGAGTGTTGGAAACAAGTTTTTACTTGTTGGAATTTTTATATTTTTTGCTAGAAAGAGGGAGATAGTTGACCAGCTACTATGCATGCATATGTCCATAGAACTACTCATTTCATGACAAACTAAATAAACCAGCAATTAACATCAAGGACATGAATAAGAGATAGCTCAAGACAACATTATTGCAAATTTCTACACATAAAAAGCCTATAAATCATGCAAACATATGTAGCTCTTCAAATCAACCATGGCATCCCTATTCCAAGTCATAATACTAGCATCCAATACATTCCAACCCCAAACTCCAGTAGCTCAATCTCATATAAAATGATGGGTGTGGTCTTATCAAAACAAAAATAAAAACAAAAACTAGACGCTTCAAGTCTCTACGATAAATGCTTTGTTTAGAAAAACAGAAAGTAGACGTGTGCTAACCAAAAGAGTGTAGCTCCAGTGGGGTGTTCATCACATCCCCAAGCTTATGGCTTTCACCATTCTTGGATGTCTTGAGGCGCAGCTCCTCTATTCCCTGTGAAAAAACTTCACAAAACATGTTTCTCCCATTCTTTTTCTGTGGGGTGAGATTAGCAAGGACAAACAAATCACATGCTTGCTGTGCAAAATTCCAAATCAAATGCTCCAGTAGATAGACAATAAGGTTCATTATGTTGTATGTTCACTCTCTTGCTTGAAAGAATCATGGAAATTCTATTCCCAAGCCCAAAGAGTGCATAAAACAAAAGAAGGCAGAATCTGTCCAGAAAAGCAACAGCAGCAAAACGAACGTTTTTCCCTAAGCTAGACTCGTCAAAAAATTAAGCCAATTTTTGTGCTTACAGAGGACGAAAAATTGCAGAACATACTAAAAAATTAGCTCAATCCGACATACCAATAAAAACGTAAAATCATACGGTGAGCAGACTCGTGCTGAAACAGAAATTTCATGCACTAGGATGGCAACTTATAAGTCCAAATGGGTTTGACTTGACTCTTTATTGAAAACTCCAGAATTAAAACAAAAAAAACTAATCTCTTGAGACAGCAAGAGGACACTAGTAAAATCCAAACAAAAACAACCGGGTTGCCTCCCGTAAAGCGCTTTCTTTATAGCCATATAGCTAGGCTTTACTTACTTAACATCATGATGGTTGGAGTGAGGTGGCTTGGCATCCCCAAGCTTGGATTCTTGTACTTATTTGATACATGTAGGGTGATCCCAGGGGTACATCCCCAAGCTTGATTGGTTGTCCCTCTTGATCTTTGTTCATCTCACTCAACTCTTCCTCCTGAAAAATTCTTCTTACACAAATCTCAACATAAAACTTGATTAGAGGGGTTAGTGCCTCCATAAATAAAATCCACATAGGTACAGAAAAGACACATCATGAGTTGATTCTAAATATTAACTGTTGTTACTACATTTGTGCATTGCTCTTTGATCAAAAGAACCACACAAAACACAAGTAATGAGAGCAATGCAAAATAAAGACATAATCTGAAACTAATGAAATATGTAGTGATAACTAAATATTGCTTTCGTAAATTACCAGGTCAAAATTCCACTTCTGTGATCTTAAACATTTTTCGCAGTGAAGTTCAGGAATCTGTTTTCTTAATAGCTAATTACTATTGTTTAATCTTATCTCTCATATAAGATTATTCTTGCCATTTAAGATGAGAAATAAGACATAAATGTGATGTTACAGTAGTGAACGAATATTTTTATTGTTTTTAGCTTTGGAAAAAGTTTTAATGATAGATACTTTGCAATGGTTTCATTGGCATGAACAACACATGTTCAAGGTCGACCCCAACTTCTCCATTACTCATCCTTCTCATTTACTTTCCCAAATTTTTTATAAAATGAAAATCTTAAACTAAATGATACATAACAGTAGGTAAAGGAATTTTACATGTTGTAAATACATAAATGTGTGCTCAAACCGAATAGGAAATTAAAGCATAAGGAACACACCAAAAATTATTAAACAATTTATTTTTAAGTCTAACCCATTTCCTATGCATTGGCATTTTGTAATGAAACAAATAAAAGAAGCACATAATAGCAAGCATAGAAAGGTAGATCAAGTGCAACTTCAATACTTTCAGCATAAAGAGGGGAAACTTAATATTGTTGAAATATGTGTAACCATGTTTCCCTCTCTCATAATAATTTTCAGTAGCATCATGAATAGATTCAACAATATGAATATCACATAAAACATTCTTATCATGAGCCACATGCATAAAAGAATCACTACTCTCTGTATAAGTAAAATCCTCATTAGTGATAGTGGGAGTTAAACATTCATAATTTTCATTGCAATCATCATATATAGGAGGCATAGTATCATCAAAGTGAATTTTCTCCTCCAAGCTTGGGGAACTAGAAATATCATGCTCATCAAAACCAACTTCCCCAAGCTTAAAACTTTCCATAGAATCATCAAGTATATCATTTTTATCCTCAATAGTAGGGGGACGAAAAATATCATATTCATCAAGACAAACTTCCTCAAGCTCAAGGTTTTCCTTAGAAATAAAGGTGTTCAAAGAATTAGTACTACCACAAATATGATTGTTGTGCAAATAATTTTTCAATTTCTCCTCAAACACTTCATGTCCTAATTCAAGGTAGATATTATACAGTTCTAAAATTGTTTGGTTGTTTTCCATTTTCTAATTTTTTTTTTGTGTTTTAGGTTTATATGTTAGTATGCAATGCAAACAAGAATAAAAGCTTAGCACAACGCTCCCCGGCAACGGCGCCAGATAAGTGCTTGATGACTCCCAAGTGCAGGAGATCAATTGTAGTACCTTTCGATAAGTATTTGAGTGTCGAACCCACGAGGAGCTGAAGGTAAGCTATCTATTCTCTAAAGCCCTATAACCCTCTTATATGGCTATTATGCAAAGCAATAAGTTTGACTAAAAGGAACTAACTAATTAAAAGCAAGTGACGTGGAGTGTGGTTTGTCTAGTAACTAGTGAAGCAAGTTTAAAATTCAAGTAATCCTAAAGCAAGTTTCTAAAGCAAGTTTCTAAGCAAGTTTCACAAGTAGCAAGCAGCAAATATCTCAAGTATCTCAAGGGAGCAAGTGTTCTAGTAATAGGTGTTTCGTTTGTGTGGTTGTCACAATTAGTGAAGCACATGTTTTAGTCTTAGTTGTTTCTTCTAGGAAGGAGCCATGAATAGGTATAGTCAAGTAAATGATCTACAACCCCTTATGATGGATCATGTGGCCAAGTAAATGACTGCACAAGATTTATTAAGACATAAAGTCCCACCATAGCCTTACGTTCTAAGGTCCCCTATATATATCCCCTAATAACTTAACTTTGTGGCTCGGTCTCAGGTTACTGTCACTCCCAAGTCACCACCACTCCATTATGCTACCGGTGATCACCTTACATGCATTCCCCAACATATGTGTGCACTCATATATTGTACATAAAGACAATCATATAAGATAACAAACTTGTATGCAACCAATCAACGAACTATTTCACCATTGCCAAGAACAATTCACTACTCAAACATAGACGGGGAGACACAATACATCAAGGGAATATAGTATTGCATCATACATCGTGTTTGCCAAGAGATTACAGTGGAGAGATGGAGCTTATCTTGCTGTAGATGTTGATGATGAACACGCCGGAGGGGGTGGAGCCCTCCTGGGGTGATCCCGGCGGCGTTTCCCCCCTCCGATCTTCTCCGGCGGCAGCCTTCTGTCTCTTTGTTTCGTGGTTTCATCTCTCGGCTGTGCCTCCTCCTCGAAAAGGCCAGGGGACCCTTTATATAGTCGTTTTTAGGTCACGAGACACTCGTGAGAAGAAAGATCGACGGCATCGGAGCCACGGGGGCAAAAAGGGGGCCCCACACGCGGCCAAGGAATCTGGCCGCGTGGAGGGTCCTCTTTTCCACCTGGTTGGCCTTTTGGCCCTCTACTTTGTCCCATGGTCTTCGTCTCGAAAATTCTGAACCGTGCTCTTTGGCCTTGCCCTTTTTGGAGTCCCGAAGCTCCCGGAAAGTCTGAAACACTAAAAAGTACGTTTTCTGGAAAAACAGGGTTAGAACCAAAAGAAGGGGGATTGTTCAGAAAATCCCCCAAATCATTATAAAACATGAATATAAGTTGTTAATATGTAGGAAAAACAAGTAATAACATGCAAAGTTCATGTATGCATTTTACATGCATCAGATATGTACCACCACGGCCTCTCGATTTACGAGCTAGGAAAGCGCACTAAGCCATTTCCTAGTGTGTGGCTTCACGTCTGGTTTAGACTGCAGGTTCCACTTGGGAGGTGGCTTCATGATATGTCTGCAGCACACATGTCTTGTCGGGAAGAAATTCTCTTGCAATAGGCGAAGGACAAGTTTTTGGACTTATGGGCTAAGGAGGCTACTTCGCCGAACAAAGAGGCGTATTGTATTGAGTAAAGGAAAGATTCAAGATCTCATTTCCTCTTGAGTTTAGCCGAAACCCAGAAGCCGACATAAAGCTTAAACCTCTCTGAGGCTACTTATGAGGTTATTCCAAATAGGGTATCTTTCGGCATAGCCCGAAAGCCGAAATGCCAGGGTGGCCCGCGTGTTTATAAGGATAAGCCTTATAGGGAGGCCCAGCAGGACGAAGCACAAGGAGTTAAGCGTACGGAAGGCGGAAACGTGGAAGATTCCAACTTGGAGAAGAAGACGTACAATCGATTTCGTCTATAGCTAGGTTAGAGAATAGACGGTAGGCACCGCTTTGTAAGACCTAGCTCGACTCTCTATATAAAGACGAGTTGGAGGGACCCTATAGGGACAACTTGAATCAACTTCATTGTACTCTAAACATGGGTTTTTACCTTGGATCTTTCAAGAAGTGGGAAGCCGCCTCCAGCTAACCTGAACCTGGGTAAACCTGTGTCCTCCGCCTCTATAAGAACTCCCTCAACGTCCCTCCCCCACATGTTTAGTTGCGACATGGAACCCAACAACAGGTATAAATCTACCAACCCCGACAAGAAAAGTTTCTTCTCATGATAGAGAGGTGGAAATTATATTAATTCGAGATTGCGAATCTTTGGAGAAAGAATTGAATGAAATGGCCAACATGCAAATGTTTCCAATTCATCACCTTATCCAGGAATTTATGTATGAGATACATAAAGTTTGAACTTAATATTATATAAAGGTCATATGAGGAATTTGATTTAATATTCACTTAGTGATGTAGTCATCAAAATTCCAAGACAATGACCATGAAAATGCAAAAAAAAAAACAATATAATAGTACTCATATATGTATAACGTTGGATTGTCATATAGATCCATGATAAGGGAGATATTCATGTTGACTCCAAGATTTTATCTTGTGAGTAGTTGAAGTAATATTAAATCACAAGAATATGAATATTTTACAAGGATAAACATATATGAAAATTTTATATCATAAAGCTAGTCTTGATGAAAATTGTTTTATCAAGAACTAATAAATAATAATGATGAGTTGAAAACTTATCATATCAATTGATTGGTGCTATTATTGGACGAATTAGCAAATCATTTGAAACATGTAATTAATTTTGGATTACTTAGAGTAATCTGAAATATTACAAGTATGAGTGTTAAGTCAGTCGTATTAATGAAATAAGAAGGTCTTCTTTCTCATAAGTGAAGGGCTGAAAAGTCAGTGAGAGCTGAATATGATCTTTTAATCTGGCTGAGCCTAATTGAAAGAGAATTGACTCATGAAATGATTTAAAAGAGTTTGTAATGAAATATCATAAAGTGTCTTATTAAATTTAGAATCTATGAGATAGATTAAGTAGTTTAATAAACATTAATACGATGAGTGTGCTAAGTGTAATTCTGAAAGTAATTTCAAATTCCAATGAGATAAAATATTTTGTCTCAAAAGTAAGCATGACATGATATTTTGAATAGGAACAACCTTTGTAGACATTGGTCAGCAAAATATAAAGGATTGAGATCAAGTCATAATATTTTGTGATTTGGCCAATCTCGTTTT
Organism: Alopecurus myosuroides; assembly: GCA_028641055.1. NCBI lineage: Eukaryota > Viridiplantae > Streptophyta > Magnoliopsida > Poales > Poaceae > Alopecurus > Alopecurus myosuroides. The sequence continues at coordinate 51,459 of JAPCYS010000012.1, forward strand.
CATGAAGAAGCACACAAGAACCGGTAGATTCCAGTTGGCTAAATTGTTTAGTCAAACCGGTATAAAGGAGAAAGACTTAATTAAAGTTTTTCTCACGAAGTTAATTGTTTGTAATAAAACTTAGGAATATTATTGTGAGATGTTTCTCACGTAAATTTTTTACGGTGATATTACAAAGTATAAAACGACTCAATGAGAAAAATAATATTGTGAGATGTATTCACATATGTATTTGTAGTGGAATTACAAAATCAAATCTTTATTGATTTTAATTCAGATTATGATTCTTCAATTGATAATACCGTATGTTGTGTATCAACATTATAGTACTATGAGTGGACTCTACAGTATATTACTATGGATAGTTGCAACACATGTGAGACATTATAGATTGCAAGTTATTGGATAAAAGTCATTCGACTTAGTGAGATTTTAGAAGACGATATGATAATTCATTCGGAGATACTTGAATTATTAATGCTGGCACAGAGTCAGGTTCACACAATTCCAATTCCTAGTAAATCCAACACCAGTTTATCACAAGTTGATGAGATCAAAAGGTGAAATACAATGGTCTAAGGAACCACATGGATAGTGTGAGTAACACCGGTTTTTCATAAGTGTTATGTCTTCATACTCACTAGAGTTTTATTGACTCTAGTGCAAGTGGAAGACTGTTGGAAATATGCCCTAGAGAAAATAATATTTAGTTATTATTCTATCACCAAGTTTATAGCTAAGTTTATGTCACCATGCTACAACCGCTCAAGCACTTGAAAAGTGAGTTTTCAAAGAAAAATCTTTGTGCGAGTGTGAAGACATAAACAAATGAGAGTTCCTAAATGTCTCTAAGATTAGCTTATGGTTTGTGAGATGATTGATACATCATAAACGTATCCTTAATTTCTCATGTTCCATGTTATTTTCATGTTGTTTCCCACATGTTTTCTATACACTTTATGTCATTTTTATCGATTTTACGGACTAACCTATTGACAAGATGCCATAGAGCCAGTTCCCTGTTTTCTGCTGTTTTTAGTTTCAGAAAAGTTGTTCTGGAAATATTCTCGGAATTGGAAACTTTGAAATCCGGAGGTCCTAAAATCCTCGAAGGTTCCACGAAGTCCCGAAGAGACCCGGAGGGGGCCACAGGGGGCCCACACCATAGGGCGGCACGCCCCCTGGTCGCGCCATGGGGTGGTGTGGGGCCCCCATGCCTCCACCGCCTTTTCCATTTCGCCTATTTATACCCCCTGAGGCGTAAACCCTAAAGATATACCACTTCATCCCGAAAAACCCGAGGCCGCCGTCATCGTCATCCTGAGATCGGGAGGGTTCTGGACCTCTCCCCGGCACCCTGCCGGGAGGGGAATTCATCACCGGAGGGGTCTACACCACCATGCCCTTCTCCGAAGTGATGCGTGAGTAGTTCATCCCTACACTACGAGTGCATAATAGTAGCTAAATGGTTGTTCTCTCCACTTTGTACCTCATGTTTAGATCCCGTGTGTTGCCTCACATGATCGAGATCATCTTTATGTAATGATACATGTTGTGTTTGTTGGGATCTGATGAATGTTGAATGATATGTCTTCTGATTATCAATCTATCATGTTATCTTCATGCATATGTTATTTATGATCTTGCATGCTCTCTGTTATTAGTAGATTCTCTTGCCAAGTAGATGCTAGTAACTCCAAGAGGGAGTATTTATGCTCGATAGTGGGTTCATGCCTCCTTTGCATTTGTGCTCGAGTGACAGAAACGTGACGGATGGAGGATGTGTTGTTGCCATTAGGGAGAAAACAACAGTCTTTACCTAGTTTACATTGTTTATATTACACACTTTTCTTACTGCGATAATCTGTTGCAAGCAACTTAATACCCAACGTTTGTTCGGATGATATTCGGAGGGTGGATTATTAGACAAAGATGCACTTGGATGACGGTCTATGTATTTTGTTGTAATGCCCGCATGAATCACATAGTAATCTTTATGTCTTGCATATGCACTACGGTGCAGTCTTCTTTTCTTTCAATTGCCCAGCTATAATTTGTTCAGCACACATGTTATTTATCTTTCACGGAGAGACACCACTAGTGAACTGTGGACCCCGGTCTTTTTTTTCCTTATACTGATGAAACACCTACTGCTTTCATACTGTTACTACTGCTTTCGTACTGTTTTCCTACTATTTTCGACACCATACGTTTAGCCTCTTTGTGTTCAGCAAAACCGGTGAGATTGACAACCTCACTGCTTCATTGGGGCAAAGTGATTTGATTGTGTTGTGTAGATTTCACGTTGTTGCTGAACCGGTAGTGCGCCCTGCCACCTTAGCTGCATCAACCTTCAGAGATTGCTTGTCCTCCTACTGGTCGATTCATCCTTGGTTTCTTTTCTGAGGGAAAACTTGCCACTGCACTCTTCACAACCTTTCTCTTGGGGTTTACCAACGATAGCAAGTAGCCTCCCATCAATGATCATGTTTTCTTGATCATGGACTCGGTTAAAAGTCTAGCAAAACATAAAATTTTATTGTTAGGGTAACAATAGTACTGAACTGATCCAAGTATATGATCTTACTAAAAGAGACTAAACAATTGTAATGTATTTAGTGAAGTACACATGAAATTTTCATTGACTATAATCCCTATAATATGAGAATATCTAGTGACCTCGCGACCAAAAGTTATACTTTGGATGTCATCAACCATCTTGTTGTAACTATGGATCATAACGGCGATGTCTTGGTATAATATAGAAAGTGTAATGGAACTGAGATTAGTACTTAAATCATCTAGACGATACAGAGATACTCCCTCCGTTCGCTTTTAATCTACATTCTGGCTCATGATTTTATTCGGAAATACTCTACATTTTGGATGGTCCCCACTCTCGTAATTAAGAGGAGAGAGAGGCCACACACCATGCATGGGTAGAGATTGGTCAAATTATATGCAATTTGCATGCATTGCATTAATTAAGATTGGTTTAACCAATAGGGTGATTTCTTTCTTGTGAGACCATAATTATGATGCTTAGAAGGTTGTGCAAAGTGGTACTAATAAATGGCCCTCTAATTTGTCTGAATTTTTCCAAGATGTAGAATAAATCCGAACGGAGGGAGTACATGCTATGGCCCCTCTCAGTATCACCGATGTAAAACAATCTCATGGCCAGACACGGTGTGACTTATCACAAGGACATTGCAGATATGGATGAGAAAAGAGGATGATATCGGTAACAAGTTTTATGTGTGTTATGATCAAATAGTTTGATTAGACTAGATCACATAGTCTTACCTCGTGATATCGTTGGTATAGTGATGTTAAGGGAATAAGTGCAACGAGTAAGTTGTAAGGTTCCCTCGATCTTCGTGAACACACAACAACCATCATGGGCGTCCATGGTCCCGTTGTTGGTTATTGTTCGGTAAGTTCCCGAACATGTCTGTGTGTTATTGAGCGTTTACGGCTCACACGCTTAAACCGTGCAAATCTTTAATTGAGATGATAAATACGTTGTTATTGGTTTTATGAATGTTCGATGTTGATACGATGCCACAGAAACAAGTCTGGTGTTAATCGGAGCCTTTACGGTCACACGCTTAAGGCGTGCCAATCTTTAATTGAGAGAATAAAGATGTTGTTATTGGTTTTATGAATTTTCGATGTCGATACGATGTCACAGAAACAAGTCCAGTGTCAATCGTAGAGGTTTCAGGGAAGTTACTATAAGGGAGAAACAATGTCATTGTTAGGCCGAATTTTATATGAGAGACAACGGAGGAGATGTCCTAGGATGTTAGAAATATGTTTCTAACATCATTGGATAATATCAATGATTTTATCTATTTGGTTCATAGGTTTTTTAAAGATTTTCGGGCAAAAACGGAGAACGAGAGAGTGCTGGAGGGGTGGGGGAGATTCACCTCATGGCCGCACCACTCAGTGGGGCTGGCAGGTGGGCTCCAAGGCCTCCAATCATGGCACTAGGAAACTTGTGGTGTTTTTCCTAATTTTATTTGAAGGGAAAAGGAAAAAAAGGAAAATGAAAGGGAGAGGAGGTGGACTTGGGCTAGGAGAGGGGGGTGCGGCCACCTCCATGGTGCGGCCAGCCCCCTCCTAGCTCAATTAGGACTCCTCCTCCCCTTTTTAAGTCCCCCCTTCCCTCCAAATACAAAAGGACCCCCAAGGCTTGAGCTAAACCATAATTTTGTGAGCAATTGTCTCTCAAGCCTCTCTCTCTTCCCCTCTCTCTAGTAGAATTAGAGGGTCTAATTAGAGCCCCTGTAATTGAATTAGAGTTTCTTCTAATTGGGTTTTGAGGTGTCCTCTCCCAATTAGACCTAGCTCTAATCAGTAGTTCTCTCTCATGTGTTGACAAACTTCCATAATCACAGTCGATTAGTGCTACCAATTAGCAACGCCGAAAGACTGTCTCTCTTTGTCGGTGTCGAGTTCTAGACGACGGAGCGCTGACGGGTTGTCACGAGTATACATGTGCACACCATAAGAGGGATTGCATGTGTGATCCTTGACGAGGGAAGCTTAGCGACACCCTTACAACTATGCCTAGTTGTGAGGATCTAAGATTGTTCAGAACTATTCTACGACCACATTGAATCCGTTGCCCGGTGAGTCGTGATCCTGATCCATGCATGTATGGGCATGCATCGTTATCTGCATAGTGATCTTGGCAGACTACGCAGGGGATTTTTTCTAATTATGCAGCGTAGACCATAGTGACCCCTATAGATAAAATCATCGAGCTTATTTAACGATGTTAGAAATATATTTCCGACATCCCGGGACATCCCATGCTCTCTGCATTTGCTCCAGAAAGTGTGGAACTTTATTTTCTCTCTCAGAAAAACTCTAGAATAAATTCCGGAAGTAATAGAAACTGTCTCTATTACTCTGGGGCATCTAATGGCGTCATTATAAATTCTATATGATATTATTAAGTAACAGTAAAACTGAGCAACCTATGCCCGTCCTCATCGTTCGGAGTTCGTCAGACGTACGATCGTGCTTCTTGACGCTCACCATCGCTCGGTCATTCTAACGCTCGCGTCCTAGCCTTTTTTACTGTCTCGACATTGTGTTATGGTCGGCCTAAACTGACAGGGCTGCTGCTCCGTAGAATGACTTGAACGCCTTGTGGTTAACCGGACCTTGCGTCAGTGTTTGGGCTACTATGTTGGTGTGTGGGTTGCGAGTTGTGCTCTGCCTCGACGGAAGGCCGTGGAGGCACCAAGACGCCGCCGCCATTCCTTCCTGCAATTTATGGCACGACCCTTCCGTTCCGTTCTTTCTCTATGAATTGTAGTGGACGCCGTTTCTGGCTTGCCTCACCTTCCCTGCATATTAGGGCTGTGACGTTTGCTTTTTCTCTCAGCCTCTTTCCTCGGATTGCATATGTACTACTCCCGCTTGTTATTTTGGTGGTTATTATAGGATTACGGTGACCAAGATGACAGGTCAAGCGTAGGCGGAGGCAGTGACGGCGACGATGGGGTTATGCAGAGGAAGAGTTTGAGACGTGAATGGATACAGACGAGTCAGCTGCTATGGCGATGCCTGAGTGTCAGACTGTCCACAACAACCAGTTAAATTTAACCGTAGCTCTTCACCTTCCATCTCTGCTCTCTGTAATTTTCCTCTCTCCAATTCATATTGTGGTGCCTGGTTAGGAGGGCGAGGATCCAATGACGAAGAGGAGATGGTGCACATCCCTGCTGCTTCGTACCAAATGTGAGCAATTAAATCTTGGGCGAAACGGTTCCCTTGCCTCTAGCTCAGATTTTCTCTTTGTACCTAGTGAACACACTTGGGACTCAGGAGGATGATGAAGTGCTATACTGCTATGTATGTTCTATTTCTTACTTTACTAAGGGTTAATCTGTTATTGGTGATATTTTGACAAACCATAAAAGTTACTTCTTTGGTACGAGGATTAAAACAGGCTGAGAGGGACTTATCATGGAGCACTATCGAAGTATGGAGTACACCTTCAGCTTCCAAATCGATTTATATACGCAGTTACACATATGAACGGTGGCTACGTATGTAATTGGTTTATATAACTTTTAGGTGGCCAGTGGTCTTAAATCTTAATAACCCTCTTATCATATTTTTCGTTTAGGTCCATTGGACTAATGGACATGAATAAGGACAACTATATGACTTTTCTGTTGAAACAAACGGGTACAGATTGCAATGTTCTTCCATCTCTGCTTATACTAAGTAAATAAATATAAGGAAAAAATACACTTTAAATGTAGAAATATTTAACAAGAAAGTATATTTCTATTCCCGCCAATTGTATTATGCATAGTTTTCCTTAGCAGTAGTTTTCGATGTTCTCCATTGGACCATTATTAGTTCGTCATTTTTAATTGCTTGGATGGGTCGATGAAGGGTTTAGATCTGTTGAGTACCACTGAATTAGTAATTATTTCTTAAGATTATGGCGATTTCGGTGACTCTGTTAGCTTTGCTTTAGTTGTTACAGTTTAGCTAACAGACTGGCATGTCACTCGAATCAGATGCTTCCCCACATCGTTTGTTGACTTGATAGTCCTTTCAAGTTTAATATTTCATTCTCCATTCTAAGCTCATCATTTTAAGTTCTATGTTTTTCTGGTTGTGAGCTACATCTTTTAAGAAAAACAAAATCTGGGCAACATGACACTGACATTCAAGGAGGGAGCCACACACCTCTGCAACCCGGCTATGGTCCAGAGTATAAAATTTGGTTTTTCCTTTATTTTAGCAGAAAGTGTAGTTTTGGTTTGTGATTTCTCCTAATACAACGCTTTATACAAAGTTGGCGCCCACCGTGGGGCAACCAGTGGCGCTGGCTGGAGTTTCTGTTCGGACGGGATCTTCTTCAGCGGAGCGCGTGGTCTGTGGCCTTGTCCACAGATTCGGCTCCTTCGACTTCGTCACCGACAACGCCGGCGATTTCGGCGGCAGGGCCATGCCGGAGGGCGGCTCGGTGATCTCCTTCGGCTCTCACCTTGTCTACGTCGCCACCGTCGCCAACCGTGCATATCCCGAGCTGGTGCATGACGCGGAGGATCCTCCCGCGGTGATCGCTGCTCGCGAAAGGCCCGCATGCCGCTCTGCGAGCTGCGCTGAGGTGATGGTGACGGGCTTGGCGGCAAACACTGGCGCAGCCGCTACTGGCGCTGCGGCCGTCGTCGAGGAGATTGATGCACCGGCTGGTGGCAGGGTTCACCGGCCCTACGAGAAGGAGAGCAACTTGCCGCCTTCCACGTCTACGGTCATTCCCGCGTCAGCTACGCGACCTGGCATGCCCACTCCCACCGACATCGAGCTCCTAGCCGTGAGGGAGCAGCTCGAGCGGCAGCGCCAGGAGCTGCTTGCCGAGCAGGCGGAGTTGGACAAGATCAGGCTTGAGCTGAGTCTAGATCAGCTCGAGTACAACAAGGCTCACGGCTTCACGCCAGTCGCCAGGAGGCCTAGCAGAGTAGGCGCTACGCGGCGCAACTAGGGTGTCGAGATGGCAACGGTTGCGGAGGTTCCCGCTCAGTCCGCCACCGCGAACACCTTCACAAGGCCAAGATATAGCACGCCCGCCAAGACACTTAGAGCTGCAGAGGCTGTAGCTGCCGAGTTGCCTCGCCTGGATGGCGATGCGCGTCTTAGGCAGCAGGAAAGGCACAACGAGTTGGTGTTGGAGGCTGCTAGGCAGAACGAGGAGTTCCGGAAGGCCAACCCGGGTGCTGGGGCTTCGCAGGTGGTTCACTCGCACGCGGCTAGATCTAACGATCAGGCCTCGTCTCCGCATCCCAGCCGCGAGAAGAGCCGCAGCGGGCGTTCGGGCAGAGACAGGCAAATGCAAGTGTATGACCCGGCTGCTGCCGCGAAACAGCTTGTTGTGCCGCAGCAGCCCGGGCAAGAACACAACGCTGCAAGAGCAGGCTCTCAAGCCCATCAAGCTCAAAGCCGTGCCCGAGATGGAGCGCGTCCAGGTCCTTCTCGGCAACCCGCAGCTCAGCCTACTCGGCAGAGGCAGCAGCCGCGCGCAGTGGCACCAGTCGCCAACCCGGTGGAGCAGCCTGCAGCTGTGCAGGTGGACAGGTACGATGATGGCTACTCGGCTATGGAGATGGCTGGCTATGATATTCATGACCGTGTTGGTGAGCGCGTGCTGGCGCCTGGAGATGTGAGGCATCAGTTGGACCGGATCAGCTTGTCGGCGCGGCTGGAGAGCACGGGTCCTCCTGGCCCCGAGTGATTCGGCCCGCGCATCATGAACGAGCCGTCCGTGAAGAACTTCCAGCTCGCAAGAGGCACCAAGAGCTACAATGGCAGCACCAAGCCTGAAGATTGGCTCAATGACTATGTCACCGCGGTCCATATCGCGAATGGCAACAGAAGATGGGCTGTGCGCTATGTTCCACAGATGCTAGAGGGTCCAGCCCGTACTTGGCTCAACAACTTGCCCAAGAACAACATTAACTGCTGGCTGGACTTCTCGGATGCCTTCATCAGCAACTTCACGAGCACATACAAGAGGCCGAATAGGCCACAGCAGGTATCAGCTTGCAGGCAGCAAGAAGACGAGACGGACCGCGAGTATCTTACTCGGTGGAGCACTTTGAGGAACACCTGTGAGGGTGTGAATGAAGCACATGCCATCACTTGGTTTGCGCAGGGATGCAGGCATGGCAGTATGTTGTGGCAGAGATTGCAGAGGGAGATGCCGAACACTCTGGCGGAGACCATCAAGATTGCGGATCAGTACGCACTTGGTGATCCTACTCAGCCATTGATGGACTCCTCTGAGCCGAGAAGAAACTTCAGCAACAGCAAGCGCAACGAGTTCCGCAACAAGCGCCGAGTAGACAATCGGTATGATCCCGAGGAGGTGAATGCAGTGACTGTTGGAGCTGGTGGCAGCCAGAGGCAGAAACCTGCTGGAGCCTACGGGCAAAACCAGAACCAGGGCCAAGGCAACAAGAAGCCATTTCGCACCTCTCAGTCGGGTAGCGGGAACTCCGAGCAGCCGAAGAAGTTTGTCTTTGAGGACATGAAGGATGGCCCATGCAGCTTTCACACTCACCACCCCTCGAGGCCTGCTAACCACACTACTCGGCAGTGCGAGTGGTGGGAGGCGATCAAGAGTGACGGCTTGCCTTCTCCTCCTCCCCTGCCAGCAGCCAATGCCAATGTGCAGCCTACTCGCGCACCCGCGGCTCGGCCGCCAGTGTACCCGAGAAGGGAGAATGTGAACCAAGTGGCTTTAGGAGCCAACCAGAACTTCAACAATGAGAGATACCGCAACAACAACAACAACTACAACCGCAACAACAACAACAGAGGCAGCAACAACAACTACCAGGGCAACAATAACAATGGCAACAATGGGGGCAATGGCTCCAATCAGTACCAAGAGCACCATGAGAGCTACATGATCTTCACTTCTGAGCCAGTCGACAAGCAATCACAGCACAGGCGGGCCATGGAGGTCAATGCAGTGATTCCTGCTGTCCCTCACTACATGTATTGGTGTGACCAGGAGATCAGGTGGACCCGAGCAGATCATCCCAAGGTGATGCCCAATCCGGGTAGCTATGCCTTGGTGCTGGATCCTACCTTCCTGGGTCCCGAGAAGAATGTGAGGTTCAGCAAGGTGCTAATCGACAACGGCACTAGCATCAACATTGTGTACAAGGACACACTCGAGAAGCTTGGCCTGGCCGAGAACATGATGCTGCCTAGCAAGACCACCTTCCATGGCATTGTGCCCGGGATCTCGTGCAACCCGATTGGCCGAGTGTGGATCGATGTGCTATTCGGTACCCGGGAGAACTGCCGCACAGAGCGACTGCAGTTCGAGGTGGTGGATCATCAGAGCCCCTATCATGCTCTACTCGGCAGACCTGCTCTAAGCAAGTTCATGGCCTCTACACATGTGGCTTATCTGAAGATGAAGATCCCTGGTCCCAATGGCATCATCACCATCTCTGGAGATTACAAGAAGTCCATGGAGTGTGCCTCTGCTAGCTCCCAGTTGGCGGAGTCGATGGTGATCGCTGCCGAGAAGAAGAAGATGTACGAGGTGGTGGCCATGGCTCAGTCCGCACAAGCTGGCGCACAAGGTGTGCCGAGTACCCAGCATGGTACTGCTTTCCAAGCTGCCAAGGAGACAAAGAAGGTCCAGGTCGACCCCGAGTTCCCGACCGCGTAGCCATCATTGGCTCCGGGTTGGCGGAGAATAGAAAAAGCGAGCTCATCCACTTCCTCCGTGAGAATCGGGATGTATTCGCCTGGTCCAATGAAGATCTACCAGGAGTCCCGAGGGAGTTGGTTGAGCACTCATTACATGTGCGTCCTGACGCCAAACCAGTGAAGCAGGCTATGCGCCGTTTCGGAGATGAGAGAAGGAAGGCCATTACTGATAAGCAATTTCATCATGGAGGTGCTGCATCCGGATTGGCTAGCCAACCCGGTCATGGTCGAGAAGAAGAAGGAGGATCCCAAGGCTGCCACTGCATGGCGCATGTGCGTCGACTACACCGACTTGAACAAGGCATGCCCCAAGGATCCTTTCCCGCTACCTCGCATCGATCAGGTGATCGATTCCACTGCTGGTTGTGAACTGTTGTCCTTCATAGATGCCTACTCTGGTTTTCACCAGATTGCACTCAACCCTGCTGATCAAATAAAGACTGCTTTCATTACCCCGTACGGGGCTTATTGCTATCGTGTCATGTGTTTTGGCTTGAGGAATGCGGGTGCAACCTATCAGAGATGCATGCAGAAATGCTTGCACGACCAGCTCGGCAAGAATGTGCAGGTGTACGTAGATGACATTGTCATCAAAACGAATAAAACACATACTCTGTTTGCCGACCTGGAGGAAACCTTTGCTAACCTACGCAAGTACAAAATGAAACTGAATCCGAGTAAGTGCACCTTTGGTGTACCGGCTGGAAAGCTACTCGGTTTTCTGGTTTCTAGTCGGGGCATTGAAGCCAATCCTTCTAAGATAAAAGCTATTGAGAGCATGTCTTTACCGAGATCACTGAAAGATGTGCAGAAGTTCACAGGTTGTTTGGCATCTCTGAGCCGTTTTCTGGGTCGAATGGGCGAGAAGGCCCTGCCTCTGTACCAACTGATGAAGAAAAGTGACAAGTTTGTCTGGACTCCGCAAGCGGATGTGGCATTCAATGAGCTGAAAGCAATGCTGGCTAGAGCTCCCATCTTGGCTAGTCCGCTACCCAAGGAGCCAATGCTGCTGTACATTGCTGCGACTAACCGAGTAGTCAGCGTGGTGATTGTGGTGGAACGAGAAGAAGAAGGCAAGAGCGTGCAGCGCCCAGTATATTATCTCAGTGAAGTGATGTCCAGTTCAAAGCAAAACTACCCGCATTACCAGAAGATGACCTATGGCGTGTACCTGGGCGCCAGGAAGCTGAAGCATTATTTCCAGGAGCACCCTATCACAGTTGTGAGCTCAGCTCCCATCTCGGATATCATGGGCAACAAGGAGGCGAGTGGCAGAGTAGCCAAGTGGGCGATTGAGCTAGCCGCGTATGATCCCGCGTATGCGAGAGACGCCATCAAATCTCAGATCCTGGCGGAATTTCTTGTGGACTGGGCCGAGGTGCAGTATGAACCTCCTGCTCCAGTTTCCAATTACTGGAAGATGCACTTTGATGGCTCAAAGGTGAAAGAAGGCCTTGGTGCTGGTGTTGTGCTTACGTCACCCAAACGAGATCAACTCAAGTATGTGCTGCAAATTCATTTCAAGGCATCCAACAATGTTGCAGAGTACGAGGCAGTGGTGCATGGTTTGCGAGTAGCAAAGGAGGTTGGCGTGCAGCGCATCATATGCTATGGTGATTCAGATCTGGTGGTGCAGCAAGTCTCGGGCACCTGGGATGCTTTGGATGCCAACATGGCATCGTATCGCTTCCTGGTGCAGTCTATGACTGGGTTCTTCGAAGGTTGCGAGTTCCAGCACATTCACCGAGCAGAGAACGAAGCAGCAGATGAGTTATCCAAGTTGGGATCTTCTCGGCAATCCATCCCGGCGGGAATCGCCTTGGAGCACTTGAGGAAGCCATCCATCAAGCCTTCTCCCAACTCGGAGTCTATATTTGTCCCTTCTCTGCCAAGTGAAGAATCTGATCCAATGGAGATTGACTGGGAGAGTGCTGCAGGAAACCCGGGGACTGCCGTCCTCTACTCGGGGACTGCCGTTCCCTACTCGGGGACTGCCACTCCCTACCCGGGGACTGCCACTCCTTACTCGGGGACTGCCACTCCCTACTCGGGGACTGCCACTCCCTACCCGGGGACTGCCACTCCTTACTCGGGGACTGCCGCCCTCAACCCGGAGGCTGTCGCATTCATTGAAGAAGTTCTCGCCAATCGATCTAGGCTGCAAAGAAGCGCTCCTACTCCTCCTGAACAACCACAAGAGCATGTCCCAATGGAACTGGACGAACCAGTGTTTCCCATACGGGAGACACCGAGTTGGGCTATGCCCATATTATCCTTTCTAAGGGACGGCACTCTACCTGAAGATGAGGTGACTGCGAGGAAGATTCAGAGAAGATCCAAGGGCTACACTATTGTCCGAGATGTGCTGCACAAGAGAAGTGCCACTGGCGTGCTGCAACGTTGTGTGGATCCAGCAGAAGGAGAAGAGATCCTGACAGAGATACACCAAGGAGAATGCGGGCACCACGCCTCTTCTCGGGCGCTGGTCCAGAAAGCTTTCCGGCATGGATTCTATTGGCTCACAGCACTGCAGCAAGCTGAGGATATCGTGAGGAAGTGCACTGGCTGCCAGATGTTCGCAAGTAAGATTCACATGCCTGCTTCCGAGTTGAAAACAATTCCTATCACCTGGCCATTTGCTGTTTGGTGTTTGGACATGGTTGGGCCTTTCCAGCCGGCTAGAGGCAACATGACTCACATCTTAGTCATGGTGGACAAGTTCACCAAGTGGATTGAAGTGAAACCTATTCGGAGATGTGATGGAGCCACAGCTGTGAAATTCGTGAAGGACATAATCCTGAGATATGGCTACCCGCACAGTATCATCACCGACAACGGCACAAACTTTGCTGAGGGAGCGTGCGGTTCTGCAGATAAGCATATCCGACTAGACGTTGCGTCAGTCGCGCACCCTGCTTCCAATGGGCAAGTTGAAAGAGCAAATGGTATGGTATTGGCAGGCATCAAGCCAAGGCTAATGGAGCCACTGCTGAAAACACCTGGGTGTTGGTTAGAGTTGCCAGCGGTGTTGTGGAGTCTAAGGACTACCCCTAACCGGTCAACCGGCTACACGCCATTCTTCTTGGTATACGGGGCTGAGGCCGTGTTGCCAATAGACTTAGAGCATGACTCCCCCCGAGTAGCCCTCTACACTGAGGTGGAGGCGAGAGAAGCTCGAGAAAACGACGTTGACCTGCTTGAAGAAGCAAGAGAGCTGACTCTGTCACGTTCGGCTATCTACCAGCAAAACCTGCGGCGTTATCATAGCCGAAAGGTGAACCCAAGGGTTTTCCGAGAAGGAGACATGGTCCTTAGGCTTGTGCAGCGCACAGCCGGGATGCACAAGTTGTCTCCTCCATGGGAAGGACCTTTCATTGTGAGCAAAGCGCTGCACAACGATGCTTACTATCTTGTAGATGTGCGCCCACCACAGGCGAACAGGGCGGATAAATCTGGAGAGGAAACCAAGCGCCCTTGGAATGTAGCTCTACTCCGTCGTTTTCATTCGTAAGCAAAGATGTGTATGTACCCTCTTATCCGAGTTGAAATTCTACTCTGCAATCTGAAATTGTTCTCGGGGACTGCCCTCGTCCAAAATTGCTTCAAGTTTTTACTCGGCTTTACCTTTTGTCTATTCGGTTGCTTCACTTTAGAGCTCATAAGCGTATTGAGTACTGTGTTTAAACCTATATGCCAACTCTTCGACTCTGCTGCTGTCCGAAACCCGGCTTCATGGCAAGCAAGAGAACAAGCAAAAGGTCAATGAGCACACAAAAATCGCTAAGGAAGAAAAAGTGCAGGAACCGAGTAGAGTGTTTGTTACTTTTGTTCTCTGTTTCGTCTTTTCGGCTAAGTGGTGGGCTGCGTTACTATGATTGTTTCTAAGCGGCTAAGTATTTGCAGCTCTACTCTTCGATTCTTGTGACTCGAATACCAAAAAAGCAACAAGTTGCGGGTAGAGCAGAGATGAAAAGATAGGGTGAATAAGAAATGCAACTCGGGGACTCGCATGGAAACGCAACCCGGCATTGAGCCAGTGCTGCTCAAAATGATTAAATTGAAGATAACAAGTGGAAATAAAATTGAGTAACAAGAGAAAAGCATAAATAAGTCTGATACATCTGCTCCCGGCATCCCGGGGATCTGATAAATGTTTGAGTAAAAAAGCGTGCAGGATAAGATCATGTTGAAGAGGCGGTGTTCTCGGTGCTCGCCTGGGTTGCTTCGCCTTCCTCAGTGGCCTTGGTGGCGTCCGCTTCTGTGCTGGCATCAGCAGTCTTCGCTTGCTCGGCGTCAGGCTCGGTGGCGAGCTGCTCAGAGGTAGCAGTGGCCACCGAGATGGGCGTCGTCGCGGAAGCAGAGCCAGTCTCGGGGGCGTGGGTGCGCACCGTGTCGTCGAGTGCAGCTCCAGATGAAGTACCGAAGTCGAGGGCGGCTGTGTCGATCTCCTCCATCTCTTCGTCGCTACTCACGACGGCGCCATTCTTCCCCTTCCCGGCCTTGCCTCTAGACGAATCGAAGAAGCCGTCCAAGTCGGACTCTGTGTCTTCATCCGCTTCCTCGTCCTCCTCCACTTCAGTGTCGGGCTCGGGGAGGCCGTCGATGAAGACGTCCGTCTCAGCGCACTCCGCGACCTCGTACGCAATCAGCTTGCGCATGGCCACGCAGCTGGGGTCCGTCTCCCACTTGGAATCGTTGCGCTTCCCGCGGATGATCTCCATGTTCAGATTCTCGTACCAGGAAGCGATGCAGAGAAGCATCAAGTCAGCACCCGCCCGAGCTCCCGAGGCGCGCCATTTTTTCAACTCGGCCTTCACGTTCTGCAGCTTCAGAGCAAGGCCATCGATCGTTGTCGGCGGGGCATCTTCAGGCCAGAACAGCTTGTGGAGCGCGAAGCCGACGCGCACCAAGTCGGTGCCCACGCCGGCTAGGCGTTCGAAGTGCCCTTTCATCACCAGCAGGCTGTCCTCGATCTCGGCTCTGGTGTCCGAGGCCTCGCCCTTCTCAAGTCGAGCCGCTCGAGCCTTGGCCAAGGCTGGCGCGCAGGCGGACACGAGATCAGGGAAGATTTCTGCATAGAAGCAAGGAAGGAATTCAGTCACGGGAACCGAGAAGAGACAGAACCGAGAAGAAAAGATGCAGAAAGGAGGGAACTTACTGTGAAGCTCGTGGCGCAGCTGCTGCAACTGGATTTTCCACTCCTCCTCATTGGAAATGTGCTTCTCCTCGAGCAAGCGAAGTCCATCCAACTGAGAGAAGTACCCAGCATTGGATTTTTTTCAGTTTCGCACTCCTGCTCGAGGGCTTTGATCTTGGCATTGAAAGTTGTCTCAGCCTTGGCCTTCTCGGCGATAACTCTGTCCCTCTCGGCACCAAGGTCGAGAGCATCTTTGAGGGCTTTCTGCAGCTGGAGTTGCAGCTGCTCCATCTCTGTAGTGTGGTCCTTCAGCAGCTCAACGGCCTGGTCGGACAGCCGTGCTGCACTTCTTCAGGTTTGACGCAGTCTTGGTGTTCTTCAACAAACAATTTATGATCTTCTGAAAAGAGCAAAGCACGGTTAGCAGAGAAGCAAAGGAAACAGGCACAAGGGCAAACCGAGTAGACGGAGGTTTACCTTCAAGCTTCTTGATGGTGTTCTCGGCATTCGCAACAAAGGTGCGACAGTTCTCGTGCTCGTCAGCCAGGGCCTTCAGTTTCCCTGCAGAGTAGAAAAGGTTAGCGCAAGAAAGCAGAAGCGGGCGTAAACAAAAAACGCAAGAACCGCGCGGCTAGAAGCGTACCTTCCATCTCGGACAGCTTCAGAGTGCTATCCTTCGCATCCTTACCGGCTGCCTCCGCAGCTGCCTTCTCTCTTTCCAGTGCAGCAATTCGCCTCCTAGCGATAGCATGATTCCAGAGAAGCTGGCGATGCAGACTGGTACGCTTCAGGACGCTATCCTGAGAAGCGAAAAGAAAACAAGTCAGACAGAGAAGTGAAGATTCAACCCGAGAAGGCGGCTACTCGGAGAGCATCCGCCTACTCGGCCAGAATCTCGGGGACTGGGTGAGGGTAAAGGAAGATGAAGACGGATAGGAGAGAAGAAAAATGCTACTCGGAGAGGACAAGTTAAGACTTACCGCGTAAGACTGCTCCAGATCTTCTGCATTCTTGCGGTGCACGAACATCTTGGCAGCAAGAGTAGCGGTGCTGGAAGAGACGGTCATGGGTTGGTAGCCCAAGTCCACCTTGTTCCAGTCGACCCGCATATGATCGATGTCGCCCAGGCCAAGGCCGTGCCATTTCTCTGTGCCGAGAAGCTTGCTGTCCCACTTGGCGTCGATGAAACCAACCAAGTCGAGTACCTGCTCGAGGCTCTGAGATGATATCACCTGATCTTGAGCTCCCCGAGAGGCAATGGAGACGGGGGCCGGGGGCCTGGAGTCTGTCGCTACGGCCTTCCTTCCTGTTGTGAGGGCAATCTTCCGGTCCTCGACGGAAAGGCCAATCTGGCGCTGTTGGCTGACCCTCACCATGTAATCCGGGTAGAGGGCCTGATCGGCTACAGTAGCGGCGGCAGGAACTGCACTGGGGTTGCGGATGATCAACTGCTTGGACTGTCCAGTCGATGTCGGCGGCGGCATCTGCTCTGTAGCTCGCTTCATCGCCTTTTCTTTCTGAGCAGTTGACTTCTCGCTCTTCTGCTTCTCGGGCTTCTTCCCCTCAATTTTGGTCTTCGCCTTCTCGGCGGCCTCCTCCTCGGCTGCCTTCTTCTCAGCCTCTGCCTTCTCGGCAGCTTCTTTCTCGGCTGCCCTCTTCTCGACCTCCTCCTTCAAAGCATCTAGGGCTTGTTGCCTGGCTTGGCCAGTTGGCGGCGCCAGGGGCGCGCTATCCGGTGCGCCAGTTGGCTGGGCGCTACTCGGTGCGGCGCCCGTTGGTGCGTCGCTCAATGGATAATGGCCTGTCGTGGTGGCATCCGTCATGGTGGCATCTTCCACCCGCTGCTCGGCAGCGGGATTCACTTGGCCTGCAGCGTCTGTGGTTGGCTGCTCCTGTTCAGCCTCTGGCCGCTCGAGGGCGGTGTTATCCTGCATCTCTTCGTCTTGGGTCTCCTCGGCAGTGTTGGCCGGAGGAGAAGGGGGTCTCTCCTGGTGGGTGGCAGTGTCCTGTGCTGCTGAATCCGCACGGGACTGCTTTTCCGAATCTGCTCCTTGAGCATCAGTGCTCTGTGCATTGGCGGTGTCATCCTCGTCATCGTCGAGGTTGATAAGTGGCGCTGCTGGCTTCTTAGCCTGATCGGGCGCGAGAGCAGCGTTCGCGTCCATGGGAGGTCTGCAGAGAAAAAGAAATTCAGAAATTAGAAGAGGATTGGGGAAAATAACATAGTACGAGAAGGGAGACGACAGAGAAGAAACTTACGCGCTGGTGGAGGCGAGCTTTCGCCTTGGTCTCTTCACGACCTTCTTGGTCGCCTTCTCGATCAGTTTCTTCTTCTTGGCGGGGGGTTCTACGGCACCGCTGCCAGTCCGCTTGCGAGTAGCGGGTGCAGCGACAGAGAGAGGGTTGACGACAAGGGCTTTATCGCCCTCGTTCTCGTTCTCGTCTTCGTCCTCATCTTCGTTCTCTTCAGCAACATCATCTGCGGATTCAGGAAAAGAAGAGGAGCAAATCAAAAACAACAAACAGTGGATTGGTGCCTCTCGTGAACAAGCAAAGCAAGTGCGCAGTTACCTTCAGATTCGTCCTCAGGCCAGTCGCGGAGAGACGTTTCCGCGTGCTGCTTCTCCATGGTGGGGGAACGAGGGAGGTTGATCTGGTCAGCGGTCTCAAAAGAGGCCTTGTCGTCCTCCTCTCGGTCAGGAGACCAGTTGCCTTCAAAACGTTCACAACTCTCTATAAGCTGGCGATTGAGGACCTGAAGAGCGGAGAAGTGTCACAAGTTAGCCGAGTAGCAGGATGGTATCCTACTCGGATAGGCGTGCGAACACGAAGCACACTAAGCCTAGGCATTTTTACCGAATGTTCTACTCGGAAAGGCGTGCAGGCACAAAGCACACTAAGCCTATACAATTCTACTAAGTGCTCTACTCGGTACAGACTACGATCGCTAGTCGCGGCGAGAAGAGGAAGTTTTCTACTCGGAATCCATGTACAGAAAGCAGGGAAAGAGGAACGTACCCGCGGAATCGGCTTTGTACGGCTGAATGGGACGAACCCATACTGCCAATGCTCGGCGAGGCTCGTTGTCAGGATGGCCCTGGCGTGCTCGGGAACGTCTGCGTTGTCGAGCTCGATGGTGGTCGTCCTGGTGCAGTCACGGGGGCCTCCCATGTAACACATCAGGTGGCAGCGTTCTTGCAGAGGCAGAACGCGTCTCTTGATCCAGCACGCCACTGGATCATCACTCTTGAGGCCCTGGTCGATTAGAGCGCCGAGCCGCGCCTCAATTTCCTTCGCGTTGAGGTCGTTGGAGGGCTTCTCCTTCCAATTCTTCTGGGTGGGAGTACGGAGGCTCCAAGCGGGAAGGTTGATTCTATCAGTTACCTGTCCTCCTTCGGTGGCGGGGATGTTCTTGACGTAAAGGAACGTCTTCTGCCACATCCGGACGGACTCCAACCCCTTGATATGGGGGTGATTGGTCCCCGACCGCTGCACCATCATGGCGCAGCCGGTGTCGGTTGCCCGTGGCACCCCCGTGCCTTCCTTCTTTCCGGTGGTCTGCTGGCGGAGGTGGAAGTACCTGAGCCAGGTGTCCGTTGTCGGATGGATGCCGAGGAAGGCCTCGCACACCACGGCGTGGTAGGCGAGGAAGACGACGGCATTGGGCGGCAGGTGATGCATTTGAAGGCCGAAGTGGTCGAGGAAGCGGCGGAGGAAGTCGGAGGCCGGCAGGCCGAAGCCGCGCTCGAAATGCGCCAAGAACACAACGTGCTCGCCCTCCTCCGGTGCAGGCACGAGCTCGCCCCTTGATGGCCGGCATTGAACACCAGGAGGAACTCTCCTAGTGTTCACAAGCCAGGCGCAGT
This sequence comes from Alopecurus myosuroides, assembly GCA_028641055.1. NCBI lineage: Eukaryota > Viridiplantae > Streptophyta > Magnoliopsida > Poales > Poaceae > Alopecurus > Alopecurus myosuroides. The sequence goes on from JAPCYS010000012.1 coordinate 70,731, forward strand.
CCTCGGCGGTGACGTGCGAGCCAGCCCAGCCGGCGCGAGACATGGTTGCGAGTAGGAGGGGTGGAAAGAATCGGAGGGATTTGATTGGTTGGATTGGATTCGCGGCGGCGCAAAAGATTGCGCGGCGGCGGAGAGCTCGGCGGCGGAGAAGGAGAGAGAGATGAAAGAGGAAAAGTGCGAGGAAGGGGAAAAGAAAGTTACCGGCGGGGGTATTTATACCCTCGCCCCAGGCTACCGTTACCATCGGGGAAGTGGGATCGATCGTGGCGTGTGGTGGGATTTGTGGCCGGCTGGAAACGCACACAAGCGCGGGATGCGCGCGTAACGGCCGCAATTGATCCCACCACCAGATCGTGGCCTATTATTACTCTTGATGGGACGTGACGCGTGGTGGGCCCACTGCCTGGAAACCAGGCGCGTGGCACGTCGTGCCCTGGGCAACGAGACGACGGGGGCCTGGATGCTTGACACGTGTTCAGTTGCTGTGCGAAGGCCTGGATCGTGCTCTGCGCGGCAGAGGCTCAATTCAAGAAAATTCTCCAAGTCTTTTTACTCGGTCGCAGAGTAGAAGTCATCTGCTATGCGGAGGAGAGGAAACTTAAGGTACTAATCAGAGAGCTACTCGGAGGTTCTACTCGGCATCTTGAGGTTCAAGGGCTATGTTGCAAAGATTGGTTTTAAGCTGGCAGAGCCTAGTGAACGAGTTCGCAAGACTCAACCAGCTTCGGGGACTGCTGTCGGGGGGTTACCCCCGAGTAGGGTAAAGGCAAGTGGTAAAGGCGTCTTACAGAAGAGAGGTTTGGTCGAGTAGCCGACTACCCGGTACTCGCTACCCGGTCGACTGCTACTCGGTCTCACCTCAAGATGACCAGAAGGAGATATCAATCAAGTTCTGTCCTTTCGAGTAGAGGAGTTGGCCCGAGTACAATTGGCGGGAACAATTGGCGGGAACCTACTCGGGCCAGAAAGTCAAAGGAGCCGTTCTGACACAGGATCCCGCGTATCCTGGGTCCGTACTTGGCACTATTCGAACTACTGTTCATCTGGGACCGGCCTGCCTGACAGTGACAGCATGGAAGCAGGCCGTGGCAGGATAAGGGGGGCCTACTCTGTGTTTAGGTACAGTGATACCAGTCTGTCCCCTTGTTTTGCCCAACGACTTTCCAGATGCAGCCAAGATTAGGAACCAAAGCTGTCTGCGAGAACCCGGAAGAAGGACGATGTGCACACTATGTCGACACTTGTCCATGTTTGGACGTATCCGGCTGGGCACCATGTATATAAGGTGCCCCGCCGCCTCCTGCGTGAGGCATTGCATACTGGGACACTGAAAACCCTAAGTTCTTGACCTAGTTCATCATCTAGAGGAGAGTGGCTACTCGGTAGCAAGAACTTTGTACTGTGGATACTCGGTGAGATACCACAATACACAAAGAAAGGCAGGAGTAGGGGTTTTACCTCCTCACGAGGGCCCTGAACCTGGGTAGATCGTGTTGTTTGCAGTGTTTACTTCGTACCTCACGCGGCTACTCGTCGCGTGATCCCTCCCCGATCACCTCCAGCGTCCTTCGTCCCCACATCTTTAGCCATCCCATGGCATCTGCCGTGACGCCACCACGACAACAACGCTTTATACAAAGTTGGCCCAGGCAATCCTAAGCTGCAACTATAACTTTTAGTAGACTTATTTGGAATCTGCAGAGGTTGCACTTGCTTTTGTAAGAAGTTTCATATTAGAAGAACTGTGTGTGTGACTGTGTGTCTTTCAAGCTAACCTGATATCTCATTTACATATGACATTCTCAATGCCACTATGCATCGAAGAAATCTGCAGATGCGTGAAGATAAAGGTAAATCCAAGATCAGAAATAGGTGAGTTCAGATTTTATTCGTTCAATATGTCAACAAGGTTTAAGCTTTCTTTGATTTTATTCACATGGTTTTCGTAAGATAAACGTAAGTCGATCATATTGTTTTTTAAGTGGAATCTATGGATGGTGTACATCAGTCATAATAACAAGATATTGTCTATTCCTATGTCTCATAATTGTTCCGATCCTTATTCTAAGATGATGGTTTATGATCGGCTCTACCACTAGAGCATCTTTAGTTTCATTGTTCCACTTCACATTGGAATTCAGGTTAGTCATTACAATTAAGTGATTAACGCTCAACAATGCAAGACTTGAATTTTTCAAGCGTAATCTTCTTATTAGATTTCAATTTTGTGCAAGAATCTAAGATGCGAGCCTGAAGAGGACATAATTTGTATTGTTATGCTTTGTCCCTTTTTTTTGTAGCATACTATTATGAATGTGATCTTGGAGATATAAAATTCAAGCAATTATGTAAGTGTATTTGTTCTGGATTTCTGTAAATAAGCTAGGTAAAATGTCATCACATTGTAATTCAAAATTTTCAAGTTTTACAGATTTCCACTGTTTCCCAGTTTTTCAAACATTTTTTCCTAAAAACGGACGGGCGCGGCAACGTGCGCCTTCATGTCTAGTATATAATATATCTATCACGCAGAAACAACATTCCGATGATAATCCTTGATGATCCAGACCTACCAATATACACATAAACCAGACTTAACTTAAGTGTGTTACCTCTACAAATCCAATAGTGTGTGGAGATGAAACTAAAAAGTCTTTCCTTTTCAATAATAAATAGTGGGGCCATGGACGCCCATGTAGACTCCGACTCACTATGCGAAAGACACTCTGTCAAACTTGTTGACTATTATACAATATTTTTATTACTCGCGATACAGAATTTAATTTAGACTATGGATTCTGGTATTGTCGTGAAACAATCCTTGGTTCACTATCCTTTTGTCTATCTCCTTAACCAGTAAGCTTTTTTTACTAGTTATCGTATTATGATATCCCACATGATGTGTTATCATCATCAATTATCTGCAGAACATATTGATATCAAGAATACCGAGTGGGCCCAAGCTTGTATCTCTTCTTTTACGGAGGAGTAATTCCCATATCAAAATATCGAGTTAATATACTACTTTAGAATTACTTAGTGGCTACCGTCATGTTTATCCAGTTTACGGTGTGACGCTTGATAGTACCAAAGTAAAACCTCCTGAATATACAACCCCAATAACCTCATGGTAATATAACTATGTTGTGATATGTCACTAATGAAAAAGAATATCTTAATAGAATCTCTTAGCATATCAACTATTAGGCTATACCCAGCCATATTGTTCCCTTGCAACAATATGCTATTTATTGATGCTGATATAAATAATGTCCATGACCAGAAAATACAGTCATCAAGGATTCAATAAATTAGTCTCAAGAGGCAATACTAGGGTTTGATTCTTTGTTCATGTTACTACACATGAACATGAGTTTTCCTCTGAATCTCATATTTAGTAGCCCCGTCAGTTATAGCATAATAAAATGAATCATAATTATGAAACAGATGAACAATATTATTGTGTTTTGGGCGTACATACAACAACTATGTGTACGTACATAAATACCTTACAACATCTAAAACCGAGTAGCAAAATAGTAGATTAGTTGGTGGAACATATGTTGTTGTCAAAATAATAAGTGATCACTCCCATATAAATATTATGAACTAAGTCAAACAACATAACATAAGAAGTATAAAAAAGCATTCCTAGATATTTGTCATGTTGGCATTGGTTCATTTGTTCGCTTAATTCCCTTGATCCCACTTCGACCAAGTTTCAACAGATCACTTCAGACAACATCAAATACAACGAGTCACACATTGTTAACTTCGCAGTGCTTATATTTTTGTTAGGCTATAAACTGGAATTTATTTTGAAAGCCTAGCAAGAAACAACTATTCAGCCACATATCCCAGGCGTTAGCATTCTTAAATGTCACTTTGAGGGATACTATGTAATACTAGTAGTTCTGCACGTGCAAAGCACGTGTTCGCATAATGCAACCTAAATCATTGGTAAACTATATATGAATATGATAGATTGCGGCTTCTCGCATCATAGATTAAGTCCATATAGATTCAAAACTGGCTATGATTGTAAAAAAGACTTTGTGGTCCAATGAACCATCTATAAAGTTATTAATGGTTGGATCCCTTCTTGGGATGGCTTGGAGCAATCTATCATATTCATATATGATCCCTTCAACATAGCACGTAACTGAAGAATAAATTGTGCAGACACGTGTAACATTTAGATACAAACTTTGAGGTTTAACCAAAGAAATGGTACATGGATTTGGGGAGTCATATAATTTGTCAGTGGTGTCATAGATAAGAACGGAGATATAAGACGCGGGCCTCCGAGCATCCTGACCACACTGTGAGCCCATTCGTTTCACCCTGGCTCCTCACCATCCATGGCGCTGACATTGTCGGCGGCTTGACATTCCGCGAAGCTCATCAGGTGCATGAAGCTTTACATTGGAAGACTGGCTCAGTCCAGGAAAAAATCAATTACTATGTCAACCTATATTACAAATCATCGTCTGAGTTACGCAGGTGGTTGGGAAAAACAATAAATCATGTTTACGTCCTATGCATTACACTAATCTATATCTGTGAGTTATAATAAAGTACACTAAAAATGATCCTTCTTGAGGTCATGGACTCATGGTAAGAAACAACTAAAATCAAGTGCAAAGAAAGACAGTAACAGAGTTGAACACCACATACCTGCATGATCGCCACCCTACTGAAACTCAAGCAATCTTCATTTCGCTGACAAAAACTACACTTGCTATCTTAAATTGATGAGAAAAGACCATTTGTTTCGTTCAAATGCAGGTCATTACCTCTAGCAAAAGCAAGAGCTTGATTCATCAGGGCCGCTGCAAGTGTTTAATCATTCATGCAAAAGCCTGCAAGTGTTTATGCATTGCTTATGACTTAGGAATAATGTAAGAAAACTGTCGCTAGATTGTACAAAGACCTTGCTGTCGCTACATTGAACAGAGGCCTGTTGCAGCATTGGTAGAACTCAAGAAGCAGAACTGAAGAAAGTCGAGTTGTGGACGGCAGTACCGTGCAGGGGACGTCGTGGCGGCGGAGGGTGTCCGTGTTAGCTGTGTTGATGCCTTCTCGCGGGTGTCATGTGGCGCTGGAGATGGGGAGACGCGGGCCGGCGGCCGCCCGACGGCCGGCGACGGCATGGATGCAGCGGGGAGGCGCCCTGAATGTAGTGGGGAAGCAGCATGGAGGCGCGGCCGGGATCTGGATGCCCGCGCATGGCTGGCTGGGGGAGGCGGCGTGCAGGTTGTTCGGCGTCGTGCGATGGGATTTTTTTGTGCGGATGCTGCGGGCGTGATTAGGGATGTACCGGTGTTGTCTGCTCCGCCATGATGAGGCGTCAAATACGGGTTTGTTTTCATTCGTTGGATAAATCATTTGTATGGCTACGATCTGTTGGATCTGACGCTCTCTGTCTTTTTATATTAGTGTAGATATCTATATCTCTTATAAAGCAAATCTCCACTAAGATGTATTAATTATTTTTCTATCTCAACATACAAGTTATCCACGCCATCAACTATTTTAGCCTATCAATTATCCATATCACCTCCACTAAACAGTAACAAATAATAGTATATCACTCATGCAACATATATGTGTCACCTTTTTTCCCGCTATGTAATTGTCCATGCCAATAATATTTAGGGCATCTCCAGCCGTCCCCCCCAGAGCCCCCCTAAGGGGTTTTTTTCGCGGCGGAAGCGGCGAATAGCGCCGCTTCTTCACCACTCGGCCCCCCAGAGGCCCAAATAGCGCCGTTTCGGCGCTAAATAGCGCCGCGGCACCCAGGCCAAACCCAGCCCGCTGGGTTCGGCCTGGGGGGCGAAACTGCGCGGCCGCGCGCGTGGGCCAGCTTGTCAGCGACGCGACGAGAAAGCGCGGGAACAGAACCGCCCGTGATCGTCTTCTCGGCTACCGCGCGGTCAAAGGCTGCCGGCGTTTATGGCGTGGCGGCCGCCCAGTGCATGCGCCCCGCCCAAAGGCTGCCGGCGTAATGGCGTGGCGGGCGGCAGCGAGGGGACGCGCGCGCGCAGTAAATGCCCGGCCGCTCGCCGCGCTATAAAACCCCCCGGCCGCGCGGCGCGCCCCACCATTCTTCACACCGGCGACCTCTCCTCCTCCCCTCTCTCGACGCCCTCCTCCTCCCCTCTCTCCACGAAGATGTCGGACGGAGCTGCGGCGAACGGCTTCCCGCGCCACAACCTGCGCCGGAGCGAGGCAATGGCGCTGTACCGCGCGGGCTATCCTTGCCCGCCGGACACGCGCCTTCCTAGCTCCGCCGCGGGGGCGAGCCGCTGGACCCTCAGCGCCGGTGGAGTCCCCGTCCCTCCCCTTCCCTCCACCGACGCCGAGTTCCGCCGCGCCATCCGCGAGATGCGCGACGGAATGGCAAACCCCCAGAACTACCCGCTCACCGGCGTGGACGAGTTCTGGTGGGGGCGGCTGACGACACGCCGCGACCGTGAACTGGACTCCGAGAACGACAACGGCCCTGTCGACGGGCGTTTCAACGCCCACGGGCGGCGCCGCTGGTGGAGCGCCCCTGGCAGGAGCCTCGAGGAGGTCCTCCAGCACATCAATGCCGGCAACCAGCCGCGCCTGGAGATGCCGCCGCCGCAGGCCGCCCAGCCGTGGGTGGCACGGCGGACCGGCGCGTCTTCCTCGACCGCGACCTCGAGTTCCTCCGCCGGCCACTCTGTCTCCACCTCCCCCCCTTTCTCAGCGCCGGAGCGCCTGCCCGTAGGCGCAGCGGCGGCGCGCTCCGCCTCGGCGAGCCACGCTTCGAACGCGTGGTTCGCCCGAAGACGGAGAACGCCGGCGACGACGGCGAGGACGAGTGGCCCGACCAAAAGGTCGCGGAGCAGCTGTCGCTGGACACGCTCCAGCCACTCGACGTCGACACCGCCGCTCGGTGGAGCCTGCGGGACACCACCGAGGCGGAGCTCGAACTTCAGCGCCGCCTGCTGGCTGAAGCCGAGCAACGCAAGGCGGCGCGCGAGCGTGAGGCCGCCGCCAACGCGGCCCGCCTCCGCGTCCCTCCCCCGCCGCCGCAGAAGGAGACGAGTACGTCATCCTCGACCCGGACTCCGACGACGAGGCCGCGATCCAGCAAGCCCTCGAGGCGAGCAGGTGGGATTGCGGCGGCGGCGACGAGGGACAGGGGGGGAGCAGGCGCCCCGGCGACGCCCCCAGCGACGACGACGACGACGGCGGCGACTACAGCCAGGCGATCGCCGCCAGCCTCGGCCTTAAATAGTTTGTTTTAGTTTAAATTTTTCGTTCTAGCTTTAAATTCGCGCCGAATATGTACGCAGTTTCCAAATTTCAATAAAATTCGACTAGTTTTGCAATTGCGTTTGTTTTGGGCCGATTCTTGGGCTCGGGACGCGACTGGGAAACGCGCCCCCCCCCCCCCCCCCCCCAAGTTCCAGAATAGCGCCGTTTAGCGCCGCGGCGGCCCCAAAACGGCGGCGTTTTGGGCCCTGGGGGGCGCAACGACTGGAGATGCCCTTAGTTCTCAGATATACAACAATTTCACGCGAATTAAATTTAATATCTTGACTATTATGATTAATTGAATATTTCATGTCTTATACCCATTTCATTTACAGTTCTTTTTAAAAAGAATCCCGCTGGAACGGGCGGAGTATTCTTCTAGTTTGTATATATGCGCCTGCCGGAGTACGCCACCAAACCTACCCTATCATATCGATCCACAAGCCTCTAAGAAACTACACACTGATATCTCAAAAGTGTAGACAACAAAAGATTTCAGACTACAATGATTTTGGTGAGATCCAGGTAATTTTACCAGCCTATCTGTAAACCATCACTCCTATGAAGGACAAAGGAGGCCATAATTTATATAAAGAGATCTTGTGCAATTAAACTGCAATTTCATAGCTCACTGAATTTGGTTCTATCCAGGCATGTTCACAGAAAAATGATAGACAAGTGAGACGGAATTATGGTGCCCCGGAGAAATAATACTAGCACACTTACTTTTCTTCCACGGGCTTCATAGTCTCATCAAGAAGTTCGTTGGGCCTCTCCTCACTTTGCCTCATCTCTTCATCCAAGGGCTGCACCCGGTCAGATTCTTCAAGACACATGAGTATTGGAGTGCAAAAGCAATCTTCCTCGGATTCTTCATTCTGCATTCGTTCGTTCTTGATTCTTGTTGCCATCTTTATCTGATGAGCCGCCTCCCTTTTTTCTTTGCGCTGGAGTTTATGTTCCTTTCTCCTCTGCAGATTTCGTTGCTTCATTTCTGCCTCATCCAATCTCGGACCCAACTCCTCTTGTTGGAACATCATCTCCTCCCTCTCTTGAGGATCTTGTTGATCAAGCATCATCTTCCTATCTCGCTCCTCCTGCGCATACATCTGGTAAAGCTTCTTGATCAAATTCTCTATGGGGACGGTAATGTCTATGAAATCAATGCCAGGAACGGCATACAACGTCTCCTCCATGAATTTCGACGAGACGTAGAACTCCCGCTCGGTGAAGCTCAAGGCGACTGTCCAGGCCATGTGTAACACGAAGAGAAATTCACCAAGCTTAACACCGAGTCCATCCACATAGGACATGATAGAAATCCCATCGCTGCCTGGCAACCTCCTGATGATGGCGACCTCGTTGAGCGGGCTGAGCCATCCGTCTTTGAGGATGCCCACTCTGGGAGCCAGCCATGTGCACCTGCCGGTCCTGCCCTCACCGTGCGAGAGGGCACCCGGCTGCCCGTCCTCGCCAGCCTCCTCCAGACGAGCCGGCCCGTCTCTGCCAACGACGAGGCGAGCCACGCGCAGAGCACCAGTGTACCCTGCCCGCTCCGGGGGAAAGTGAGCGTACTCCTTCCGCCACCACGTCACCTTCGCGTTCTTGGCAGACGCCTTGATCTTGAGGAGAAGGAAGGGGGCCGCCTCGGGACCTTTTTTCCTCCTCTCGTCGACGAAGCGACCGAATCTCTTCCATTGAGACAGCTCGGGATCAAACCGTCGGCTGTCGAAGGAGCTGAGGAGCTGAGCGCGCAGAGCGGTGAATACGATCCTGTGCATCGTGAGGAAGCTGTTGGCCAGGGAGACGGCGTCCTCGTCCTTGAGCCCGCTCTTGACGGCGAGAGAGTGGACATCGTAGTCCGTTAGATTGGACAAGACAGCGACGCGGAGGAACTTCCTCACCTCCTCGCGCATCATCCCGCTCCGGACGGCGAGGGAGAGCGCTTCCTCCAACTCCGCCTTCGGTTGCCATTTCCGGACGGTCTTCCCTTTCTCCGGCATTTCCACCTTCCTCCGGTAGCCGATCGGGAAGGCCTCCTCTATTTCGAGCGGTCCCATTCCGTCGACGATCTTGATCTGCTTCGAGTTCTCACGCTCGTTCCGGGCGGCGAGCGCGAGCGCTTCCTCCAGGTCCTTCAACTCCTCCGCCAGTTGCCATCCCAGAACGGAATCGATCTTCTTATCCGGATTTTTCACCCACTTCCGGGCGACGAAGGGGAGGGCCTCCTCCAACTCCTCGGCCGGTCGTCGTCCCCTGGACTCGCTCGTGTGGACGGAATCGATCTCCATCTCCATTCCGATTTCCTACTTCGGCTCCGATCGATCGACACGACCCTTCGCCGCGGACGCGAGGGCAAGGTCGTATAGGATCTTATTTTCCTCGGGTAAGGATTGTTTCATTTCAACGCTCTCTGGGTAGGTCGCCCTAGAATTCACCAATCCTAAATCCCCTTGTGTGCCATTAGATCAACATTCAACGACCAGAAATAAGCAAAACGTGTTTTTGCATTTAACCCCTTCAGTTTTTTGGATATAGAACCCGTAGTCCACAGCAGTCCTACTTAAGCGAAGGGGTATATCGCGTTGCCTCTGGTCATCTCGATAATTACATCAAAACTGCCATTGCAACAAATTCACTGGTATCGCAACAAAAATTATCGCACTGTATACAAAAAAAAGTATTGCAACAAATTGTTCCAAAACAAAATCGAAAATATAAGTAATGTTACAAAAGAATAGTTAAACAATGTGTTTATTTTGTTGCAACAAAAATGTTCAAGCAATTCAACAAAAATCACAACCTATTGCAACAAAAAAAATTATTTGCATCAATTAAAAAGTTGGTAAGTAACAAAATAATTTGTCACCGTTTCAATTGCAACAAAAATTATCCCCTATTTAAACAAAAAAGTAAAACGATAGCAACAATAAAATCACATGTTTACAATATGTGAAGGAGCGCATAAATATATATCATTTCAAATGAATTCTAAACGCGTGCAAATTTGTTACAAATTTTTAAGACGTACGCATCATCCATAAAAAATGACGAAACACTTAAGTATACATGACTGCACGTAGTGGGTTTCTGAAAATATATTCTAACTCGAAAATTGGGCTAAAAAGACAAATTGTTGCGAACTGGGCCTAGAGGCCGGCCCAACAAGGCTTCCACGCGCGGAACAGTAAGGGACCTATAATTAGCTAGTCTAGGTCCCCCTAAACAAAGAGTTCTCCATTTCCTTTTTTCACGCTGCCCAAACGTTTTGTACCGACCAGCTGGACCCGAAGTCCCGAAGTCTTGGAAAGTAGAGAAAATGACAAATAACCACCATATTTGAGGCGACGGTGTCAGCTAACCACCATCTTTGTGGAAAATGACATCGAGCACCGCACTTTGGGGCACGTTTGTGACGCGGAGCACCAATTTTGGTTGATCGCTCACTTTAGTCAGCTTAACAGCATTTCTGACTGAACCGGCCCACTGTCAGGCCTACATGGCAAAAAAGAAAGAAAGAAAAAGTCAAGATCGACTCTAAGAGTCAGCACCTAGACAACCTCTCTCTCTCCCATTTTTTTGAACACATTGTGTGCACTCGCGTTCTAACTCCACATGCGATGTCGTGGCCTGGGACTCGAGCATCGTGGAAACCGTGATGTCTGGGCGGAAGTCGCCGGAGGAGGGGCGGTCGTCGTGCGACTCGTAGACGTCGAGGTTGAGCGTGAGAGTGACGCATACCTGGCGCGCTAGACCGGCATTGACGAGCGCCGCCTACATGGTAGAGGACGGAGGGGATGTCGGCCGTTCATTTGGCCTGTCGATCTAGGCGACATTGAGGTTGGCGGCATGACGCCCCGGCTCCCAGCCCTCGTTGGTGTATTCTTCCTCGAGTTGTGCGTGCCGAATGTCCACGCCGGCGCCGTCTCTTGCCACCATGGCGGACGTCCATTCCAATCTCTGAAACATCACGCGCATGCGGCCTCGACGTCACGCGATCAACACGCGCAGGCACCCTGAACGCGGCGCCAACACCACGCGCCGGCTCCCTCGGTGCCGCGCCAATACCATGCGTCGGCGCCCTCGACGCCGCGCCATCTCCAGGCGACCTCACGGGGGCGGAATCCTCGAGCCTGGTCCCCACGACTGGCGTGCAACATGGCAGGGTCCACACGCGCACCAAGACGCAGATGCGCGGACACGCGGTTGACCAGCGGGGGCGGGGAGTGGCACGCCGGAGCCGGCGGCGACCGCCGTGCCAGGCTGTCTCACGCATGGTGGCCGACGTCCTTGCAACGGAGGCACACCGTGTCGTTTTCACACATGTCGGCGACGTGCCCCGGCTCGGTGCAGTTGAAGCAGACGCCAGTCAGGTCTTGGGGAAGGTCGGGCGGATAACCATGGCGGGCAGGGGCGCACGACGCATGCGGCGAGTCCGCCGAGCTTCCTGGCGACGGCGTTTGTGGCCTCCGGCCTGCGGCCATGCGCCGCCACGACGGGAGGGGGCGCGCAGACGGAGCCGTCGGGCGCAGGGGCTGGGCGGGTGCAGAGCGCCTGAGCAGAGGGTGGGAGGGGGCGGGAGACGCGCGCCGCCGGCCGTCGTCGATGGAGGCGAGGGAGACCGGGCTAGTGAGGGTGTCCCGCTGCGCAGGACCTTGCAGTAGGAACGCACCGAACCAGAGCTCACCTCCTCCTCGCCCTCATCGTCGGAGAAGTCAGCCCAGCTCGGCCGCTGCGGCGAGGCCATGGAGGGAAGGGCTCGGAGCAGCTGTGACACAGGTGGGTGGACGCCGCCGCCAGGGTAGCGCGCGACGGAGGCTCTCACAGACGCTCAGCAGGCTCTCACCTACCTACGCTCGCTTCGCCAAGCTGCTCTCCACCCCGGCTAAGCTCCTCGACCAGATCTCAGCGTCGTCAATCCGTCCGAGTGTGATATTTTTCCTGAGTCCGTTGAGTTAGCCGCCACGTAAGCCTTACAGTGGGCCCGTTCAGTCAGAAATGATGTTAAGTTGATTAAACTGAGCGATCAACCAATTTGGTGCTCCGCGTCACAAACCTGCCCCGAAGTGCGGTGCTCGATGTCATTTTCCACAAAAATGGTGGTTACTAGACACCGCCACCTCAAATGTGGTGGTTATTTTTCATTTTCTCTGGAAAGTAAGAAGTTAGCCCAGGAAGGTCCAGCCAGAGCGGCGGCGTCACCTAGTCTCCGAGCCAGTAAATTACACAATACAAACAATTGGGGACACTGATCTCACGGGTCCATGGTTCACTACCAATATTTGTAATTTTTGCAAAAATTCACCAATTTTGGGATGGGGCTTTACAAATTGCGCAAATTTTTGATTGATCAGGTTATAACAACATATTTGACACGATATGCCCATCTGTAAGGCTGAGTAGGCATCACATATGGAGGGTGAGCTCACGTGGACGTGGGACCCACCTGTCTGGACCATCTTCTTCCTTCCCATATCTCTCTGGTGTTGTCTGCTATGTGGTTGGCGTAGGCTTGACCCCTCACGCGTCGTGTCGGCAGATCCTACTCTCTCTATGTGGCAGTTCGTGACATGGCCATCTGCTCAGACCCTCCATCTTCTACTGGATCTCAATTCTTTGCACCGCCTCCACGCCGGCGCAATCCCCGACGCGCACCTCCCACTGCTTCACCTCATCGTCGGCGCACTCCTCGGCCCGCTCCACCTCGTAGTAGCTCTCTGCGCGCTCGCCTCCCCCATCGCATCGGGTGTGGCGTAGAGCACCCTGGTTGGCACCTGGGAGGACGGTGGGGAGGGACGCCAACATGGATGGCCTCAGAGGTGTCCCGTGGCGGCGTGTTGACGACGATGTTGACGATGCAGGCCCTCTGCACGCCGTCCGCTCGAGCCGAGGAGCAATAGAAGTCAAGGCGGAGTCACGCGTGGCCCTCCGCACGACATATTTTCCAGCATTTCTTCTTCCTCCTTCCGTCTCTCACCGGCCCGAATGGAATCGATCTGTGATACGTTGCAAACGTATCTATAATTTTTTATGCTCCATGCTTGTTTTCTATCCAATACCTTATGTTTTCCACGTGTTTTTTTTCGTTTTCAGTATGTTTTCACGGACTAACCTATTGACAAGATGCCTCGAGCCAGTTGTTGTTTTCTGTTGTTTTTCTATTTCACAAAAGTTCTAAAGGAAATATTCTCGAAAGGGCTGAAAATCCACGGAGATCAATTTTTACCCGGAACAAAGACGGGGTCCAAAGGGGAGCTAGAGCGGGGCCACCTGACGCGTCCCCCTCCTAGGTTGTGCCTGATGGGCCCCTCAGGGACCTAGGCACCGCCTCATGTCCCCCATTCTTTAATAAATTGCGTTTTACCCTAAAAACTTTGGGGACATGGTTATTTTCCACGAAACATACAGAGAGGCGATGTCACCTCAAAAATCCAATCTAGGGCTTCTACAGGCCTGCTCCGGCATCCTGTCGGAGGAGGGAATCCTCACCGGAGGCATCTTCATCGACGGTGTTGCCTCCCATGATGATGCGGGAGTAGTCCCTCCTCGGGGCTGAGGGCTCGTGCTAGTAGCTATGTGGTTATCTCTCTCTCTCCTGATGTGATCTTGATTGTGATCGTGTGCTATATTATCATTGTTGAATCTATGGTGTTTCCCCTTCATTATGTAATGAACCCGATGCACTCAATTGGTTTTATCTAGTATAATTCTCTGGAGTCACCTTTGTTCCACGGTGCGACGGTGATAGTGCGGATGCCATATGTGACTTTATGGACTATGGATTAGAGGGATACTTATAATTAAGTTGTTCTTACTTTTGTTGGATTGAATTGGAATCATGAGGTTTCTTGATGCTTGTGTTTAGTATAGTCTCTATAGTGCCAAGGTGACAGTGCGGGTGATGTAGATTGATTAGAAAGATACTATTCAAGAGATAGGTTGTGATGTTTATTAGTACTATCTTTGGATGCCCATAGTGATACGGATGGGGTGCTCTTTGATGGGAACATGAACTTTGAGGTGTGCTTGTGTAGCCCTGCACGATTCTCATACTATTTGATTCACGGGGAACAGTTTTCGAGCTATATCTTTCATGCATGATGTTAGAGGAAATATCATGTGTTTAATTATGTTAATGTTGTTGAGAGTGACCACTAGTCAAAGTATGATCCCTAGGCCTTGTTTTCCACCATTGCTATATCGTTTTATTTTAGTTTTACTACTTGTTTGCTTGCTGCTATTTTTATTACAGATTTAATACACCTTGTTTCCCCATCCATAATACCCATATTTTATCATCTGTTCGCCGAACTAGTGCACCTCTACAACTGAAAATTGTATTAGGTGTGTTGGGGACACAAGAGACTTCTTGTGTCTTAATTGCGGGGTTGTTTGAGAGGTATACATTCAACCTATACCTCACCGAGTTCGATAAACCTTGGGTTACTCACTTGAGGGAAATTTGTTTTTGTCCTACAAACCTCTACGCTTGGAGGCCCAACATAGTATACAAGAGTAGCAACATGTAGTAGACATCAATCCACATGTGATATCTCTCTGGCCAGCTCTCATCCAAAGGTGTTGCACCCAAGGACGATGCCTAATCTGACACTCAAGCTCCCACAGGCGTCGGGGGGTGGGGGGAGTGGGGACGGCACGGATGGGTGTTGGGGAGGTGATGACCCACAAGTATAGGGGATCGCAAAAGTCTTCGAGGGAAGTAAAACCCAAATTTATTGATTTGACACAAGAGGAGCCAAAGAATATTTATAAGCCTTAACATATGAGTTGTCAGTTCAGCTGCAGCTGGAAGTAGACTTGCTCGCAATAGTTTATCAGTAGCAACAGTTTTATAGCAGTAGCAATATTAAAATAACAGAAGGAATAAAATAGAAACATGGGTAGCAATTGTAGGAAACAGCTGGATTAAAATACTCTAGGCATAGGGATGGATGAACGGGAGTTGCATGGATAAGATAGTGCATATAATAATCAAACCATGGGCAATTGCAGATAAATAATAATAAAGCATCCAAGTACAAGGTAACGATAGGCATATGTTCCGTATTTAGTTGTACGTGCTCGCAATGAGAAACTTGCACACCGTCTTCTGTTCTACCAGCCCGTTTGCAGCGGGGCCTCAAGGGAAACTACTGGTAATTAAGGTGCTCCTTTTAATAAAGCACCGGAGCAAAGCATTAACACTCCGCGAACACACGTGATCCTTACATCACAACCATTCTCCTAGTTATCCAAATTGTCGTCATTTTGGGGCCTCGGGTTCCGGACAACGACATGTGTAAATAACTTGCAGGTATGATAAAAAACATAACTATCTTCATGAAACAATAACATGTTCAAAACTGAGATCATAGCACTTGGTCCCTAGTGACAAGCATTACGCATAACAAGTTGCAACAACGATACATAGCACTAACAACGGATACTAGGCACCATGCCCTAACAATCTGGCAATTGTTACACGAACAATCTCATCCAATCCCTACCATCCCTCTCAGCCTACACCGGGGATTACTCACAAATGGATGGGAGAATCATGGATGGTTGATGGAGAAGTGGTGCCGATGACGATGGCGATGATCTCCTCCGAATCCCTGTCCCGACAGGGTGCCAGAACAGGAACTTCTAATCCCCCGAATTGGGTTTCGAGGTGGCGGCGGCGCTCTGGTGTTTTCCTCTGGAATATGATGAACCGCCCTCGGGTTTTAGGTCAGGAGGGTTAAGTAGTCGAAAGGGGAACCCGAGGGAGTGCCTGAGGCGGCCAAACCATGTGGTGGCGCGGCCTAGGGGGGCGCGCCGCCACGTGGTGTGGGCCCCTCGTGGCCCCTCTCCGTCTCGTCTTATGGCTCCGGGGGTCTTCGGGTAAAATAGGAACGTTAGGATCTTTTCCGGGCATTTTCCTGAAAGTTGATTTTCTGCAGAAAAACGAGATACGAGGGCAATTCTGCTGAAAATATTATGAACCCCCTCGCGTTTTAGGTTTACGGGGCATATGTAATCGAAAGGGGAGTCTGAGGGAGTGTGGGAGTGGCCCACACCACCAGGTGGCGCGACCAAGGGGGGCACGCGGGGGGGTGGTGTGGCCCTTCCTGTCCCCCTTCTGGCTCCTTGGGCCTTCTGGTGTTTTAAGACTAATGGGGTCTTTTCTGGGCATTTTCCCGAAAGTTGATTTTTCTGCACAAAAACGAGACACCAAGGCAATTCTGCTGAAAACAGCGTTAGACCATGTTAGCTGTATTCAAAACTCACAAGTTTAGAGGAAAACAATAGCAAAAGTGTTCGGAAAAGTAGATACGTTTTGGACGTATCAACTCCCCCAAACTTAGCTTATTGCTTGACCTCAAGCAATTCAGTTAACAACTGAGTGCGAAAAAAGAACTTTTACAGACACATTTGCTTCATATGATGTAAATATTCTCACTATATGATCAAGTCCTTAGGCAATTCATAAGAAGTATGCAAATAAAGTCACCTAATACTTATGTAAACCATTAAGAGATACCAACACACTAATAATAAGCAACATGAAATATATCAATTTGCAGGATTGCAATGTTCATAATAAGATATGATAAAGTGGTATCTCGCTTGCCCTTAATTATGGAGAAAAACATAAATGTTGGGAACCACTCAGGTTCAAGTGAAGACTGAAGTAAAGATATCAAAGATAAAAGCATCAAAGTTATACCACAATCAATCGTGTTCTGGGACAAGCACATTACACTAAGAATGACAGCTAGGCTCTCGAGAAGGTGCATAAAGTTAGAAAATGAAGACTCGACATAAAAGTAAAAGAAAGGCACTTCGCAGAGGGGAGCATGGATTAAATCATGTGCTAGAGCTTTTTATTTGATAAAAACTTAGGCAATGAAAACAATTTTTGGAGAGGTGTATGTCTATTTCAACGAATAGCAAACAGACAATACATTACGTCACAAGTTAACTAGACTTTACAAGAGCAGCTCCCATTGAAGGACGTTCTTTCTACTGGGGTCACTAGATCATCCCTCTTCTCTTTTGTTTACACAATTATGCTTTAACTGATAAATTAGGGGCAAAAAGAGTGAAGAGAATTCATAGTAACCAAGTTTTGGGCTGGGCACCCCGTTGCCAGCTCTTCTATCAATTTGGATAAGAGGATGTGCCACTAGTCTAGGTGCACAAAGTCTAATCAACAAGTGAGATAAATATCGTCTACTCGCGTCCTCATGAGCTAAAACAGAGCACAAAACAGGTATAATTTGAAAGTTTTAAAGGTAGCACACGAGCAATTTACTTGGAGTGGCGGTTAAATACCACATAGGTAGGTATGGTGGACACATTTGGCAAACTTTGGTTTTTGGGAGCTGGATGCACGAGTAGAGATCATACTTAGTACAAGTGTAGGCTAGCAATAGACCGGGAGCAACAATCAAGAGAGTAACAACTTGTCATAATCATGCTTGCGACAAAAAAAATTAACGAGGGCATAAAAGTGATACAAATACTCTGAGGCAAAATAAATCATCAAGGCTTAATTGACTTTTTATTTTCAGTCTTATGCATGTGTAATCATGTGCCAAGTCAATTCAAGTGAAACATTCATAGGAAGGTACCACAATGTCATACCCTTCTATGAATAATATAATGCAAGCAAACATTCATACGACATGCTTCCTACTATTAGTAAGTTGGCACTGATCATAGGAGAGCACGAACTACTAAGCGTCCATTAAATAACATACACCTTACATGAACAAACTAAGCATGTCCACATGGATAAGTATATGTACAAAAATGAAAACAAATAGAGTTCATATCAGCCTCTCACCACAAATTAAATTGTCATAAATCATCATTATTTCTTTTCACTTGTGTGGCTTGAATAATATGAAATGATAACCAAGCTCCAATGGAGTCATGGAAGACTGTTGAACTCTGCAGCAAACTTTACAAAGCCAAAGAAGAACAACAAATATTTTTGAAGTTTTTGAATTTAAAACAAGAACAGAAAGAAAACAAGCAAACAAAGAAAAATATTTTTGGGGTTTTGAATAAAAAACGAAAACTAGAAAGTAAAGAAACTAAAGAAACAATTAGTGAGAAACGAAATAAATAGTTTTGGTCTTTTTAGGTTTTGGAAAGCAGAAACTAAACAAGAAAAACCATGAAAGAGAAAAAAAACGGAAACATGGATATACAAAGAACCGATAGAAATACAATATGTAAATGAGTGTGATGTCGACATACCTCCCCCAAGCTTAGGCTTTTGGCCTAAGTGGAAATAAATCCCAAGAGGTCCAAGAAGTGGCGCCCCTGTAGTACGACGAGGAAGGGCCATCCTCCTGATATGAACTCGAGGACGGCCCGGTGTAATGCACGGTGTAGTCCTCGGAGGGTGCATCCTGCCCCGCTTGATACTCGGGGTCGTGTTGCACATAGAAACCAAGAAAACGCAGCTGCTCGTTTAGCTCCTCCTTTGAGCGCGACCATGGCATCCCGCGAATACTGAACAAACCAGGCTGCGGCAAAGGAACTTCCCTTTCATCTCCATCAGTAAATAAAACTCTGTAAAGTAGGTTTTCCGCACTAGAGTTAGCAGTAACAAAATGATGAGCTTTCATGGCATCAAGATCAAGTCTCCATGGGGCTAACAACTCATCATTGGGAGCAATAGAAAGGCCTAGAGCAGTTATAATACGCGCAACAATAATATCCCCATAAATGGGTCATGTAGCAGCTAAACGGCGAGCAATGAAAGCACCAATGTTGTACTTATTGTTATTATTAAGTGCATTAGCCAAAAAAGCTAAATGGTAATTTGAAATATTACTAGTGTTTTCCCTACCAAGAACACTAGTAGAAAGATAATAAGTGAAATATCTAATGGCTGGGAGCTGAATGTTCCTTATTTTGCTACGCTGAGCTGCGTGGTCACCATCATTTGTCACCCCTCGGTAGAGCTCCAGCAAATCAGCAGGTCATCCTTGAATCCTCCTCGCTGTCCCGGACGTATTATTACCTATGATACTGCAAAATCTTGCCAATGGCATGGTAAAAGGCCTATCATAGATTCTAAATACAATAGATGGATTATAAGAGGAGTTATCAAAAGTGAAGCTCTCAACAAAAGTTTTGGTGAGTATAGAGGGTTTTCTTCATTCATATACTCAGTTAGACCAACCCTACTAACGAGAAGCAAGAAATGATCAGGGATTCCTACATCACTCAAAAAATTAAAACAAGGGAAGGTGGATGGATGTGCATCTCCATCATTCCCTTCATTAGGTGCAAGAACATTTTCATTGTAGGATGGCCTCAATCGAGTACTTGATCTTGAAGGCCTTGCCCTCCTTGGTCCATCACTCTCAAAAATTGATCCATGGGTGTAGTTATGCATCTTCCTTTTTTGAAATTTTTATCAAGCATCATAAAAAATGATTTTGAAGTAACTATATGAAATAAACTACTATAGGGACTTGTAAGAGGGCTATACATGCATCAAAAATAATTTATTTTGACATAAAACAAACATGGAAACTCACATAACCTGTCACCTACAGGGCCAAAATACTCAAGAAATACTCCACTAAACAAAATTATATTTGGATATTCGGAGGAGTCACATATCGGAGAACAAATGCTCCAAATTTTAGCAGAAAAGATGGGCTGAGTAAGGAGATCGAAAATTCGCGAGGAAGAACAGCAAGAACACGGGTTTGAGCAATGGTGTTGAGTTTGGTGGAGAGAGAGAGAGAGAGAGATGTTTGGCAGGAAGGGGACTAAGTGGAGGGCTAGGGGGCCCCACACCATGTCCTGGCGTGGCCAGGGGTACCCGCGCCACCAGGTGGTGTGGAGGCATGGTGGGTCCTCCTGGGTTGCCCCATGTGCCATTCTGTCCCAATTCCAACATAAAAATTTAATATAATTTTTTTGGAATTTTTCGAGAAACTTTATTTTTGAGGATTTTTCAGAATTTGATAAATGATTATGACGTGGGGATGACTCCTGGACCTATTGGGTGAGCCTACCCGGTCCAAGGCCCAAGACCAAGGCCCAAAGGAAGACGCTACTCCACTGTTCTAGAAGGCCCGGTAGAGGCCCACCCGCAAGACTTGCGGGTCAAGAAGGAAAACTCCTACCGACCTAGAGCTGGGGTTTGTAACCCCCCGGTACGGTTTGAGACCCGGCTATCTATAAAAGCGCTAGGAGAACCACGGAGGGGGGCAATCTACTTTCACCACCACGGCCATAAGCTCGAGATCAATCTCTCGGCTTGCGCGTACACCTTTGTAATTGATCTACTCGTAATACAGATAGGAGTAAGGGTTTTACCTCTACGAGAGCCCCGAACCTGGGTAAATCGTGCCCCCTGTTAGCTGACGATTGTCACCAGCGCCTATTCTTTCTCTAAATTGAAACCCTACCGGATCATCCGAGGGACTTGTCGAGATGACTAATCGACAATTGGCGACGTCTGTGGGAACGGCGGGCGCTGGATCCACGACATCTTCGGCCTCGTCTTCGCCAAGCTTAAGCTGGAGCTCTGGAGCATCGACTCCAACGGAGACGATCCGCTTTCGGCCGCTCATCTACGGGCCCCACTCGCCGGAATCGCGCCCGATGTTCAGCAAAGTCAAGAAAAGCGTCAGCTTGACGTTTGGCAGCTTCCACTTCCACGCCAACAAGGCGGGGATCCTGCACTTCCCCGACCAGATCGGACTCCGAGTCCGTCTCGAGCCCGGCGGCTCTCGAGTTGCCGTCTGACGACATTGGAAGCGACCCAGCGCCCGGCGGTGGCTCCATCCGCCGCAACACGCGCGATTTCCACACAATCGAAACTGAGGAGCCCTCCAAATTCTGCAAGAACCGCCAATCTACGCCTAGGACTCACGCGCCATATCTGGCCCAAGTCTGCATGGCCGATTCAGGCAAAGTACCCGATGAAACGGAGGAGAGGAAAGAAGCGCCGGAGCGCATCAAAGTTTCGCTAGCCTCCTTGCTCAAAGCGAAAACAGTGATAAACTCGGGCCAACCGATACCGCCCACGTCCACTCAAGAGGACCTGACGGCGTACGACTACCACCTGTTGCGGACAGGCCGACAACAGCAAGAAGCCTGCAAGGAACTGGAGGCAAGGAAGCAAGCAGCGTAAGCCTCGAGTGCGCGCTGCGTGGTGCTATCCAGGACCCAGTCGACAGGGAACCAACCCCCAAAGAAGAAGCACGCCTCGACAACTGCCCGCATGGATTAGGGGTCTCTCAGTGAGATCAACAAATCTCTCGAGACCTCCTTCATGCACGTCGACGACAAAGGCAACGTATGCCCCACGACTCCAGCCGCCGTGATCCTGGCCGCAGCTACGTACCTGCAGGTGAACCAGCCAACCAAAAACGACCCCCGCGCGCAACAACGCCGGCGGGTTTAGAAGGGGCTAGGTATGGCCGGGGCGATCGCCACCGAGAACCGCAAGCACGTGACGACTCCAGAAGCTGATAAAACCCCTCGGGTAGACAAAACACCTCGCAGACACGAGAGTACGCCACCAAAGAGGGGAGATAAGGGATCACCTCGCCGCTCCAAAGGAAAAAGAAGCCAGACGCCGCGGTGACAGCCCACACAACAATGACGATAGCCCGCAAAACCGTGACAGCAGCCCACGGCACCACGGGAGCCGCTCGCGACATCACAGCAGGGAACCACGGCAGCAGGATGATCGCGACCAAACCCAATACAACGCGCGCGGAGATATCGCGCAGAGCAAGGTCGACAAGGCTCGAGCCCGCAGGAACCGCGCCCGGTCGCTATCCACCTCCTCTGACGAGGAAGCTTGCGGCGCAATGTGCTTCAGTCGCAGTATCCACGAGGCACCGATGCCAAAAATATCCAAGCTCACAACGGATGTCCCAAATTACGACGGCTCACAAGAGCCCAAGTCACTGTCGTCAGACTACCTCACCGTGGTAAAGTGCCAACGCGGGAACAAGACAACAGTCATGCAGTACCTAAACCTACACCTCGTAGGCGCTGCCCGTAGTTGGCTCGAAGGAAGACCACGTGCACACTACAGATCCTGCGACGATCTCACCCGCGACTTCCGGAAGAACTTCCAGGCGACATACAAGCGGCCAGCGTTCATCGAGGAACTGCGGGCCTGCAAGCAGAAGAGCGGCGAGTCTACTCGCAAGTATATCCAGAGATGGACCACAATTAAGAACACGACGGGAAACATGTCGGAGGAGGTTGCAGTCAAAGCTTTCACCAAAGATGCTAGGCGCACCGCCTTCCGAGAGGAACTGGGAAGAGCTGCGCCCAAAACAATCGGAGAACTGATGGCGATAGCGGACAGATGGGCTAACGGCAAAGAGTCCCTGTGCAACGAGAAAGCCTCTTCACCCGCGCTTGAGGAGGATCGCAACGGTGGCCGCCGAAGGAGGAAGAGAAAACACTACAACCAGGATGATAAATCGGAACTTGTGGCGGTAGAGTTCACGAGAAACCGCGACGGCGGATCCCGCGGAAATCACGACTGGAAACCAAAACCAGATGATAAAACTCCCGAGGAAGACCTTGACGTATACTGCTCTCTACATCTATTTACAGATAAACGCACGGGAAAAACCAAGGCCACTGATCACCTCCTCAAAGACTGCCGAAAGTTCCAAGACATCCACGAGGC
This sequence comes from Alopecurus myosuroides, assembly GCA_028641055.1. Classification (NCBI taxonomy): domain Eukaryota; kingdom Viridiplantae; phylum Streptophyta; class Magnoliopsida; order Poales; family Poaceae; genus Alopecurus; species Alopecurus myosuroides. The sequence goes on from JAPCYS010000012.1 coordinate 93,700, forward strand.
GTACACAAAGAAGCATAGGGCCGCCATCAGCCAAGTATACCCGCATCTCCCAGGAGGATTCCAACCGCCATCCCTGCCTCCACCAGGACACCAGAACGTGGCGCTAGCCGCGCTACCAGCGCCACCCACCGCAAACCAAGGAGCTAACGGATACCCAAATCCACATAGGCTCCTGGGAATGATACAGAAGGTCTACCCGTCCCGAAGAGTCTAGAATACAAACACACGCCAAGTTATCATGGTGGTATAGGCTTCACCGTCCAAGACAGAGTACCTCAAGATGTCTAAACAGCCGATAACATTTTCCCAAGAGGACCACCTTCCGCGGGTGTATCGACTAGGGCATGTCGCGCTCGTCATCCAAGCGCAAATAGGCAACTATGACCTTGCCCGGGTATTCATGGACGGTGGCAGCGGAATCAACATCAGATACGCGGACACACTCCGCAAATTGAACAAGAACCTAGACGAACTCATAGAATCGGAAACATCCTTCCACGGGATAGTACCAGGGAAAGCCGTCCGACCACTCGGAACAATCAACCTGGAAGTGATACTCGGCGACCCGAGAAACTACAAGAGAGAATTCCTCGACTTCGAAGTGGTCGACTGGCCATCGCAGTACCACGCCATTCTCGGCCGAACAGCGTTCGCGAGATTCATGGCAGTACCCCATTATGACTACCTCAAGCTCAAACTCCTAGGGGAATATGGCACAATAACCATAAACGGTGACTTCCATAAGTCAGACAAATGTGACACCAAGTTCAACGAAATCACGAAATCATTCGGGATGCAAGAGGAGCTGGAAGAGTTGGCAAAAACCACGGATAACTCCGTGATGCCACTCACCAAAAAGAACGCCCCAGAACTCGAGTTCAGCCCAAGCAGCGACACTCAAAAACATCAAGTGCACCCGACAGAATCCGCGAAGACGGCGATCGTGTCCACCACCCTATCATCCGCATAGGAAGGCGCGCTCATCGAACTCCTCCGTGTGTACTGGGAAATTTTCGCCTGGCAGCCCTCAGATATGACAGGGATACCCAGGGAGTTCGCCGAGCACTCACTTGAAGTGTTCAAAGATGCAAAGCTAGTCAAACAGACCACCCGACGTTTTTCCGAGCCGAAACAGAAAGCACTCGAAGAAGAGGTGAACAGACTGCTAGCCGCCAAGTTTATCAGGGAAATCAAGATATCCACCTGGTTAGCAAACCCGGTGCTGGTCCCGAAGAAAAATACTGACATCTTCGCGTGTGCATCGACTATACATCGTTGAATAAACACTTCCCCAAGGATAACTTCCCACTACCACGGATCGACCAGGTCGTGGATTCTACAGCAGGCTATCAGCTCCTCTCCTTCCTGGACGCCTACTCGGGCTATAATCAGATCAGGATGAAGCAAGAGAACGAGGAGAAGACAAAATTCATCACACCTCATGGTGTATACTGCTATACGACAATGCCCTTCGGGCTAAAAAATGCAGGCACAACATACCAGCGCTGCATGCAAAAAGGCCTCGCCAAGCTCATTGGCAAGAACGTACAAGTGTACATTAACGACATCGTCATCAAGACTCGAGTGGTGGACACACTCCTCGAGGACATCAGGGAGACATTCGACGCCCTCAACACGTACAAAATCAAACTCAACCCGACAAAGTGTGTCTTCGGAGTTCCTGCAGGACAACTCCTCGGCTGTCTGGTCTCTGCCCGAGGAATCAAAGCAAACCCAGAGAAAATTCAGGCAATCTTGGCGATGAAAAAACCTACGAACCTTCACGGCATGCAGCAGCTCGCAGGACGACTGGCAGCCCTCAGCAGGTTCATCGCAAGGTTAGGAGAGCAGGCGCTCCCATTCTACAAACTTCTGAAGAAAACTGATAAGTTCGAATGGACGCCAAAAGCAAAAAACGCGTTCATCGATCTGAAAAGAGTACTGCAGAGCAGACGCATATTGGCAACACCACAAGAAAGGGAACCTCTATACCTTTACCTAGCCGCAACGAATCAAGTGGTAAGCACGGTAATCGTTGTCAAGAGACCGGAGGATGGAAAGGCATATGGCGCTCAGAGACCAGTGTACTACATCAGCTAGGTACTTTCGCCGTGCAAACAGCGATACCCCCACTACCAGAAACTTGCATATGGAGCGGTCCTCACAGCCCGCAAGCTCAAACACTACTTCCAGGAGCATACCGTCACGGTGCTAAACAATGCATCACTCGGTACTATCATGAACAATCCAATGGCATCCGGAAGAATCGCAAAGTGGAGCATCGAGCTAGGCGCATGGGATATAATATACACTGTTGGAACGCGTAGAGATAAACGAAAACTTTTTCCTACGCAGTACTTCCAAGATCTAGCCGAGGTAGAAGGCCACGATGATTACCACTAGACGCGCGGTTGCGGATTATCGATGAAGCGCGTCGGGGCAGTGCAGTCCCACGATCCGATCCAGCCGATCCGATCCCACGAACGTCGAAGTGCTGAACTTAAAGCACCTCTGCCGGTATCCACACGTACGAGGAGGAGCTCCGACGGCAGACTGCTAGGTCCGGTGCGACGGCTGGACTGAGTGGGGCTAGGGTTCCCAACGCATGGGAGTGGACTAACGTGCCCGCTGGGCAACCTGCGCCCCTCTTTATATAGAGAATGGTATTGGGCTTCACAACACTTGTGACCCATTCCCTCTGTGAGTCCGACTCACAAACTCAGTCCATTTCCGGTTCGGGTCCAACCCGACCAATACATTTGCTCCCGCTCTTAAGTGTGCGACCCTGCAGGCTCATGGCGACTTGGACACGATTGGAGTCCGACTCTCAATCGATCAATCGGTAGCGGCTCCTAGCAGAACGTGCCGACTACCAAGTCCCATTGAGTCTTGACGACATACGTTTCAATGTGATATTCATTTTAGTCCCTTTTTCCTCACGATATACCTTGTCGAACTATGGGTGATTTACCGTCATCCCTTAAATAGTTTGACTCTCTTCTCGATCCGTGATATGTGATTCATCTGACTAACTCTTAGTCAACAGACACAGTTAACACTTAACTGAGTCGCGCATGGCCATGCTTCCTGAATCATATCACTCGAGAGGGCCCAGAGAATATCTCTCCATTCGGAGGGGCAAAATCCCATCTTAATTATCCACATCACGCAGCTTGTTTCTCATTCGACCCGAACTCTGCCTTTATAACTGCCTTGTCACAGAGCAGCGTTTAACAGAACCTAAGTCGGTGATCCACAACTCGGATTATGCGACAACCTCAGGTCTAAGGATTACATTGATTCAGACATGCAAATGACGACTTGCTCGTTGCATCTCAATGTGGGTCAGTCCGACTTGCTAAACTCTTTATCCAAGTCTGTGAACGTTGGAATGGCATCACCATGCCCATGACAAGTGGAACCGTGTCATCAACCAACACTCACATTAGTCTAGAGTGTGTGTCCAGCACAACCTTAACGACCAAGGACAATTAGTATGAACAACATGAATACATAGTTCCACAATCGAATCACATATTCAATGACATATATCAGATGTTCAAACCAAAGGACAACTTAATAACTTTATGAATACATTGGGAATTACATCATACATGATTGCCTCTAGGGTATATTCCCAACATACACAGTACGCAACGCCCTCAAATCCCAGGTGGTTGTAGAATTCCCGAGCGAGTGGACGGAGCTGCAAACACCAGGACCCCCAGAATACACGAGCAACTGGATCATGTACTTCGACGGGTCAAAAAGAAATGAAGGAGCGGGAGCCGAAGTAATCCTCATATCGCCCATAGGCGACAAACTCCAATGTGTTACGAGACTCAATTTCCCTCTTGACGATCCAGCATCCAACAACGATGCAGAATACGAGGCGCTCCTACATGGCATGAAGATGGAGATTGCCTGCGGAGCCACTCGTTTAATGATATACGGAGATTCTAACCTTATCGTGCAGCAGGCGATGAAGGAATGTGACGCTGTCGCGGCTAACATGATTGCTTATCGCGACATATACAACCTCCTCTAAGGAAGTTTCAAGGGATGCGAGCCGAAGCGTATCGCACGATTAAGCAATGAAGAAGCAGACAGACTGGCGAACATAGGGTCAACAAACACCCCTGTTCCACCAGGAATCTACTTCGAAAGAATAATCAAAAGATCAGTCAAGGTAAAAAAAACAAGCAGAAAACCCGCAGCAGCAGAAACGGAAGCCAGCCAGCAAATCTCCCTCATGGAGCTCATCCACAACATCTCAAGGCAATTCTTTCTGGTCGAGCCAACCTGGACACAGAAATATCTTGACTACATGTCCAACAAGAAGCTCCTAGCAGATATTTGCGAGGCTAGACAGATAGTGCGACGCAGCAAATATTTTTGGGTGATCAAAGGAGAACTATACAGGCAAAGCATATCAGGAGTACTCCAGAGATGCATCACACCCGAGGATGGCAAGGAACTGCTCCGCGACATACACCAAGGCGACTGCGGGCATCACGCAAGCTGGAGAGCAATCGTGGGAAAAGCTTTTCGAGCAGGATTCTACTGGCTCATGGCAGCCAGAGACGCCAAAGATCTCATCGAGAGGTGCAACGCCTGCCAGAAGTTCGCACTCAAGCCACACGCACCGGCCACAGAGCTTCACATGATCCCCATCTCCTGGCCCTTCACTCAATGTGGGCTAGACATTGTGGGACCTCTGCGGAAATAAACACCCGAAGGATACACCTTCCCGCTGGTAGCAGTCGACAAATTCACAAAATGGATAGAGGCCATGCCAGTCACGTCGCAGCACGCCGAGTGTGCCGTGTGATTCCTCGATTCCATCGTGTGCAGGTTCGGTATCCCACACAATATCATCACATACAATGGGACCAACTTCACAGCCAAAGAAACCCAGGACTTCTGCAAAGAAAAAGGAATAGGTCTCATCTTCGCCTCGGTAGCTCACCCGCAAACTAACGGCCAAGTCAAACGATCCAACGGATTAGTCTCGGTTGTCCTCAAGAAGCGGTTCCTCACTCGACTACACACATCAACAGGGCATTGGGCTGAAGAACTACCACCGGTGTTGTGGAGCCTACGAACAACACCAAATCGATCGAGAAACTACACGCCATTCTTCATGATATACGGAGCTGAAGCCGTGCTACCCAAGGATGTCAAGTTCAGCGCCCCACGAGTCGTAGCATACAGCAAAGAAACTTCCAACAAGGCACTCGCAGAAGACATGGACGCGCTGGATGAGATCAGAGACATCGCACTCGCAAGATCCGCAGTCTATCAGCAATCTCTGCGCAATCACCATAGCTGCCGCATACGCCACAGATCCTTCGTGGTAGGTGACCTGGTATTGCAACTCAACTAAAAAGAGGGACACAAGCTAGAGCCGTTGTGGGAAGGACCCTTCATCATACACGAAGTCATCCCAGGAGGCGCCTACCGCTTGAAGAACCCGAAGACAGGCGACATCTACTCCAACTCGTGGAACGTGGCGCACTTCCGCAAGTTTTACCCGTAGGATTTACTCCCTTACTCGCAAGAAATAAGGCTGTTCCAGCCAGATTGTAACTCGAACAAAACACATGACTTTTCAGTCATTGCAATACAAAACATGGTTTCTCAACCATAGATACAATCGACTACCTCCGTCCAATCTTCTCTTTTTACATGCTAACACACGGTAACACCCCAACACACGGGGGCTACACCATACTAGCATAAACAATTTTCGAGTAAGGACGCTCAAATATCTACACAAGGTTACAAGGTATACACCTTAAAAACACCTTAAACAAATTTACAAGGTACATAGACCTTAAAAGTATACAGATCTACCGATGCGAGGAAGCCTCACGAAGCAATCGCTCCGTCTCCGCAGCAGTTAGTCGAACAATCCGCTCCGCCGCTGGTCGCACAACTTCATAGTGCAGAACGAAGTCCACAGGTGCTCCTCGGGTGTCGAAAAGTTGCGCCACAGAGTTAAAATTGATGCCAGGATGCCATAGTCGCACAAAGGCAAGGGCCACCTGAGCGCCACAACTGATTTGCTGACGCACGCACTCACGGACATCCTCCACCCAATGAAACATCCTTAGCAGGCCATTCAGTTTATCGGGAACAACATCGAAAGGATAAAACGCTTGATGAATCGAGGAAAGAGCATCCCGACAAGATTCAACAAATAGCTGCGCCTGACTCACCCGATACTACATCGTAGCCAGAACAAAACCCCTACTGCGATCAGACCAGAAGTTGCTCGCATAAAAGTTGGAACTGCTCCACTCGCAAGCCACGCAGTTGTCCACCCAATGACCCTCGCAAGATCCATCGGGCTCAACAACTTCACAAGACAAGATACATGCTAAGACCGCAAGCCAGGACAACACCGAAAAACACTCGTGGGCTTGCGGGACTTACACAGCATACTCTTCGCCATGCTTGCCAGCTCCTCCATCACAAACTGCTCGCGATCTGCATCAAGCTTTTGCTTGGACTTGTCGACATCCGCCACACCTTGCAAAGCCTTGAGCTTGTGTTCACCATCCGCGACACGGCCACGGAGCGTGGCAAGCATGCTCGCATCAGTAATCAGCGGCTCAGTCGACGGAGCAGCACCGCTCGACGAGCCACCGCTAGAATCTACAACCTTCAAAGATCAAAGGAGTCTCAAAGACAAAGTTGCGCCCCACTCGACGAGTGACCACAAATATATCTTCGAGTGCCAGGGGGATACTCCCATCGGGAGAATACAAAGTAAGGCACGATAAATGCTGACACATTTAAAATGCTTCGATTAAGCAACAAAAGTATGGGATGCTTCCCAAAGTTCATTACAAACTGGCATACAAAAGATAAAGCAGCACCCATCCTAAAGAACTATCGACTTCCCGGAGGTAGCTCCACTCGCAGCAGGCTTCGTACAACGGCCGCGGGAGACTACCCTGGAATGCATCTTTGCAAGCCTCTCCGCCTGATCACCAAAGGGTCGGAGCACTACCTTTTTACCCAGCTCATCCCGGGGAAGCCTCGAATACACCTTGTCCAAGTCACCCGAGACGTCGTGCGCCAGGGCAAATTGGATGGTGGTCTTGGCTCCGCACTCAGTCTGTGCAAGGGTATACTCCTGAAGGGGATCGTCTTCGCCAAAGAAGACTTGCAAGAGGCCAACAAGAGTTGGCGGAACCGGCCTACCCAACAGCAATCGTTGGTGTAGCAGCGTTAGCGCCCGAGCAGCATCTCGGATAGAGAGGCAGGCTTGCTGTCCATGCTCCTGCAGCTGGGTGCACACATCCGTCGGGGCGTCGACTCTAAAATCTCCGGGTAGCTCCAGCCCAGCTCCACGAGCATCTAAAAGAAATAGAGAAAACTAACATCAGAAAGGAGAAAGGAGCAAGCCACGGCCAATAGAAATTCGCAAATGACTCACCCGCCAGAGCCTGGGCCAAGGGACGGAGGACACCGACCAAATCGCTACCATGTGAAGCGCCCGCCTCCTCCAGTTGCTTCAAAGCTTCCTCGGCCTTCGCGAGGCGATCAGATGAGCTCTTGCGCGTGGACTCCAACTCCTTCCGGGTGGACTCCAGCTCCCTCTCGAGGTCTCTAACCCGAGAAGTGGCATCTGCTTTCTCAATTATCAGGCGGGTGACCTCATCTACAGCATAGAACGAAGTTACTAAAACAATTGAGATCAGAAGAAGCATAACCAGAATAAGAAGCGGACGATCGACTCACCTGACAAGAGGCGAGCGTCCTGAATCAGCTGATCGCGTGCTCCCCAAAGAGAAGTGCTCTCCGCCTCAGCCGTGACCATGAGACGAACGAAGGCGGCAAGAGAGTCGATGAAGGCCTGCAAAAAAGATAACTACGGGATTAGCAAATTGTTACTTGAACCTATAGACGACTGTACATAGTCGAGTATAGCCTCGGGGGCTACTCCCATCGGGAGCACTGTCGTGCACCCGATGAAGACCAAGGTCAATAAAACTAGGCTTGAGTCCATAGCCAACTGCAAGCAGTCGACCATAGACTCGGGGGCTACTCCCATCGGGAGCACTGCCGTGCACCCGATATGAAAGAAGAAAGAGATAAACCCAAGGAAAATAGAGAACTTACTTGGCCCTGCACAATCGGCAAGGGATCAGCTGAGCTAGCCGAAACCTCCTTCCTCGTTGATGCCCCGACATATCTAGATCGCCCGACTGCCAGGCTGGGTATCGCATACTCCGAAGCGTCGACTGTCTTCGTCGGGCTCGGAGGCTGTCGAGCAGGACTTGGCGCCAAGGCAGGATTCGCAGGCGCCTCCTTCGGCTTCCGGACGGAGCCGAAGACGCGAACTGATCCATGCTGATCGTCACAACAGTAAGACAAAAGTTAGAATCTGAAGAAAAGAAAGCAACACTCCATCAAATAAAGACTCGCGACTCACTCATCGTCATCATCGTCGAGGTTGTCCAGGTCCCAGGCAGTGGGAATCCTCGATTGATGGATGGTGGGAGGGAGCATGTTGAGAGGAGTTGCACGGATAGGCACAATTTCTTCGACACGATCGCTACGTAAGGAGTTATCCTTGGAAGTAACCTCGGTCTGCTCCGCCCTGCGGAGCTTTCGGTGCTGGAGAGAAGGATCCTCCTCATTCTCCTCTTCCTCCAGAAACTCCTCACTCGACTCAGCGTCAGCAATGCTGGTATCGAGAGGAGTTTCAAGATTACTCGCCACGAGGTCCGAGACGCCGTCGTCCGTGGAGATTGGCGGATAGAAAGTTGCCACATCCCGGTTCTATAAAGAGATAGAGGGGAAAAGATGATGCTTTAGTCGACAAATATCAATAGCAAGAAAGAAGGAAGATAAAAAATGTGCTTACCTTAGTCGGGGATGCTCGGCATCGAAAGCAGTGAGAGAGCACGGCGAGTAGCTCTCTCCTTTCTTCAAACAAGTGATGGCGGCGATTTTCTTTTCGAATTCTGCATTCGAAAGAACGTCTTCGCACGTCCGGCTCGGGTCGTGGATGCCCGTGTACTCCCACAGCGTGGTTGGCTTGTCTTGGAGCGGCTGAACCCTACGACGGAGAAATACACTCGCCAAGTGTATCACGTTCAGTGGAGTTTCCTACTCCTTGTCGCGGAAACACGCCACCTTCGCGAGTAGAGGGGAGACCACCTTCGACTCTTCGGCTGATAGCGCGTGCGACCAAGATTTTCTTCGCTTCAAAACGGCGAACGGGTGTAATTCGGGAACGCCACCCGTGCCATCATCCATGACATAAAACCACTTACGGTGCCACCCCTGAGCTGAATCGACAAAAATCATCTCCAGGTAGGGGTAGTCCAAGTTCGCCTGAAGCCCGAAGCTGCCGGTCGCCAACGGCTCTCCGGTCTTCTCGCCCAGCAGGGGTTTCTCCCGGAAAACGCGCACTCGGAAGAGGGCCTTCCAAAGCTCCCAGTGCGGGCGGATGCCAAGGAAACAATCTCAAAGCACGATAAAACACGAAATGTGTTGTATCGCGTTCGGAGGAAGATCGTGCATCTGTATGCCATAGGCATACAGCAGCCCGACAAGGAAAGGATGGAGGGGGAAAGACAGACCTCGAGCAATATGCTCTGAAAACGCGACGCGCTCGTTGGAGAGCGGGTTCGGCATCGCCTCGTTCCTCGCCGATAGCCGGACGCGCTTGGAAGCCTCAGAAGGGATCAGTCCCTCCCTCTGCATATTGATGCTCTTCTTCGTCGTGTTCGACGAGCGCCACTCGCCCGTCCTCCTCGCGGGGGCTTCCATGGAGGAGCTCGCCGCCTCCTTGCCAGACGCTGTGGCCGCGCCGCGCTTCTTGCTTCCCTCCATTGGAATTTTTCGTGCTCGCAGAAGAAAAGGTGTGCGTGGAAAGGAGAAGCTATGCGCTAGAGGAAGGAAAAGAAGGATTGAGGACCGGGAAAGTGATTTTCCCCTAAGGACCGTTATTTATACTAAGGATGAACCGCTGCGAGCCGTTGATCCTTTGACGCGGAACACATCCCCACCACCACGTGTGAAGCAGAAACGAGGAGGCGGAGGGCAGTTACCCTCGCATTATCTTTTATGTGAGATCATGCATAATTACTGCGCGGGCAGCGGATAAACCGGGCACGACCGCTCATTTCCGGTCAAAAAGCTGACAAGACGACCCCTACATGCTCTGCCCCACTGCGTCACGTCCCATCAGGAGCAGGCGAGTGTGTGGTGACATCATTCCTCACATCACCTACATGAAAACTCTTTCGTATGGAAGACGCCAACACGAAATTTCTTTCGTATGGACCCCAAGACACCAAAATTCTTTCGTACAAAGATGCCAACACGAAATTTCTTTCGTATGGACCCCGAGACACGAAAATTATTTCGTACAATCATACCAAACACGAAATTTCTTTCGTATGGACTTCAAGTGCAACCACAGTGGCACTCGCTACTATTCAGGAACAGAAGAAAGCACCCGATGTGCATAAATTGCGAGTATACGGTTCCCGCAATATCGCATCCCGACGTACTCACACGTCATTTTTAATCCTGGATCGTTCGTCCGACCAGGCACATCTGGATGTCGTATTTTTTCGAGTACGAAGGTAAGACCCAAGGATCTCTCCTGTGGGCCTGGAATCACACTCAAGCTACGTCCTCCAGTAAATTTTCCTTGTCAACAACACGAAGAAAAATCCTAGCGGACGCGCCGGGTACCCCACTAAGGTTAAGTTCGACTCGATAAGACCTCCACGGCCCAGTCGCAATGATCACCTCCCGGTTTCGAGTCAAAGGTATCGAATTCGTGTAGGCCGGAACTGTGTTTGCACTAGATGCAATTAATTGGCCCTGATCTTTTGGGAGAGCCAAGCGACTAAGCCATACCCTTCTGCGATAATAGCCCACGCAAGGCACGTTTACCACTTGATATTCAAATATTCGAATATTTCACATACAGGGTATACGCCCTTGAAGCCAGGCGATTGAATGACTACTCGCGAAAATCCAAGAATGAACTTTGAGTGCTTACTCGACTATTCTCTGTCGAATAAACTCTCGGGGGTACTGACGTGGGGATGACTCCTGGACCTATTGGGTGAGCCTACCCAGTCCAAGGCCTAAGACCAAGGCCCAAAGGAAGGCGCTACTCCACTGTTCTAGAAGGCCCAGTAGAGGCCCACCCACAAGGCTTGCGGGTCAAGAAGGAAAAATCCTACCGACCTACAGCTAGGGTTTGTAACCCCCCGGTACGGTTTGAGACCCGGCTATCTATAAAGCGTTGGGAGAACCACGGAGGGGGGCCAATCTAATTTCACCACTACAGTCATAAGCTCGAGATCAATCTCTCGGCTTGCGCATCCACCTTTATAATCGATCTACTCGTAATACAGATCTCAAGAGCAGGAGTAAGGGATTTACCTCTACGAGGGCCCTGAACCTGGGTAAATCGTGCCCCCTGTTAGCCGACGATTTTCACCATCGCCTATTCGTTCTCTAAATCGAAAACCTACCGGATCATCCGACGGACTTGTCGAGATGACTAATCGATAGAATATAATCTAGGAAAATAATTATGGAACGACGGAGAACAAATTGAAAACCAATTCTACAAAAGTTCTAAAACACTCTAACATGCAAATAACCAGTGGGAACATAGGAAAAAGTAGTGAAAAGAAAATAGGGGATGGTGAAAACATAAGTAAAAAAGTAAACAAGGTGAAAACATAGTGAAAACATTGTTTTCGTCATTCAAAATCACTTTGTTAACAAGGTTGATCAAGTCATGTTACCAGAACAATTTTACATGAAGCAAAACTTTGCATATCACTAAATGATTATGTTACCTCAATTTTGATAGACATAGTCCCAATCATGACAATTTCATATTCTTTCTGTAGCATTGGAATAGGACAATAGAATTCTCCAATCTTGATGGTCTCAATATTTTCAATTGAATTTAGACCATATTTCCTATCAATCTTCTTGAGAAAATAAATTGTGTGTTCTTTGTCATTAACATTAAAATTTACTTTTCCTTGCTTCAAATCAATAACAGCCCCTGCAGTGTTAAGAAAAGGTCTCCCAAGAATAATAAACATATTATCATCTTCAGGCATTTCCAACACAACAAAGTCAGTTAATATCAAACAGTTATTAGCCACTTGAACATGAACGTTCTCACATATACCAACCGGAATAGCAGTAGATTTATCAGCCATTTGCAAAGATATATCAGTTGGTATCAATTTTTCCAGATGAAGTCTTCTATAAAGATAAACATGCATAACACTAACTCCTGCTCCCAAATCACATAAAACATTTCTAACATAATTATTGTTAATCGAGCATGGTATAGTGGGTACACCAGGATCTCCAAGCTTCTTTGGAACCTTACCATTGAAAGAGTAATTAGCAAGCATAGTGCAGATTTCCTCATTAGGAATCTTCCTTTTGTTAGAGACAATAGCTTTCATATATTTTGAATAAGGAGGCAATTTAATAGCACCAGTGAAAGGAATTTGCAAAAAAAAAGTTTCATCCAATCAAAGAACTTGTTATAATGTTCTTCTTCCTTTGATCTGTGTTTCTTATTAGGAAAAGGCATTTGTTTTTGTACCCAAGGTTCTCTCTCATTACCATGTTTATTATCAATGAATTCCTCCTTAGTGTACTTTGCATTATTAGTTTGCTTTTTAGGTTCAACTTCAATTTCTTATTTATCAGAAGCATTACTCTTATAATTACCACTTCCAGTTTCAGCATCAGAGACAGATATACTATTAGGATCTTTAGCATGTTCAGAAGATTCTATAACGGTTCTATGTTTCCTCTTCTTTTTCTTAGAAGGGGTACTATTGTTTTCAGCTTGTTGAGAATCCCGTTCAATTCTTTTAGGATGAACCTCAGGATACAAAGGATCCTAAGTAGAAACATCACTTCTAGTGCTTATTTCATAAACATGTTTTTCTCTAGAAGCATTAACTAGCAAATATTTTTGCACCTTAGTGATTTGATCAATTTGAGTTTGAACCATATGGAAATGTTTAGTAAGCATTTTAACATCATTAGAGGTTCTCTCAATAATACCATGCAAATTATCAATATCTCTATAATTTTCCATTAGATGATTCTGCACTCTCAAATTAAAGCTATCTTAACAATATAATTATCAAATTCATCTAAGCATTGATCAGGTGGTCTAGAATAGGGAATATCTCTATTATCAAAATATTGGAGAGAGTGTACCTCAATTGTGGATGGGTGAGGAATTGGCTAAAATAATTCTTCTATAGGTGGTAAATTCTTCACATCTTCAGATTTAATACCCTTCTCTATAAGAGACTTCTTGGATTCCCTCGTCACTTCATCATTTAATTCAATCATTTCCCTCTTCTTTGGTGTTGGTTTTGGGGTTGGCTCAGGTATAGTCCAATCATCATGATGTTGGCTTATTTTAGCCAGTAGTTCCTTAGCTCCTTCAGGACTTCTTTTCCTGAAAACACAACCAGCACAACTATCTAGGTATGTCCTAGATTCAACAGTTATTCGATTATAGAATATATCAAGGAGTTCATTTTTAGCTAATTGATGTCCAGGCCTAGCTCTAAGTAAAGAAAAAAATCTTGCCCAAGACTCACGCATTTTCTCTCTTTCAATTTGCTTAAAGTTAAATAGTCTTTGCAAAGCAGCATGTTGAGCACTAGCAGGAAAATATTTCTGAAAGAAAGCATTAACCAAACCCATGGGACTATCAATAGATCTAGAAGACAAATTATTAAACCAAGTTTTAGTTTCATCTTTCAATGAGAAAGGAAAAAATTTAGCGACAAAGTAACTGCGATTCTTAATATCATCAGAAAATAAACTACTCAAAGATGATAGCTCATTCATATGTCCTACATAACTTTCATTTTCAGTTCCACAAAAAGGTTCTTCCTCAACAATATATATATAAGATAAATCTAGAGAAAAAGCATAATCCTTATCTTTAATGTTTATAGGAGATGTAGCAAACTTAGCATCAGGAGACGGTTTATATCTAACAACACATCTTGCAAGAAGACTCTTAATAGCACTTGCACTAGTAGCAGCATGACATTCTTCAATAAATTCATCATCAAGTTCAATGTAAGTTTCCTCAAGATCGTCACTGGGACTATCTCTAGACTCAGATGAACCAACAGGTGTACCCGTATTTTCATTAGGAATTTTAGTGTTTTCAATTTGTTTATCTGTAGAAATTGTAGTATATAGGAAAGGACCTAATGAACCACTCTCATCAAGAACAATAGAAGCATCATCAAAATTATCAGAAGCATTTTCAGACTCAGCAAAAGTATCAGTATGTGTAGCATGTGTATGTGGTGGTGTAAGAAGTTAACTCATTACATATGGTGAATCAAGAACAACAGAAGTGTTCAGAGTTGTACCTCTCCTTGTATGGATGGAATTGTAGAGATTTTCCCATCACGAGTTTTACCCATGATGAAAATTTTGCAGCGAACAATATCACGTCCAAGTGAGCTTATAAATAAATATATGCTCCCTGGTAACAGCGCCAGAAAATATTCTTGATGACCGACAAGTATAGGGGATCCAAACAGTCTTCGAGGGAAGTAAAACCCAAATTTATTGATTCGACACAAGGGGAGCCAAAGAATATTTATAAGCCTTAACAGATGAGTTGTCAGTATAGCTGCACCTGAAATTAGACTTGCTCGCAACAGTTTATCAGTAGCAATAGTTTTGTAGCAGTAGCAGTAGTAAAATAACAGCAGGAATAAAATAGAAACAATGGTGGAAATTGTAGGAAATGGCAGGATTAAAATGATGTAGGCATAGGGATGGATGAAAGGGTGTTGCAAGAATAAGATAGTTCATATAATAATCAAAAGATGGGAAAATGCGCACAAATAATAATAAAGCATCCAAGTACTAGGTAACCATAGGCATGTGTTCCGTATTTAGTCGTACGTGCTCGCAATGAGAAACTTACACAACATCTTCTCTCCCACTAGCCCGTTTGCAGCGGAGCCTCAAGGGAAACTACTGGTAATTAAGGTGCTCCTTTTAATAAAGCACCAAAGTAAACTATTAACACTCCGTGAACACATGTGATCCTCACATCACACTCATCCTCTCCGGTTATCCCAATTGATGTCACTTTGGGGCCTCGGGTTCTGAACAACGACATGTGTAAACAACTTGCAGGTATGATAAAAAACATAGTATCTTCATGAAACAGTAACATGTTCAAATATGAGATCATGGCACAACCTAGTGATAAGAATTAAGCATAAATAGTTGAAACAACGATAGATAGCACTAACAACGGATACTATGCAACACGCCCTAACCATCTGGCAATTATTACATGAACAATCTCATCCAATCCCTACCATCCCTCTCAGCCTACAGGGGGCTTACTCACACATGCATGGGAGAATCATGGATGGTTTATGGAGAACTGGTGGCGATGACGATGGCGATGATCTCCTCCGAATCCCCATCCCGGCAGGGTACCAGAATAGGAACTTCTGATCCCCGAATTGGGCTTCGAGGTGGTGGCGGCGCTCTGGTGTTTTTCTCTGAAATATGACGACCCCCCTCGGCTTTTAGGTCAGGAGGGTTAAGTAGTCGAAAGGGGAACCCGAGTGAGTGCCCGAGGCGGCTACACCATGTGGTGCCACGGCCTAGGGGGGCTCCAGGTGGTGTGCGCCCCTCGTGGCCCCTCTTCGTCTCATCTTCTGGCTCCGGGGATCTTCGGGTAAAATAGGAACATTGGGATCTTTTCCGGGAATTTTCCTGAAACTTAATTTTCTGCACAAAAACGAGACATCGGGGCAATTCTGCTGAAAACAGCATTAGTCCGTGTTAGTTGTATTCAAAACTCACAAGCTTAGAGGAAAGCAATAGCAAAAGTGTTCGAAAAAGTAGATACGTTTTGGACGTATCACAGGCGAGCATGGCCGAACCAAGGCAGAATCACGCATCAGGGTGGTGGCATAGGACCATGGCTGAACGAGGCGGCTGTCGTGCAGAAGCTGCTCGAGAAGGCGACCATGGCGGCGGAATCCCGCAGGAGGGTGATACGTCCCAAACGTATCTATATTTTATATGTTCCATGCTTCTTTTCTTTATATTAATACATGTTTTACTTTGTTTTCTAGATAATTTCATGGACTTACCTATTAACAAGATGCCCATAGACAGTTTATGTTTTCTGCTGTTTTTATGTTTTAGAAAAGTTCTAAAGAAGTTAATTACCAAAAGTCCTGAAATTTTACGGAGGTCGTTTTTTACCCGGAACAAAGATGGAGTCCAAAGGAGAGCCGGAGGGGAGCCAGGGGCCATACAGGGGTACCAGACACGGGTCCCCCCTAAGCTGCGCCTGGTGGGCCCCTCATGACCCTGCCCACCGCCTTGTGTCGCCTCTTTTCCTATAAGTTGCATTTAACCCTAAAAACTTCGGGGATGCGGAACATATAGAGGCACTGTCACCTCGAAAGTCCAATCAAGGCCTTCTGGAGTCCTGCTCCGACACCCTACCAGAGAGGGAGATCGTCACCGGAGGCCTCTGCATCGTCATGATTGCCTCATGACAGATGCGTAAGTTGTTCATCCCGCTACTATTGGTCCATACCAGTGGCTAGATGGTGTTCTCTCCTCCTTGTGCCACCATGTCTAGATCTTTTGAGATGCCTAACATAATCAAGATCACCATTATGTAATTCTTACATGTTGTGTTTGCTGGGATCCAATGAACCATGAGATTATGATTACTTTGTTCATGTCATATCTAGTTGCTTCACTTATATCATTAGAGAGTTTTAATATTGTCCTGCAATTCTCTCCAATGTGTATGATTTCCTTGGCCAAGTTATTGTATGAACCTCCAAGAGAGTGTTTATATGCTAGATAGTGGTTTCATGCCTCCTTTACATCTGCGCTCGAGTGACGAAAATGTGCAAGGTGGAGGATGTGTTGTTGCCACTTGGGAGAAAATGATGGTGTTCTTGTGTGTGGATGGGGATTATTTCTTACATTATGTATGGTTCTTAATGTATTTGGTTGTTGCAAACAAGTAATCACTTCGTTGCTGCAACCTAATAACAGCGAGATTTGATGGATTTTTGTCTCAAGGTGGACTTTTAGTAATAGATGATGTCAGATGGTGGTCTATTTATCTTGATGTAATTCCTACAATGTTAGAACCCGTGAACTATATTTCGTCATAATAGTATTGTTATACGTTCATGATTTTTCAATTATTGAGCTGTAATTTGTTCAAACAACATGTTTATTATTCTTAGGACAGAAACCACGAGTTCAACTATGGCCCTGATGCAAATAGACACACGTTCGTTGGGAGACCCCAAGAGGAATGTATGAAGAGCACAACAACAAGTTTCCCTCAAAAAGAAACCAAGGTTGAATCGACCAGTAGGAGAAAGAAATCACTTTTGAAGGTTGTTGACAGCTGATGTTGGCAGAGCGCACTACCGATTCAGCAGCAATGTGGAATCTACACAACACAACCAAGTTACTTTCCCCAATGAAATAGTGACATTGTCAGTCTCACCAGTTTTGCTGAAAACAAAGGATTAGACGTATAGTGTGGAAAACAAGGCTTGTTTGCAGTGAATGAAAAGAGAACAATGTTTGCAGTAAAAGAGTAGTGTTTGCGGTAAAGGAACAGTGTTTGTAGTGGTTGTATTATCAGTGTAAATGAAAGGATCGGGGTCCACAGTTCACTAGTGGTGTCTCTCCAAAACAGATAGACAACATGTTGGGTAAACAAATTACAACTGGGCAATTGACGCATATAAAGGCTGCACCGTAGTGCATATGCAGACATGGTGATTACTATGTGATTCATGCAGGCATTACAACATAATTCATAGACAGTTATCCAACTGCATCTATGACCAATAATCCACCCTCAGAGCGTAATCCAATCAAACCTCGAGTATTAAGTTGCAATCAACAGATTATTGCATTAAGTAAAGTGTGTAATGTAAACAATGTAAACATCATTGTTTTCTCCCTAATGGAAACAGCACATCCCCCATCCGTTATGTTTATGTCACTCAAGCATGGATAAAAGGGAGGCATGAACCCACTATCTAGCAAAAATACCCCCTCTTGGATTTACAAGCATCAAGTTTGCCAAATCATCTACTAGTAACAGAGATCATGCAAGATCATAAATAACATAAACATGATAAATTGATAATCACTTGACATAGCATTCAATATTCATCGGATTCCAGCAAATACAACATGTAGCATTACAATAAGATGATCTTGATCATGTTAGGCAGCTCACAGTATCTAAACATGAGGCATAAAGAGGAGAAGACAACCATCTAGCTACTGCTATGGACCCGTAGTCGAAGGATGAACTACTCATGCATCACTCCGGAGGCAGGCATGGTGGTGTAGAGCCCACCGGTAATGAATTCCCCTCCCGGCAGGGTGCCAGGGAGAGCTTTAGAACCCTCCCGAACTAGGGTTGACGATGACGGCGGCTATAGAACTTTTCGTGGATGGAGGCTTGGGTGTTTAGGGTTTTCCCGAGGACGAGCTTAAATAGGCAAAAGGGCAACGTCGGTGGGTAGCCAGGGGGACCCGTGCCGTCGTATGGTGTGCGGCCCCTATGGCCCCCCTCCAGGTCTCCTCCGGACTCCGTGTACGTGACAGACTTCTAAGACCCTGGGATTTTGTTTCGTCCAATTACGAGAATATTTCCAGAAGAACTTTTCTGAAACCAAAAACAGCAGAAAACAGGAGCTCGCTTTGTGGCGTCTTGTTAATAGGTTAGTCCCAGGAAATCCATAAAAATGATGCAAAGTGTATAGGAAACATGTAGGAATTGGCATGAAAATAACATGGCACGTCAGAAATTATAGATACGTTTGAGACGTATCAGGCCCCTAGTCATATTTTCCTCATCGATTATAACCTTGTCTACTTGCTTTTTATCATCACTTGCTCGGTGTTACATTTTATTTTAATATTCTCCAACCATTTGATACAATTAATTCTCTAGTTTTCAGTAAGACGGGAAGATTGACAACCTTATCGGAAAGTTGGGAGCAACGGAGATTTTGTGTTTGTGTCTAGGTCCACGCTTCGCTATCGTCAACAACTATATTCCTGATGTCGTACCACAAGAAACTTACTGAGAGGCTTCGAAGTTCTACTGGATTAATCAACCTGGTTTCTAACTCGGGGAAATTTGCTCCTGAACTACATCATACCTTCCTCTTGGGGATCTCCCAACGGGTGTGTGATTTCACGCCATCAGGCTATATTTCTAGCGTCATTGTCGGGGAATTCAAGCTTTCAGCTAGGGGACTTACATACTTCCACTTTCTCTCTTTTATTTTGTTCTTTCTTAATTACTTTTATTTAGCTTTATTTCTCTTATATCGAAAATCCCAAAAAAATTGTTGTCTAGTTTCTAGTATATTGTTTGCTTCGTTAGTTTGCTTATACCTTCATTTAGTTTTCCTTGTTACCTTGTTACAACGCCTCTTCCTAAATTTTCTATGAAGGATATGTATGTAGGAGGTGGTTTTATTATTGGAAGAAATAACATTGAAGAATTCTTCAGTCATGTTAATGGGCTTCGTAGTCTCGATGAAAAATCTTTAGTTGAGCTCACCCAGAACTATGAAACTGTTTTGGCTTCTCTAGTTGTTATGATAGAAGATAGATTTATAAATCTCAATGCCATATTGCAAGAGATGTTTTTTAAATTAGGTAGTATGGAGATAGGAGAAGAAAATAAGTTTGTTTTAGAAACTTTGCTTACATAATTTAAGAATATTGTCGTTGAGGATAGGAAAGTTTTTTCTCATTATAAATTGCTTGGTTATGGTCTTTCTTTTGAACACACCATGAGAACTTTGGATACTAAAACTATGAAATATATGGGTATAACTGAACATGAAAAATAAATTAGCATACCCATTCCATTCAAACTTCTCGCAATTTCTGATGCGCTAGAGAATAATTTTAGTTTGATTGTTCCTGAGAACCCCTTTGATGTAAATACTGAACCTAAAAGAGATAAAAAGGGGGATTCTAATACATGTGTGTGTAAAATACAATGCTTATATGCTGACTCTTCCTACCTTTATTTGAATGGTAGAGAATATAATACTTGAATCTTGCTTATGCCTAGCTAAAAGGCGTTAAAGAAAAACGCTTGTGGGAGGAAACCCACCTTGTTTTTTTTTTTTTTTTTTCCTTTGTTTTCTATGACTATTTTATGTTTTTACCCCTTTAACAACCACTCTTTATCCTTTTATTTCATTTCTGTGCCAATAATAACATCTATTTGAAAGGAAGTGCAATTTGCTGTTTTTTTGTCCGGATTTTTATGATTCACCACACAATTTGTATCTCTTAGACAGAGTGCGATAAAATTCTAAAACAAATCAGGTGTCTTCCCCAGGTTGTTATCTAACTTTAATTAGTTGGACAATTTTTATTTGAGCTGCGGATGTTCCGCTAAAAAATTCATCCTTACAATCAGTTATGTTTTTACAAATATCTGCCTTTGTTTGCATATGCATCTTAATATTTTTATTTTTGTGTTATGTTGATTGGGAGAGCTTTACGAGAATTTGTGAAAGTAGATAATGTTTAAATTGAATGATTGTCTTGTGTTTATTCTTAACCAAGTGGATTTATTTATTTGATGCACTAACCCCGCTAATGAAAATTGTGAGAAGTTTTGTGTGGAGGAAGTTTTCAAGTGTAAGGAGAGGAGGATGATATGAGAAGATGAAGGATGTACAAAAGCTCAATCTTGTGGATGCCCGTGTCATACCCAACAAATATCCAAGAAGTACAAGAGTCAAAGCTTGGGAATTCCTAAGGAATCGCCTTCTTCATCAATAAAATTATCAAGTCATCTTTCAAGACACTAAATTTTTATTGCTTCACATACTATGTGTTATTCTTGAGCGTATTTTATTTTTCTTTTAGTTTAGTTTTGTTTTATTTATGTTCATAATTATATGGATCCTAGCCTTCTTTGTTGGAGAGAAACACACTCCATTATTATTTTTTAGAACACTCTAGTTATCACTCTTATTGCTTTGTGAGTGTTCAGTTTTTGCTACTGACGTTTTTAGCTCTTGTTTTCCTTTCTTATTTCATCCAGAGCTTGTTCGTGTGCCATATCTATACATGATTATCCCTCTGGTATTTATTGAATATTTGTTTAGAGAGTTGTTTCAAATAAGTTGTTTGGTAATTGATTGGAATGAAAATTGTCAGGCATGTGGTAGTGTTATGAGAAGAAACTACATAATCTTGTAGATCATTAAATTGTTTCACTAGAATCATTGCGGTAGTTTTGAAATATTAATATTATTAATGGGTTAATTTGCTGGTTTAGTAAAGTAAAAGCAAGTAATGGTTGGTCTAAAATATTTAAATTGTGCCACATTTGAATAATCAGTTGAAAGTACGATGGTATCGATTTCCAATGTGAATAGAAACCATGATAATTTTTGTTACGCGCTACGGTCGGGGTAGCCAATAGTAACTTTTCATTACCATGGATCATCTTGGATTGATATTCATTATGTCTTGCAAGATCAAACTGGTAGTCGGAATATTTAAATTTGTGAGTTCTTTTTTATTCAAGTTAAGTTGCGGTATTCTGGCACTTCCACTAACCATATTTGCTAGCCTCTACAATGTTGTGCATTTCCCTTTCTCACATTGAGAGTAGGTCCATACTTCTCTAGTACATCCAAACCCCGTGCGAGGACTTCAGCTTGTTCTCCTACACATAAGCCCACATATCTTCCTCAAAACAGCAACCATACCTACCTACCACGGAATTTTCATAACCGTTCCGAGATATATTTCCATACAACATCCATCTGCATTATGTTACTTGATGACGTGCTTCATTGTAATATAGAGTGGTGATTCATTGTAATATAGAGTGTTGCCCCTACCGATGAGGATTTAAAAGAATCCAAATAGACCATAGAAAAGAGTCCAAAGTGGCCACAAAAGAAAGATCCCAAAGAGGACAAATGAGAGAAAATATAAAAGGGCCACGAAGGCCACCATAAGAGAGAGAGAGAGAGAGAGAGAGAGAGAGAGAGAGAGACGGGCAGAGAGACAAGATTACTATCATTTATTCCACACTTGTGCTTATGTTTAGCACATATACTTCATTTTGGAGATAGTTTTCATATTATTACGTGTATAACTATGTGGGGATCCTTACATTATATAGTTGGCTTGTATATTCCAATGATGAGCCTCCTCGAAAGTGCTCTAGGTCTTCGCGAGCAAGAAAGTTGGATACACCCCCGCTAGTTCCATTGGAGATCTCTCATACACTTATTGCTATATGTGTATCTGTTGTGTGGAAATCACTACTCCTTGCATAGAATCGATTATAAGAATTCCTCTTGTCTAATGATCACTTTCAGCTATTTGATACTTTCTTCAATTGACCATCCAAATCCCCCATAATGTTCTCTTATCCATAACATCATGGTGCCATGAACCAATGCTAAACGAGTACTCGTTTTAGTGCATAAACAGCACGATGATTTTCTCTATTTTGGTATTGATTCATTGAAAGTTTTTACTTTAATTTTCCTAATGGTTTATACATTGTTCATTTGATGTCAACTATAAACCTCATCTCTTATT
Source organism: Alopecurus myosuroides (assembly GCA_028641055.1). Classification (NCBI taxonomy): domain Eukaryota; kingdom Viridiplantae; phylum Streptophyta; class Magnoliopsida; order Poales; family Poaceae; genus Alopecurus; species Alopecurus myosuroides. The sequence goes on from JAPCYS010000012.1 coordinate 116,407, forward strand.
CATCTGATCCTAGTTTACATGCTTTACATTATTATTTGATCATGAATTTATGGTAGAATGTCACTCCAAAAATTACTTTGTTATCACTTACCTACTCGAGGACGAGCATGAGTTAAGCTTGGGGATGATGATACGTCCCAAACGTATCTATAATTTTTGTATGCTTCATGCTTGTTTTCTTTATGCTCTTACATGTTTTCTACATGTTTTAATTAGTTTTCTGGATGATACCATGGAGTAAACCATTAACAAGTTGCCTAGAGCGAGTTTCTGTTTTCTGCTGTTTTTATGTTTGAGAAAAGTTCTGAAGAAAATATTCGCCAAAAGTCGTGAAAATTCATGGGGTTCTTTTTTTACCCGGAACGAAGATAGAGCCCAGAGGAGAGCCGGAGGGGAGCCAGGGGTACTGTCGTGGGATAATCACGGCAGACGTTACCGGGGGTAACTTGTCTTGGGGAAATTCGACTCTGGTGTTTGGGAGAGGATTTAGCTCAAGGGAAACCATGGTGATATGCGATCTGGTAGCCGGCAATCGAGTCGCCGAGTCTCTGATCTGAATATATTATATCAACTCTCGTGTTACAAAAGATACTCGTATATCTCACGATTGTATGATCTCTTGTCGATCTAACCCTAGGGGCCGGCTTATATAATATCCGGACCCCCTGGCTTACCGTCCAAGGCATACTCGGAATCCTACCCAGACACTGCTTACAAACCCTAAGTTTCCCTATCGGAACCCACAAACCGGGTTACGAGGCCTACACTCTTGGGCCTTCTAGAAACTCCTTTTCCTTAAGTCGGATCTTGCGCAGCGCCCTTTGGGCCGAGTTACACCTTGGCATTAGCCTACCGGGTTATCATCCCTCCATCAGTAGTCCCCAGAATAGATTGGGCTTCACGGGATCCTCCTTGAAGCGCATGCTATTCCCTGCAAAAATAACAAACATACAAGTTCATAGAGGCCGGGCTAGGTTGCTTTGATAAACAGATAGGCCTAACTCCATTGGTGGTCCATATAATAACCCGACTCTCTCCGAATTTATCTCCATCCTTCCGGGTCTACACTCCGAAGAGAACATAGAAGACCCGGCTCATTTCGTCCGTTAATTAGCCCGGATATCGCGGGAATGATTTGCTCTCATAATTTCCGGATATCACGCACAGGCACTTAACTGCCTATCCCAACAAATCCGTAAAGATATCCCTTATCCCGAAATTTTTGGTTCCCGCTCGCCGGCCCAGGTTTCCCCACCCGTATCTATAAATAAGGGCCTTGGGGGGTGACCTAAACCTAACGCCTCATTTCTTCTTCTTCTCTCTCACTCATCTCACCTTCAACCTCCGGTGACGCCCCCTTTCTCGAGCTCGCCGTTGCGCCGCCACGGAGCCCACCGGAGAGCAACCGGAAGCAAGCCGCCGTCTACGCTCCGCCTCCGCCCGCGCCGCTCCGCCGTCAAGCTCCGCCACCGCGCCCGCAAGCTGCCCGCCGGGAGTTCCCAAGGGGCACCACAGCTGCGCCATCTGCCGCCGTCGCGCCATCCTTCAATCCGCACCGGTGAGCTCCCTATCTCCATTAATTTCAACTTTAAACTTTCCGTTCGATTTAGATTGGATCTAGGTTTGCCCACGGGCTAATTTCTTGCTCCATACCGAATTTGATTACTCAACTTCATCCTTTCTTGCTCAATCACTCAATAATAGATCTAATTTCACTCTCCTATTACTCGCAATCATAAATTTCTCCGCGAATTTCTCTGGGAATTTTCCAATCTAGATGTAGTCCGTCTAAGATTTCCGCAGTTGTTATTCGATACCCGGACAATGCTCTATTTCCGGATCTTCTATTTTCACTAGTTAACCAGACAATCAACTCCTTTTCATAATGGCTCACTGATACTAGGATTACCGATAATTTCCATAACTGTTCGTTGATAGTCGGATAACTTATAGTTTCCGTACTGCTTATCGATACTGCCTGTTGATACTCGGATAACTCATAGTTTCTATGCTTCTTACTCATATTGCTTGTGGATACTCGGATAACTCATAATTCCCGAGTCTTAATGTTTCGTACTCTTTGCCTTGTATTTTGCAGACCGAGCAGATGGCTCCAAAGAACAAGGGCAAACAGCCGGCCAAGCCAAGGTCAACCCAATCCATCTCCGCCAACTGGGCATGGTATTCCGTGACCCAAGCCAAGCTAGAAGAGCTCGCCGAGTCTGGCGTTCTCCCTCCTCAGAAGGAGATCCATTGGAGAGTACCGGGTGACGAGACCCGGCCTACCCCCAACCCCAACGAGGTAATCTGCTTCGTTGAGCACGTGATCCGGGGTTTCGCCCCCCGGGTCACTCTTTTTTCCGTGAAGTCCTCAGCCATTACGGCCTCCGGGTATTCGACATAGGGCCTAACTCTATTTTGAACATCACCCATTTCATAGTCCTTTGTGAATCCTACTTGTGCATCCCACCAAAACTGGCTTTATTTATTGAACTATTCCAATGCAAACCGTGCCGTGAAAGCGGTGACGGGGCCCTCTTGGCCTGCGGCGGAGTTTCCATCCAACGCCGTAAAAATTCGCCTATGCCGACTCTAAGTCTTAACTCACATGTTAAGCATTGGCAGCAATCTTTCTTCTATTGCCGGGACACGTCCCCACCCGGCGAGAGGAAATTGCCGGGTTACTCGGAGGGCCTCCTAGATCTTTCTGACACCTTTAACGCTTTCGCCTCTGAGTCGGAAAGAGAGTCCATCCAGCCCCACCTGGCCAAGATAGCCGTCCTTTTCGCCCATGGTCTTGCAGGGCTTAACTTGGTTAAGACTTGGGTAGATTTCCGGATTCAGCCCAACTCCATTCGCCCCAAGCTGATGTGCGAGTACTTGGGGCACGTCACGGACGTGCTCCGTTATTCTTCAAGGAATTACCCGGCTCGGGACACGAACAAGATTATCAAGAGCTTCCTGACTGAGAAGTTGGAGGTGATCAAAAATATAGCCGGGTTAGCGCCGTTCACCCGGGATAACCCGGCTCCAGCGGTAAGATCCGACACTTATTCATTTACCCTCGTACTTTTACTTGATACAACTACTAACCCTCACTTTCATGCCTTTATCCCAGGCTAATAATGCTTTCTGGAACGTCGAGACCCCTCCCAACTCCGGGAACCCGGAGGAAGAAGAAGAACCGGCTGACACTGATGAAGGTATCACCTGGGTTTCAATCACCTTAACCTCTGTTACTTTGCTTTTCCATTTTTTCTCTTTTTCCGACTATGTATTTGTGCCTTTCAGGGATGGATGATAAAGATGACAAGGATGACTAGGGAGACCCGGAAGAAACTGAGAGCGACAAAAGCGAGGCTGAGCCGGAAGTTGAGGTCGGATACAAGAGGAAAACCCGTGGGGTCGTCTTCAAGGTTCCCTACTCTTCCATGTCCTCCAAACCCTATTCTTTTGATAATATGCGCGAACTTAACCGACAGTTATCAAATTCACCACACTTGAAGGATCCGCCTCCGACCAAGCGCAGGGTAACCCGGAATTCCCCGGGTGATGATCCCCTCAACCCGGGTATTCCCACGTCCCCGGCTTGTCGTACTGGTACTTCTCCATCCCATCACTCCAACTCACCTCAAAGACACCCTTCCCCCAATCATCCATTAGCCGGACAGCTCCGGGTCTCACTCTCGGATTCTGTGACAGCCTCGTCCGCGTCTAGCAGCGAACTTCCGGCGGATTTCGTGGTGAATGCCGGGTAAGTTATATTTCCGGCTAAGAAATATACTAGTCCTTTTGATAACCTTCAATTTTTGCTACTAACCATTTCTCTTTTCTTTCCTTAGCGCCCAGGTCTCGATCAGTGACCCGGATAACATGAACACAGACAATCGGGAGACTGAAGGGCCGGTTGATGATATGGACGCCGCGACTGGCGGTGGTGGTGAAGAGAACCAAGAGCAAGATCCCCTGACTGACTCGGCCCGGCAGGAAACCGGGTCTCCCAAGCCATCTGAGGAAGCTGAGGACGACGACGTCGAGATCCTGGACACAAGGATGGGCACTCCCAATCCGGACACCCAGGCAACCCGGGTCTCGACCCCAAAGTCGGAGAAGGTTCGTCCTCCGAGTGATCAGGACGCCGGCTCTTCCGGTATCAAGCCCGAGGATATGACTTTTACCCAGATGCTTGACGCCCTGCACACCTTGAGGGCTGACGAAGAAAATGTCCTAGAAGCCTTGATAGCCAAACATGAGGTAAATCCGAGTAATATTGCCTGTATCCTTGTCTAGTCCCCAAGTTCCGAGTGAACTTATTGATAATTTGCTTGGAACTTCATAGTGTATCCAACTGATAGCTTGCTTTTTATCCGGCTAATCCTTCCTTGTGTTTCCACGCAGGCCGTCGTGACCCACTCTGAGAAAGCATTGGCGAAGGCCACCAAACTCCTTGAGAAGGAGGCGACTCTGCGTGAGTCGGCTGAAGCTGATGCCAAGAGGACAGGGAAAATCGCAAGGAAATATAGAAAGAGGGCTCATGCAGCAGAAGATGAACTGACCAAGCTTTCCGTTCAGATTGCCGACACATATCGTGCTTTAGCTGGTAACTATTCCTAACTTAATAATTATAACCCGGATTCTCATTCTGACAAATAGTCGGATTTCCTTACTCACAGCTTTTTTCTATTTTCTGCAGGTCCGGATGATGTAACTCCGGATGAAGATGATATCGCAAAGCTGAAAACCATAAAGAGCACGATCCGGCAGCTCTGTGCCGGAATCAAATGGATTCTTCAGGATCTGAAGTGGCCGGGTGTTGGGCATGGTAACCTGAAGACGCTGCTTGACGCGTGCTCCACTATCCCCGAGTGGATTGAGCACTGGAAACGCTCGTCCTGCCGGGTTGGAGTAACCCGGGGGCTTGCGCTGGCTAAGGCATATTTTCCGAAACTTGAGCCGGCCAAGCTCGTAGGCGGGTTTCCAGAGTTCAACCATGACGGCTCCAGGTTCTCAGTGAAGAACTTCAAGGCTATTCAGAAGGAGGTTCGTCACTCAGCCAGCATAATTGCCGATAGTTTGGATGTCAGTTCGATTACCCCATCATATGATGCTGATGACAAGGCAATTAAGTCGGATCTTCCCAAGCCATATGATATGCTGGCCCGATGGAAGGCGGAGGCTTCTCAGGCGAGAGAAGAGGCCGCGAAGAAGAAGGCTGAGGCCGATTATGCGCCTGCTACCTCCACGCCGGTCGTTCCTCCTCCCGCACGGGCCGGCACTACTGCTGACCCGGGTGCTGCTGCCACCAAGAATGCTGAAGAACAAGGCAAGGAGCAAGACCCGGCTGCCAAGGGCAAGGGCAAGATGGACGACTCGGCCCAAGATGCCGAGTGAACTCTTTATCGGCAACCGTCTCAGGCACTTTATCCGGCCAATGGGCCTTTTTGAAACAATTATTCTTTTGATAGCGCGCCTGTGCGCTTTATGATACTACTATCCTGGTTTGTAATACGTTTTAAGACCTTAATATACTTCGTGGCCCTTATGGCCTTTTGCTTGAATTTTGATATTTCTTGACTTTGAGCTTTTTCATCCCTGGTTTTCCGACTTACTGCTATGGTTCCTTTTGTGAGACTCGGTTTCCGGGTCTCGTGGGTTTTGTCTAGTGGACTTTTTTCAAAGTCCCCAAGTCCCCAAGACTCAGATTTTTGGGTTTTTGAGCTGAATAGCTAGATAATTTGTTTCTGTTTTCAAATTCCCAAGTCCCCAAGGCCCAAAATTCCGAGTCTAGGGTGTTTGGGTCTTTCGAAAGGAACAAATTGTTACTGCTAAGCCCAAAACCTAGAGCCATTTCACATAGGATTTAAAGTTACGCTTAATATACCTTGAGTTTCCGTCTATTAACCTTGTACTCTGCATAACTTGTGGTTTAGATGACCCTTTTGACCTTCTTCTACTGTAAGCCGGCTTTCGCGTGGATAATCAATGTTGCTACAGCTGTACGAAGACAGGGTCAGGCAAGTCCCATTGGGCATCATGACTGATTGTAATCATACGCTAGCAAAGCATGCCACTTAGTGCGAGTCACATCAAGCTTAAGCAAGAAAAAGTCAAGAAAGTTTGGCTCCTTTGTCCGGTTATAAGCTTGCAGCCGTACTTATTACAAGTAATCGTCCCTTATAACTCAATGGCATCATGGCCGGGTCTCTGAGTTTGCAACTGTGCTATTCAAGCAATCAGCCCCCAAGACCTAAATATATGCAATTTACTAGAGAAATTAATATACTAAAAGCAATAAATAATACTTACCTGGAAGAAAAATAAGAACACAACAGAAATATAAAAAACTTGATACGCAAAAACGGGAAAATATATTGTTTAACCATCTCTTTATTGATATGAGAAAAGTTAGGTCAGCAAGCCGCCTCATTAAAAACCCTCCAGTCCCCTTAGGTACCCTGGATAGGAAAAGAGTGCGTCTGAAACCTGCTGCCTGTTACATCGTGTATTTCCACTTGCGAATCTAGCCTAAACTAGGTATAGTAGGGACGCAGCTGAGCTACGTTCCATGGTCTTTCTCTTTCTTGCATAGATGAAGTGGTATGAGCGGTGTCATTAACAGTAGCCGACTCTTCCCTTGCATCTACCAAGTAATATGATCCGTTGTGCAGATTCCGGCTTATGATGAACCGTCCCTCCCATGGCGGGGATAACTTGTGTTTTCCTTCCTTTGACTGTACCAGGCGCAGAACCAGGTCTCCTTCCTGGAAGACCCGGGTTTTGACTCTCCGACTGTGATATCTCCTCAGGTCCTGCTGGTATATGGCTGATCTCTCCAAAGCTTGTTCCCTGTGTTCTTCTAACATATCCACGGCGTCCTGCCGGGTCTTCTCGTTCTCCACCTCAACGTAAGCCGATACTCGAGGCGAGTCATGGATGATATCACTCGGTAGCACCGCTTCTGCACCATAAACCATGAAAGATGGTGTCATCTGAGTAGATCTGTTAGGTGTAGTGTTGATACCCCAAACCACTGAAGGTAACTCCTCAACCCATGCTCCAGCAGCTCTGATACATGGGACTCGCAATCGTGGCTTTAATCCACGAAGTAACTCCTGATTTGCCCTCTCCACTTGTCCATTGGCTTGTGGATGAGCTACGGAAGCTATGTCAAGCCGGATTACGTTGTTACCACAGAATTTCTCCATCTCGCCAAGGGACATGTTGGTTCCATTGTCGGTAATTATACTGTGAGGATACCCGAAACGGTAGATAATCCTTTTCAGGAACTTAACTGCCGTAATCGCTTTACAATTGGTAACTGGCATAACTTCAACCCACTTGGTAAATTTATCGATAGCCACCAGGAGATGTGTCTTTTTGAAAGGTGACATGTGGAAGGGGCCAACCATGTCCATACCCCAAACAGCAAACGGCCAGGTCAAAGGAATTGTTTGCAACTCCATAGCCGGCACATGGATTTGGCGGGCATACCTTTGACATCCATCGCACCTTGCCACCAAGCGTTCCGCATCTGCTAAGTCTGTGATCCAGAAGAAACCGTGCCTATATGCTTTGGCCACAAGGGACCTTGTGGATGCGTGATGCCCACATTCGCCTTCGTGGATCTCTTTCAGGATTTGCCGGCCTTCTTCTGGTGCCACACAGCGCAAAAATACTCCTGCAGCACTCCTTTTATATAACTCCCCATTGATGATGGAATACCCTTTTGCTCGCCTCAGAATTTGCCTTGCTAGTTCCTCTTGCTGTGGTAACTCGCCCCGTGATAGGTAAGCTAGAAACGGCTCTGTCCACTCGGGAACAGTGCGTATTGTAGCCACGAGCTCCAAATCCGCGTCTTTGTTAGCCACTTCCTCCTCGGACTTGGTATTAACTGATGGCCGCCATAGCTCGTCCAGGAACACATTGGGTGGAACCGGCTCTCTGCGCGATCCGAGTCTAGCGAGTGCATCTGCTGCCTCATTTTTTCTTCTATCGATATGCTCCACCTCATACCCGGAAAAGCACCCGGCAACCCTGTCCACCTCTCTGCGGTATGCTGCCATGGTTGCATCTTTCCTATCCCAAGTTCCCGAGACCTGCTGTACCACAAGGTCCGAGTCTCCATAGCATCGTATTCTCTTAATGTTCATCTCCTTGGCTATCTTCAATCCATGCAATAATGCCTCATACTCGGCCACGTTGTTGGAGCAATCAAAGTGAATCTGCAACACGTAGCTCAACTTGTCTCCTTTGGGTGATGTGAGTACCACTCCAGCTCCTGATCCCTCGTATTGCTTGGAACCATCAAAGTGCATTATCCAAGACTCGGAACTTGGAGTCATTGTTGGCATGCGTGTGTGAGTCCAATCATCAATGAAATCAACTAGAGCTTGAGATTTGATTGCTGACCTGGGCTCGTAGTTGATGTGATAATCTCCCATCTCGATCGCCCACTTGGCTATTCTACCTGTTGCATCTGAGTTTCTGATGATATCCGACATTGGTATAGAGCTAACCACTGTTATGGGGTGTTCCTGAAAATACGGCTTCAATTTCCGGCTGGCCATGAAGACCCCGAAAACCAGCTTCTGCCAATGTGGGTAGCGCTGCTTTGCTTCTGATAACACCTCGCTGACATAATAAACCGGCCTCTGAACCGGGTGATCTTTTCCATCCTCCTTGCGCTCAACGACAACCACTGCGCTAACCGCCCGGGGCCCCGCTGCAACGTATAGTAACATGGGCTCTTTAGGACCCGGGGCTGCTAGGACTAGTGCCTCGAATGCCTCATCCGCCTCTTGGTCCCAAACGAATTTATCAGATTTCCTCAAGAGCCGGTACAAGGGTATTGCCTTCTCTCCGAGTCTTGATATAAACCGGCTCAGCGCTGCTACGCAACACGTAAGCTTCTGAACATGCTTCAGGTTTTCCGGCTTTTTCAGACTCTGGATAGCTTTGATTTTATCCAGGTTTGCTTCAATCCCTCTCTCTGAAACAATGAAACCGAGTAATTTCCCTGCTGGTACTCCAAACACACACTTTGTCGGGTTAAGTTTCATCTGGTATCTTCTCAGGTTCTTGAACGTTTCTTTTAGATCGTCAATAAATGTCTCTGCTTTTCTGGTCTTGATCACCACATCATCCACATAAGCATGGACGTTGCGTCCGATCTGGTCCTCAAAGCACTTCTGAATACATCGTTGATAGGTTGCGCCAGCATTCTTCAATCCAAAAGTCATGGTCTTGTAACAAAAGGCCCCAAAAGGGGTTATGAACGATGTTTTCTCCCAGTCTTCCTTTTTGAGCTTGATCTGATGATACCCGGAATACGCATCCAGGAAACACAATAGGTCACTTCCGGCCACTGCATCTATGATCTGATCTATCCTCGGGAGTGCAAACGGATCCTTTGGGCAATGCTTGTTGAGACTCGTATAATCAATGCACATCCTCCACTCATTGGTCTTTTTCATCACGAGAACCGGATTTGCCAACCACTCCGGGTGAAATACTTCCATGATAAAGCCGGCTGTCAACAGCCGAGCGATTTCTTCTCCTATAGCTCTTCTTCTTTCCTCATTCATCTTTCTCAGGCCCTGCTTCACAGGCCTGGATTTGGGGTCAACATGCAAGCTATGCTCTGCCAACTCTGTGGGGATACCCGGCATATCGCTAGGCGTCCAAGCGAACACATCCTGATTTGAACGAATAAACTCCACAAGTGCTTTTTCCTGCTCATCGTCCAAGTTAGATCATATGGCAAATTGCTTGGAGGGATCACCTTCGACGAAGGCCACCATCTTGGTATCTTGTGCTGCTTTGAATTTTGCTCTCTCAACCTCAGTGTTTGGCCTCTTCAGCGCTGTCCTGTCATCCGGGTCTACTTGAGACCGATAATACTTGAGCTCCTCCTTTCTACATGCTTGTTCCGCCATTGCCGCGTCTCCTTCGTCACACTCAGCCGCTATATCCCGGCTCCCATGTATGGTGATGGTCTGCTTAGGACCCGGAATTTTTAGCTGTAGGTACACGTAACACGGCCTGGCCATGAACTTGGCGTAAGCCGGCCTCCCAAATAGCGCATGATAAGGGCTGCGTAACTTCACCACTTCGAACGTGAGCCACTCCACCCGGAAATTATCCTTTGATTCTCCAAAAGCAACCTCCAAGGTAATCTTTCCTTCAGGGCACGCTGAGTGACCCGGCACGATCCCGTGAAAAACTGTTGAACTTTTCTGTAGCTGAGACTCCTTGAGACCCATGCGTAAGAAAGTTTCCCAATATAGGATGTTGATGCTGCTTCCACCGTCCATTAAGACCTTTTTCAGTTCGTAACCATTAACCTGTGGCGCAACCACCAATGCTAGGACTCCCGGGTGTTCTATCCTTTCCGGGTGATCTCTTCTGCTCCACGTTACATCTTGCTCCGACCACCTCAGGTATCTCGGGACAGCCGAGGAAACCGAGTTTACTGCCTTTTTTTAGTATCTTTCTATCCTTGTTAGAAGTTCCTGTGGTGTGAACGTGGTACTGGCCCAACTGCTTGGGGTTGGCTTGGAAACCTCCAGCACCTCCCTGGTTATTACCTGGATTTCCAACTCCCGGGTTACCTGCTGGGGGTGGGCCGTTGCCCGGGTTTCCACCCGGACCAGGTCCTCCTCCCCGGCCTGCACCTCGCATAGCCTTGTTCACTTCCTCGTTCTTCCATCTCTGCAAATCCGCACATTGCTCCAATGAGTGGTTAGCCGGCCTTCCGTTCCTGCTGTGTTTCGGGCACGCCATTCTGAAGATATCCCAGTTGTTACCCGGCCTTGGTGGCCCTTGATAATTTCCTCCGTTATGATTTCCTGCGTTGAAATTTCCTTCTGCTCTGGGCCTCGAAGACCCGGCTTCTGTGCTGGCGACAAACTCGGAATTCCCCTCGAACGGGCGCTTGTTCTGGTTGTTCCCATTGTTACCTCCATGGTTACCCGGCGTAGATCCGTTGCCGGTTCTTCCATTATTACCCGTATTTGCTTTTGCTTTCTTGTCATCAACATCCTCTTCCGTGGTATCCGTAGCAGCATGTTTGTTGCACGCATCCATTAGTTCTCCCATCGTAACCTCTGAAGCATTCCGACTGGATTTCATGCGAGTTAACTTCTGCACTAAAGGCGTATACTTGCATGTCTTGGCCATAGCTTGCAACGCGTCCTTCGGCTGAATATCTGTAGATGAATGCAATATCTCCATAACCCGGCGCACCCAGCTGCGCGCTGATTCTCCCTTCTTCTGGACACATCGTTCTAGGTCATCAATAGTAAATAACTTCCTGCACGTTCCATGAAAGTGCTTGATAAACGCAGTTTTCAACTCACCCCACGACTTGATAGACCCTTCCGGTAAATTGTTGAACCACAATTTTTCTGCTCCTTCTGACATCATTAAGTACATGAACTTGGCTTGAAGATTTTCAGTTGCATTGCGAATCGACATAGCCATCTCATAACTGCTCAACCATGTTTCTGGATCCATAGTCGGCTCATAATTCACTACTTTGCCCGGTTCCTTGAATTTATCCGGGTAAGGCTCAGCCCTGATGTTATCCGACAGACACTTGGGCCCAGCGAGATTAGTCGGTACTGGCCTCACTCGGGAAATATGCGATCCTGCGGGGGGTACGGCTGGACGTGGCGCTGCTGCTGGTCCGTGCACCGCAGACCCGGCCGCGGCTCGCCTGGCCCTGGAACTATCCACAATAGCTTGTGCTGCTGATACTGCTGGCGCTGCTTGAACGCGGGGAGGAGGCGGCATTTGCTGCTGCTCTGCCCTCCGCCGCGCTGAACTTGTTTGAATGTTGCCGGTATTGACATGATGCTGGTTGATGTAAGGCGTTCCATGCATTCCACTCCTATTATCCGGGTAATTAACCTGCTGAGCTACTGCCGTATGCAGCAAATCGATCGCCCGTCGGGTCTGCTCCACATGGGGTGACTCTCTTACGGGGATCTGATTCAATGCTAATGTTGCGGCATACACATTATCCATGGGGTTATTGAAGTGACCTGGTGGCGTACGAAATCGTGATGGTGGTGGTGGTGGTGCCGTGTTGCCGACAGGGCCCCAGTCTGTAGTGTGGGTAACCCGGCCTGCACGTTTGCCGGCTGTCCTGCTCCAGTTGTCGGCTGATGCACAGTTTCCTGATTCACAGCCGGAATCGGCTGATCCTGGGGTGTGATGAATAGTGCGTTAGGGTTTATGACTCCACCCATCGCCGGTAATCTTGTCTGGTATCTTTGATGCACCCTGCTTGTCTCAGCCCGGAGCCGGTTTTCCAGCGCGTCCAGTTCTCGTTGGCGCGTGGCTACCCCTTGCTTTTCTGCTTCCACATCCCTTCTTTGTTGCTCCAGCGTGCGGCGTGCTATCTCCAAGTCCCTGGCACGTGCCGCGGCGTTTTCCGGGGTTATCACAGTAGCTAACATTGTTGGGTCCAAGACAATATTGTTACTGAACAGGGCCGGATGTTGTGGATTCGAAGGACCCGCCCCTGGCGTCCTGTTAGCCAGGAACCCAAACATATTTGCCTGCAGCTCGCTATCCGCCGCTCGGCTGGTGACTGAAGCCGACTCTCCGTCAACCCGGGTCAGGACCGGATTTCCGTCAGCCGGATTTTGCTGCTGGGCCAATTCTTGCGCCGCTCCGACCGCGGCCGTAGTCACGTTCCCCTGATTGAGATTGATTGCAGGGACCGTGTAGACCGCGACCTGGCGCGCAATGCTTGGCGAAGACTCATACGCCTCCTCATCGCAGCTATCTTCCTCGTACCGGTCCTCCAGCAGGTGCAAGATAGACTCGGTATCATCCTCTCTTATGACCCGGCCACGCGGGGTCCATGCCGGCTCCTCCGGTTGTTCCCTCTTCGTGGTGGGCTCTTCTATCGGATCCACCGTCCCAACCGGTTCTTCTCCGTCCGACTGAACGTGGGTGGCCTCTCCTGACACAGAATCAAATCCAAAATCGTCAGGGATTGAACCGAACGCACGTACCATGCCGACGAAGACGTTGACCCGGCCGATTGTGACGACAGATCCGGATTCGAGCAGATCCGACTCTGGCCCCCAGCCAAAATCGTCCACCATCTTCTCTCCTTCAGGGTTGGTGTAGATCTCGCCGACGACGAGGTTCTTCATGTTCTCCCGAGCTTCTCCCGTGATGTAAACACCCTTGGACGTAGGCCCCACGGTGGTCGCCAACTGTCGTGGGATAATCACGGCAGACGTTACCGGGGGTAACTTGTCTTGGGGAAATTCGACTCTGGTGTTTGGGAGAGGGTTTAGCTCAAGGGAAACCATGGTGATATGCGATTTGGTAGCCGGCAATCGAGTCGCCGAGTCTCCGATCTGAATATATTATCTCAACTCTCGTGTTACAAAAGATACTCGTATATCTCACGATTGTATGATCTCTTGTCGATCTAACCCTAGGGGCCGGCTTATATAATATCCGGACCCCCTGGCTTACCGTCCAAGGCATACTCGGAATCCTACCCGGACACTGCTTACAAACCCTAAGTTTCCCTATCGGAACCCACAAACCGGGTTACGAGGCCTACACTCTTGGGCCTTCTAGAAACTCCTTTTCCTTAAGCCGGATCTTGCGCAGCGCCCTTTGGGCCGAGTTACACCTTGGCATTAGCCTACCGGGTTATCATCCCTCCATCAGGTACCAGGCGCGGGTCCCCCCTAGGCCACGCCTAGTGGGCCCCTTGTGGCCCTATCCACTGCCTCGCACAACCTCTCTCCTATAAGTTGCCTTTAACCCTAAAAATTTTGGGGACAGAGAAATTTTTCACGAAAAACATATAGAGGCACCGACACCTAGAAAGTACAATCTAGGGCTTCTAGAGTTTTGCTTCGGCACCCTTCCAAAGAGGGGGTCATCACCGAAGGCCTCGACATTGCCATGATTGTCTTTGGACAGATGTGTGAGTAGTTCATCCTAGGACTACGGGTCCATAGCAGTAGCTAGATGGTGTTCTATCCTCCTTGTACCACCATGTTTAGATCTTGTGAGTTGCCTAACATGATCAAGATCACCGTTATGTAATTTCTATGTGTTGTGTTTGTTGGTATCCGATGAACCATGAGATTATGATTACTTTGTTCATATCATATTGAGTTTCTTCACTTATATCCTTGTGCCACTATGGTCAACAACTTGAGTGAAGTCTTTAACAAGATGATTCTAGATGCCAGGAACAAGCCAATCCAGACAATGATTGATGGAATCTAAGGCAAGTTTATTGTTAAGTATAGTGCAACAAGAGAGAATGTAGAGACAACAAAATGGGAGATCACACCTTTTTATTCTTAGAAATTAGAAGTAGCCAAGAAATTTGCAAGACAATGCAAGGAAAAGAATGATGATTTAGGGTTGTGGCAAGTTAGCGCCTCTGAGATCTAGAACATGTGGATGTAGGGTGTGGGATGTCACTGGGATTCCTTCTAATAATGCAATATATGTGATAGAGAAGATCAAAAGACAGCTAGAGGACTATATGCATGACTTTTTTTACCAAACCAATGTACACGAAAGCTTTCAAATATGTGGTATATCATGTCCTTGGTCCTGAGGACTGGCCAAGAACAAATACTGTAGACATTGATCCACCTCATTTCAAAGAAGGATCTGGCAGAAAACAAACATAAAGGAGAAGTCAATTTGAGGTGCCAGCACCTAGAGACAGTTGAAGGATGGCTAGTATCACTTGTGTTAACTGCAATAGAGTAGGACATAGGTATTATCAATATGATGTGCCATTGAGACTAGAGCTACAACTTAGGAAATAAAAACACGTGGCGAGTATTTAAACCTTTTTCACTTGGACTAACTTGTTTGAGTACTAGCAAATCAATTTGCTGGCAGCCAAGTAACCATGCTGGTGAAAGCTCTGCTTCACAGAGTTCAACTGGTGGTCAACATGCTTAGCATGCAACAACTGCACCTCCAACTAGGGTTGAAGCATCAGCCTGCTCAACAGCACTAATGCCACCTCCAACTAGGGTTGAAGCATCAGCCTACATAGCCGCACCAATACCATCTCTAGTTGCTAGTGCAACTATAGTTCCAACAGAAGCACCTAAACGAGTAGTAACTTCAAGACCATTTATTGCACCAAGGAGTGCTGCTGCTTTTGATTCTGGATCAAGTGCACCATCAATAGAAGAGTCGACAACAGGCCTAGTAAGAAAACAAGTAGAATGCAGAGTAACCTGAATGCAGGGAAGGCTAACTCATACCAAAAAGGAAGGATCAGCTTCCCGTGTTGCTCTGAATTTGTGTTTAAAACTTTCTATTCAAGACTATGTTTGTATTTTTTTAAGACTATCTATGTATTTGTGTTTAAGACTATATTCATGTATGTGTCCTAAAATTGATGTTCAGGACTATGTTGCAAAACTGTCTTAGCTCTAAACAATGAGTTTACGACTATGGTTCGAGTATGTGTGTGTTCGAAACAATTAGTTTAAGACTATTTTGTTGTTGTGTTGAAAAAGTTGAGTATATCAAAGTTTAAGTAATTATGTCAAAAAAATGGTTGTTGAGGACCTATAAGGATCCTCGATAACCCTAAGGACCCTAGGATTCTTGACAACCCTAAACAACCTATTTGATTGATCAAAAAAGGGTTTGTCGAGGATCCTTGACAACCCTAAAAAAACCTAGTTGATTGATCAAAAATGGTTGCCGAGGACCCTCCCCCCTCCCCCGAGGATCCTCGACAACCCTAAACAACCTAGTTGGTTGATAAAAAATGGTTATCGATAACCCCCGAGGATCCTCGACAACCCTAAACAACCTAGTTGATTGATACAAAATGGTTGTCGAGAAACCGCGAGGATTCTCGACAACCCTAAACAACCTATTTGATTGATCAAAAAATGGTTGTCGAGGACCCCCGAGGATTCTCGACAACCCTAACCAACTTAGTTGATTCATCAACAAATGGTTGTCGAGGAACCCCGAGGATCCTCGACAACCCTAAATAACCTAGTTGATTGATTAAAATGATTTAAAATTGGTATACATGAACTAATATTCATCTAGTATTCCAAAATATTTTTAAAAATGATTTAAAATTGGTAACTTGCACTAATATTCATCTAGTCCTCCAAAACTTTTTTTAAATGATTTAAAATTGGAATACTTGCACTAATATTCATCTAGTCATCCAAAAATATTTTAAAATTTGTTTATTCATCTAGTCTTTCAAAAATATTTTTAAAAAATGATTTAAAATTGGTATATTTGTACTAATATTCATCTAGTCTTCCAAAAATATTTTTGAAAATCATTTCAAATTGGTATAATTGCACTAATATTGATCTAGTCTTCCAAAAATATTTTTTAAAATGGTTTAAAATTGGTATACTCAAAAATATTTTTAAAAAATATTTAAAATTGGTATACATGCACTAATATTCATCTAGTCTTCCAAAAATATTTTTTAAGATGATTTTAAATTGGTATACTTGCACTAATATTCATCTAGTCTTTAAAAAATATTTTAAAAAATGACTTCAAATTGGTATACTTGCAGTCATATTCATAAGACACTGAACACTTCATCGTATTCAACCATAGTACCAGTACACATACTAAAAGATACAGAACATTACTTAACTCCCACTTCATCGGTTAACAAATAGTAGCCCACATGATAGAAACACATACCTATTACAACTCAGCTAGATTTAGAGCTACTTGTCGTTCCCTTTTGTAAACTTCTTCATCAAAGCACAGATTCTCCTCTCAATCCTACACAATGTTGTGGCTGCTTTGAGATCTAGAACCATTCTTTTTGGCACCATTTGAGGCAACACATACCCATTGTAAGATCTTCCAAAGATGCCCTCCTGAAAAGGTTGCATATGTGCCTCTCTTGGATGTAATCCATCCACTCTTCTTTACAGCTCATGCATAATAAGCATACCTGGACTAGATAGAGCACTTGGTGCCGGCGAGCTATTCCAGCTAGTGACTGCAAACCTTCATCTGCTTGTTGCTCCATCCATTCTAGCCTCCCCTGCTCACTTCTTCTTCAAAAAGATTTGGATCCTGTTCCAATGGACCTCCTCCTCCTAGTGGATTCTTGCTTCTCCATATCTGCCACTACAAATGTTGTGTACTGCCCCTCTTCTATACCACGGGATAGCATAAAACTTCAATGTCATTAAAACTAAATAGAATAAAGTGAGTACACTAAATAAATTGTTAACACCATAACAAACAACAAACAGTAAATAGACTAAAGTGACTGCATGCTTTGTGATGTTTGTTGCCTAAGATTTTGTGTAGTTCCAGGATTCCTTGCTTTTTTGCTCACCAATATTATGTGCACTGACAAAACAATACAGAAAAATCTAATAGAGATTAACATTAACAGAAGCACATCATCGTCCAATTTTCAAGTTTAGCCAGTACATTGTGAAGGGGTCGTTGCATAGAAAACAAAAAATTTCCTACGCGAGAGATACCTGAAAGGCCAATATCTAATCTAGGAGACGAAGTGCAACGGTCAAAGAGAGGGTTAAGGAGAACACATACCCTCGAAGACACAAAGCGTTACGAGATCAAATCTCGTTGTTGGCATAGTCGTACTCACACCGATCCCGAGAGCGAGAAGATGTGCACCGCAATCCGGCGGTGCCTCCGTGATCGGTCACACGTACGGTTGACGACGACCTCTGTTCCCTCGATTCAGCGGGGAGGCGGAAGTAGAGGATCCCTCAGAACTCTAGCAGCATGACGGCGTGGTGGTGGTGAAGAATCCCACGGTCAGGGCTTCGCCAAGCCGGAGACCATGGAATTGAGCAGCGGGTGGAGAGGAATTGAGGTGGGCAAGTGTGTGTGAGAGAGGGAGCTCATGCCCTCTATTTGTAGGAGAGAGGGCAGGAAGCCCAAGGGGGGTGCGGCCGGCCCTATGGTGTGCCCCCACCTCTTCCTTCATCATGTGAGTGGACACTCCACTCACACCCACTCATTTTCCCTTAAAACTCCACTTAGAAAATCCAAGAGGTTTTCTTTAATAAATAAATAAAACATTTTTATTTCTTTATTTATATTTGTTAATTCCATTAACAAACATTTTCATATAGCACCTCGAATCATTTGTTAATTCTATTGACAACCATTCGACGAAAAAAAACCTTGAACTATTTCAATTTTCCTCGAAACAATTTCGGTGCTGCCCAAAATATTCTTCGATATTCCGTATCCTCTCAAACGCGTCATTGAACCTTAAGTGTGTCACCCTACGGTTCGCGAATAAGATAGACATGATCGAGACTCCTCTCCGATCAATAATCAACAACAGGATCTGGAGATCCGTGATGACTCCTATATATTCAACGATGACTCTCGTGATCATGTGAACCATCAACGTCGTGAACTATTCCCTTTGTCTAGCGATATATTACTTGTCCGAGATTCGATCATTTGTATCAACCATACCTTGTTCAATCTCGTTACCGACAAGTACTCTTTTCTCGTTCCCATGATATAACATCCGTGTGATCATATCACGTGCTTGCAAGCGGTGTTGATGTGATATCACCGAGAGGGCCCAGAGTATATCTCTCCGTCATTTTGGATGGACAAATCCCAATCTTGATCGATGATCCTCAACTAATACTTTCCTAATACCTAATAGCACCTTTATAGTCACCCTGTTACGGTGTGACGTTTGATGACATGATCTCATGATCTAAGGAATAATTTACTTTGTATGTTTGATATAACAATGTAAACTTAATGACTTGATCGCATTGCTATATTCACTTTGGGTATATGTTCATCACATCATTCTTCTAATGACATGACCCCATTATTAAAAACATCCAATGTTCATGATCAGGAAACCTTGATCATCTATTAATCAACGAGCTAGTTAAAAGAGAGGCTTTACTAGGAACCATTGTTTGTTTATTAAACACACATGTATCAACGTTTCCGGTTAATACAATTCTAGCATGAGAAATAAACATTCATTATAAACAAGGAATAAGATAACAACCATTTTATTATTGCCTCTCGGTCATATTCCCTTCAGTCTCTCACTTGCACTAGAGTCAATAATCTAGTCTGTTAGCACTTAACACATATGGTGTTCCAGTGTTATTACCATGCTTCGCATGTGGTAAACATCATCAAAAAGATCTGAACTGTTCAGGTCCTATTGTATTTGCTTGTTCTTTGCGTCTACACGCATCACTCATTCTTTAATGAGATGGCTTTGTATGTATATGGTCAATCGGTGAAACCTTAATTCCTCAGCTTAAAACTGAAGGGGTCGTTGCATAGAAAACAAAAAATTTCCTACGCGAGAGACACCCGAAAGGCCAAGATCTAATCTAGGAGACGAAGTGCAATGGGTAAAGAGAGGGTTAAGGAGAACACATACCCTCGAAGACACAAAGCGTTACGAGATAAAATCTCGTTGTTGGCATAGTCGTACTCACACCGATCCCGATAGCGAGAAGATGTGCACCGCAATCCGGCGGTGCCTCCGTGATCGGTCACACGTATGGTTGATGACAACCTCCGTTCCCTCGATCCAGCGGGGCGCGGAAGTAGAGGATCCCTCGGAACTCCAGCAGCACGACGGCATGGTGGTGAATAAGAATCCCACGGTCAGGGCTTCGCCAAGCCGGAGACCATGGAATGGAGCAGCGGGTGGAGAGGAAATGTAGTGGGACAAGTGTGTGGAGAAGAGGAGCTCTCACCCTCCTTTTATAGGGGAGGGGGAGGCAGCCCAAGAGGGGGGTGCGGCCAGCCATGGGGTGCCCCCAGCTCTTCCCTCTTCATGTGAGTGGAAGCTCCACTCACACCCACTCATGCTCCCTTAATTTTCCACTTAGAAAATCCAAAGGTTTTTCTTTAATAGATAAATAAAACATTTTCATTTCTTTATTTATATTTGTTAATTCCATTAACAAACATTTTCATCTAGCACCTCGAATCATTTGTTAATTCTATTAACAACCATTCGACGAAAAACCCCTTGAACTATTTCAATTTTCCCCGAAACAATTTTGGTGCTGCCCAAAATATTCTTCGATGTTCTGTATCCTCTCAAACGCGTCATCGAACCTTAAGTGTGTCACCCTACGGTTCGCGAATAAGATAGACATGGTCGAGACTCCTCCCCGATCAATAATCAACAGCGGGATCTGGATATCCGTGATGACTCCTATATATTCAACGATGACTCTCGTGATCGTGTGAACCAACAACGTCGTGAACTATTCCCTTTGTCTCGCGATATTTTACTTGTCCGAGATTCGATCATTGGTATCAACCATACCTTGTTCAATCTCGTTACCGACAAGTACTCTTTTCTCGTTCCCATGATATAACATCCTTGTGATCATATCACGTGCTTGCAAGCGGTTTCGATGTGATATCACCGAGAGGGCCCAGAGTATATCTCTCCGTCATTTTGGATGGACAAATCCCACTCTTGATCCATGAGCCTCAACTAATACTTTTCAAATACCTAACGGCACCTTTATAGTCACCCTATTACGGTGTGACGTTTGATGACATCAAAGCACCCTTCCGGTATGAGTGATTGATATGATCTCATGGTCTAAGGAATAAGTTACTTCGTACGCAAGATATAACAATATAAACTAAATGACTTGATCGTATTTTTATCTTGATATTGGGTATGTGTTCATCACATCATTCTTCTAATGACATGACCTCGTTATTAAAACATCCAATGTTCATGATCAGGAAACCTTGACCATCTATTAATCAACGAGCTAGTTAAAAGAGAGGCTTTACTAGGAACCATTGTTTGTTTATTAAACACACATGTATCAACGTTTCCGGTTAATACAATTCTAGCATGAGAAATAAACATTTATCATAAACAAGGAATAAGATAATAACCACTTTATTATTGCCTCTCGGGCATATTCCCTTCAGTCTCCCACTTGCACTAGAGTCAATAATCTAGTCTGTAAGAACTAAACACATATGGCGTTCCAGTGTTATTACCATGCTTCGCATGTGGTAAACAACATCAAAAAGATCTGAACTGTTCAGGTCCTATTGTATTTGCATGTCCTTTGCGTCTGCACGCATCACTCATTATCTAATGAGATGACTTTTTATATATATGGTCAATCAGTGAAACCTTAATTCCTCAGCTTAAACCATTGTCACTAACATTGTGATAATGTAGCTTCATAGTGTTAGCTCCTTGGAAATTCACCAAGTTTCGATGATACCTTAATTCCTCAGCTTAAACTGATGTTACTAACATTGTGAAAATGTAGCTTCATAGTGTCAGCATTCTTGGAATTTCACCAAGTTCAATAGAGAACTCCTTGACACAAAATACACTTATTATCAGTTGTCAACACAACGATATACTTTAGCCTTTTGTTGTAGTATCTGTCACAATATTTTAGTTTTGAAACTCTTTCAAATCCAGCATGGAACTTTCTTCCAGCCTATTGTGCTACCCTTCATCACATATTTTAATTGAGATAAATTTACTTGAATAAATGACAAGACTATTAGTGTAACATATTACAACTAACATTTTGTCATTACTACATAGGAAAACATATCCTTATCATTTCTAAAATGACACAAGGATCTCTCCCACTGTTGTCTAACCATCATATGAATTATCCTGCTATAACATTTTATAGTCATAGGACTTATCTGGTTGTGTACATAGCATGGAAACATGACTTAGAAATCTCAATTTCAATGATGCTCATCATGTGTCAAAACACTTGAATCTTGCTCAATTATTTTCCATGTGAAAAGAACTCCTTCTTGTCATTTCGATATCGACTTACTTCAATATTTCATCTATGTAATTTGGCTTCAATCATATTAGGTGCTTCAATCCATCTTGTATAGATATCGATGCCCAATATCTTCTAAGCATTTAATCAATATGAAAATCTTAACCGTGTTAATTTAAAATACATATTTTACAATCAACCATATGTCATCTACATAAAGTATTGGAAATATGTCATAGCGCTCCCACTTAATTTCTTGTAACTCTACAAGCATCTTTATCGTTCATGATGGAATCAAACTCTTTTGATAACTTCATTAAGGTAAAGATTTCAACTTCATTATGCTTATTTCAACCATTGAAGTGTGCATACCTTTTTAGCAACCTTTTGGATTTTACAAAACTCTCAGACTGTGTCAAGTACACATCTTTGATCAAACTTCCTCGAGAGGCGAGTTGGTTTTGTTATTCAACTGCCATATCATAATATGTAACTTTTGCTAGAACTATCCGCAAAGACTAAAGCACCACTACAGAAGATCAAAATCTTGTAGTAGTAAACTCTTTGAACTTCGTCGAAAACAACCTTTTCTATAAGTACAACTTTCAAAGGATGTAAAAATCCATGTCTTTGACGCTATATAGACCCTTTTGTTATCGTTAGGCATCATACCTATCGAAAGGACTACCAAGTCACATACTTGATATTCATACAAGGATACTATGGCGGATATAATGACTCATAGTTAATTTTAGGAAGTTAGGGCCCATCATTTGCTTCCTTTATAAGGTCCAGGTCCTTCTGTTGTCAAAACAACACTTTACTCTTAAACCACAAGTTGGTCTAAGTACAAAGTTTTTGGACTTTTGTGGTTCAGTACGCAAACTCATCCGAAGTATCTACAACATGTAGTGTCTTCTACTTTGTCAAAATAGCAAACCCCGGAACAACTTTGAGTGTTGCGCTACTCTTGACATGATAACGAAGATTCTCTAATCTTGTTGAGTTTGTACTGTGCTCTCACTCACTTGTTTCGCAAGAACTACTTTCTTGAGAAATCAACCCTTTCTGACAAACAACATTTGTCTTTGGTCGGTGATAGGAGAAATACCCAATGTATTCTTTAGGATAACCTTATAATCATATATTTATCCCATTTTGTTTGTAAACATTTTACACATGCTATGCATACCAAAACTTAAGAAAATGACGATTCGGGTCACTACCCAAACCATATCTTATATGTTGTCAATTTCAATGGATCATGATGGTTCTCTTTTCAGTGGAAAAGTGGTTGTCAGTAATGTATAAACTACGAAATTATAATGGCATTTTTATTAATCTTACCATGCCCAACAAGGTTTGATTTTGTCTCTTGAATACTCCAAACTAATATGGGGTATTCGAGAAGTATAAGTTGTAGAACAGTTCTGCAACTTCTCAGATGTTTTGCTAAACTTGTAACTCAAACTTTATCCTTTATGATCGAATCATAAGTACTTTATTATCTTGTTACATTGATTTTTACTTCATACTAACAACCATTTGAACCAATTTCAAAATGTCAAACTCCGTTCTCTTTAAATAGATATACTCACATATCTACTCAAATCATCGACGGAATTTTATGAAGGAAAAATTAATCCACCATACTTGACTACACATAATGGACTACATACATCAATATGTATAATCTCCATTAAACTAGTCGTCCATTCTAGTTTGGCCTATGAACGGAATTCTAGTCATCTTTTGGAAGAGGTCTCACAAGCATCAATTTATTTAAAACAAAATGACTCCAGAAGTCCATCAATATGGCGTTCCTTCATGTTTTCCTTTCTGATATGAACTAAAATGGTGGTGTCACAATTTAAGTGAAACTCTTGTACGTCTTGCAACGTTTAGCATTTAGTCTTATAGATGTTTACTTTACCAACATGATTTATATTAACATATCCATCAATTGTGGAATATGGTCATAGTTTTAACAATCTCATTTGTTCTCACAAAAGACTAGAACAAAATAACAACTTATTAAGTTCTTAAAATAAATCTTGAATGTTTGGTTCGATACGAAAATGAACGCAATAACACTTTATTTCTCTTCTTGTCATAATCGATTCCACATCTATTACTAGTTCCTTTTAGGCTCTTGTATTTCTTGCATTGCGTTGCTTTGTATGACAACTCATGCCAACCAATGTGGTATCAAAATACCCAAAAAATACTTTGTTAACTAGTAATACATCTATAACTTGTATATCAAGTATATACTCATGAGCTGGACTTTTCCAGTTATCTTCCTTTTCTGCCATATACCCTTTTGTAATTCTATTTTCAATATTCCCTTTCCTTTATAGAAGAATCATTCAACATCAAACAATTCTAATCGTACTAGCTCATTTTCTTTGGCGTGTTAGTCATATACTATGACCCATTGAGTCATACTTTGAGTTCGATTGTTCTACTAATATCACCATATTAATAGTATTCTTCTAGATTCCACTCTTAGCAATCTTCAAGTAAGGTAAACGACTTTATCCATACTTTTAATCCATCCCATCATAACAATTTTATGATTAAGCTACTATAGCTCGAAGGAAGGAATTTAGAGGATAATGTTTAGCGCCCAATTTCTTTGAATATTCAAACGCCTAGCGTCTTCAATCACTGCATATATTCTAATAATATAAGCATACATTGTCACGCTAAATTATAATCAGTCATGTTGCCACAAATAAGTTTCTAGATATCAATATATCTTTCACTTGATTGTTTCTGAAAACAATTCTTTTCAGTTCCTAAATCACCTTGATCAACAAAACATTCTTTTGAAGATAAAGTAATATGGAAGCAACCATGACTTTGGATTCTAAGTAGGAATTATTTGCTCTCTAGATCAATCAATCATTAATCGTATGGAGCTAGGTAGGAAATACCGAAAATCTACAATAGGACTCAATTTTAAATTTACTAATACGGTACCAATTTCTTAAATGGTATTTACCGGATCATAAGAGTTATATCTCAATTAACAATCTAAGTGTAAGGTAGTTATGTGGATGCCGATGAATACTACAATTTGTGCAAATTCACTTTGATTGGTTGTTCATGATAAATAAGTTCAAGTTAATTCAAAATTATGCCATGAACTCCCACTCAAAAACAACATCCCTCTTAGTCGTCTTTAGTGATTACACGAATCAAATTCACTACACCAAAACCGATCATCACGTGAGATGATGTAGCTTCAAAGGCGAACATCGACATGTTCATCCTATCATCCATATGACTCATGCTTTACCTTTCGGTTACATGTTCCGAGGCCATGTCTGTACATGCTAGGCTCTCCAAGTAGAATCGTAGTATTGCGTGTGTTTCAAGGCCATGTCTGTACATGCTAGGCTTGAAAACACCCGTTGTATGCGAACGTTGAGTCTGTCACACCCGATCATCACGTGGTGTTGATGGCTCCCAAGTGCAGGAGATCAATCGTAGTCTTCGATGGGAAGTATTACCCAAATTTGTAGTTTGACTCAGTGGGAACACAAGAATACCGGTGAGACTTTAGCAATTGGGACGTCACTCCCAACCACACCTGTGTATCAACAAACTTGCAGCGAGAGTGGTGAGTGTAATAATGCAGTGAAAGTAAACAAACAGAAAGTAAATGGAGAGCAAGTGTTTTCCCAGTTTTCACCGGAAAAGAGTGAAAGTAAACCAGAGACTAAAACGCAGGCATGAGGTGACAGCGGGGTGTTGCACGGATAAGATTGATCATGTAATAATGTTTTTCTAGCAGCGGGGCCTTTCTCTATCTCAGTTTTATGTAGGTGTGTGTTCCGTAAATTATTGTGCGTACTAACCAAGAGAATTTGCACAAAGCCTATTGTCCTACCTGCCCATTTCACCGGGGCCAATTTGGAACTACGGGTAATTAAGGTCTACCCTTTCGAATAGCCCGGACCAACGCATTAACACTCCATGAACACACATAATCCTCAAACTAGAACATATCCCCCTTGTTTTCCCTAGCTATCACTTTAGGGTTCGCAGGTTCAACATAATAGCAGGTAATACACATTGCAGATAGATACCAAACTCAAATATATGATATAGCAATGTAAGTTCAGTACTGAAATCATGCCACTTGGGCCCTAGTAACAAGCATTAAGCCTAGCAATAGTGCATCAACATAAGACATAAGAATTCTCAAGACAAACCCCTAGATCCCGCATACCGGGTAGTAATTGCATGATCAATCTCATCCAAAACCCCTCACACCTCACATGCCTACAGAAACTACTCACACATGGAGGGGGTGATGGAGCTCATGGTTGATGGAGATGATGGTGGTGATGATGATGGTGACGAAGCCCCTCGAATTCCACCTTCGGGGGTGAAATTCCGGATCAATCTGACTCCAAAATCGAAGATCGTGGTGGCGGCGGCGCTCCGTTTCGCGAACAGCCCTCTCCTTCGAAACCCATCAGTTTCTCGTATATATGGAGGGGTACGTCGAAGACCTAGCCGGAGTGGGCCATCTGGGCCCAAAAGGGGTGACCCCACGCGGCCAAGGAATCTGGCCGCGTGTGGGGCCCTCTTTTGGCCCTCGGGTGGCCCCCCGGCCCCATCTGGTGCTCATTCCCCTTCTTTTCCATAAAAAGTTACATGGTTTTCGTCCCCTGTGAAAAGTCCTGCGAAAATAGACGGAAAGAAGACTTTTCCTAAAAACAGCGTCAGATTCTACAGATTTATTCAATTATGGGGGGGCTCCGGAGAGAAATACGATGCAAAGTGCTTGGAAAAGTAGATGCATTTTGGGTGCATCAACTCCCCCAAGCTTAGCTCGTTATTTGTCCTCGAACAACTCAAACGCAGTGCAGAAGCGATAAAAACTTTGGCAAGAACTTTGCATTGCATATGCATCATCAATTAATACTAGCAAATACTCAAGACATGATTCCTGTAACAAGTAGCAAAATACTATCAAGTGTGCATCTACTCAGTGTTGAAGCATATATACTTGTTGCAATAGAAATAACATGAAGTGTTAATACTTGAATGAGTTTGCTCAATTGTAGACATAAACAAAGGCTTGTGCATCGCTGATGATTGAATCATATCAAGATTTTTGAGATCTCTGATTCTTTCATATGTTGACAAATAAAATCATTGTGCTTACTACCTTGCTCTCAGTTTTGCTAAAGCATTAATTTTTCATTTTGATTCTTATGCTTGACAAACTACAAGTTGAAAGACTCATGCCCCTTAAAAGAGAAGTCCCGCACCATGATTACTCAACTCTAGATTCCCAATAAGCCTTGTACAATCATTGTAAGTATTAATGACATCATAGAGAGCAGCAATTGGGGTACCTCTTGCCCCATGACATGGAAACCAACCCATGTCAAAATGGCAAGACAAACACATGGAATGGACTCATTATCCTTTTTTATTTCATTCACTATATGCATAGCTTCTTATTTTATTATAGGATATGTTGCGGAGTCCATTCTAGCTATAAGTAAATTTCCACCATGATATCGCATGGCTTGGGTTAGCGGCCCAATGCGTCTCTCTAATCATATATACTTACTCATCAAGACTTACTATTCCTCTACCTCATTTCGGCATGACAGGCATCCACAGTTAAAAGAACATGATATCAACTTGAATATAGAATTCTTAGTGCAGCGTTGAAAGTTTTCCATGTGATACACATTTAGACTAACCCCAACCATAAGTTCGTCAAGCATAAGACTCCACTTTTATCATTCATGAAATTTTCTCTTTTAATTCTTTCCTTGGTTGGCAAGTTCAGTAAGCACAATGGGATGCGTAAACCTTTGCTTAAGGCTACAATTATTCAATCCATCAGCCAAGTAATGACACTAAACAATATTTCAGTTGCATCAGAATATATTCTACTAAACCACGGAGAAGATAAACAATGGCTATTATGTCACTAAGTGTTAAGGGAATCATAAGGTGTGCACTTGCTGTTATTAAAAAGCATACATAAGCACGGCAAAGGTGTCATACCTTTCATCCCTCAAGCACATTATATCATTGTTGTTCTTCTCTCCCCACTTGAACTGCTCAATAAAAACTCAAATCTTGCTATAAAAAGTTACTGCATTCAGCAATTTGTTTACCTACCTAAACACCTCAAAATTTTCTCATGTTTTCCAGAGGTGAAGGCCATAAAAAGTTGCAGTAGTGATTAAATTTTCAGCTCAAACGGAGTCACAAGTAAAGATTAAAGCATATAACAGTGAACATATTTCAGCAATTCCTGCAGCTCCGTATTTATACTAAACTCAAGAAAACAAAAATCTTTTGTGGTTTTTGATTTTTAGAAACATAATGTAAATAACCAGAAGTAAACTAGCTAACAAATAACAAAAATATTTTTGTGTTTTTCAGATTTAAAGAACATAAAACAACAAATAACATGCAAGTGATATAACACAACGAATGAGGAGGGAGAGAAATACTCCCCCAAGCTTGTGATCAAGCTAGTATCATGGGTGGTAATCATGTCCACCACTCAACGAACCTCCCTGGAAGAAGGATGGATCCTGCCATGCCTGTGCTCCAAGGTGTGGTTCAGGGAAGCCCCAGGGATATGCCATAGGCGCCTGGTATTGGGGCTCCTCCTGTTGTTGCTCTTCTTGTGGCTCTTCTTGCACAGTCCACTTTGTCTCCCTGTCAAACAAGTCAGCACAAGGTAGCCTAACAGACACAATGTGCCCATTAGAATCCTTATAGCAATATGAAAAATATTATTTCTCAGCCCTGCTCATATCCATGCGAAAAAGTAAACCAAAATCCAGCAGTCGAGACTCATTTACCATGGTGCCCAAGTTATCATTAAAACCTCGTTCTGCCATAATGTATTCATGGATTAAAGTGGCAATGGCACCAACATATAAAGGAGTTTTATCCGTGCCATTCCTACTCACAGTAAATGCAAAGTTCTAGCAAGTATGGTTCCCAGGTTATATATAGGTGTTGTATTTTCCATTGCACATTTTAATAAATAGATCATAGGACGAGTGCAAGCAGAAGTGGTATCCCTAGCAAGGAATCCTCTAGCAAGAAACAATGCAAAATATCTAAGGCCCGGGTGTTGGATGCATGTGAGCTTGCCTCTATTCATTCTTTCAGGAATATTTTTAGCAATGCTACGCCAGAATGTGACGAGTTCTTCTCTAGAATCAGCATATGTTTCATCCCATAACCCCGTAGTTGGTACACGTATTGTCGTGGGATAATCACGGCAGACGTTACCGGGGGTAACTTGTCTTGAGGCAAATCAATTCTGGTGTTTGGGAGAGGGTTTAGCTCAAAGGAAACCATGGTGATATGCGATCTGGTAGCCGGCAATCAAGTCGCCGAGTCTTCGATCTAAATATATTATCTCAACTCTCGTGTTACAGTGGATACTCGATACCTCACAATCCGGCGATTGTGTTCTTGCTCACGCTAAAAGCTCTCTTAACCCTAACCTAGGGACCGGCTTATATAGTATCCGGACCCCCTGGATTACTCTCCAAGACGTACTCTGAATCCTACCCGGACACTGCTTACAAACCCTAATCTTCCTTACCGTAACCCACAATCCGGGTTACGAGGCCTACGTTCATGGGCCTTCTAGAAGCTCCTTTATCCTAAGCCGGGTCTTGCGCAGCGTCCTTTGGGCCGAGTTACTCCTTGGCGTTAGCCTACCGGGTTATCATCCCTCCATCAGTAGTCCCCAGAATAGCTTGGGCTTCACGGGATCCTCCTTGAAGCGCACGCTATTCCCTGCAAAAATGACAAACATACAAGTTCATAGAGGCCGGGCTAGGTTGCTTTAATAAACAGCTAGGCCTAACTCCATTGGTGGTCCATATAATAACCCGGCTTTCTCTAAGTCCATCTTTAATTTTCCGGGTCAAGGTTCCAAGGAAAATGCAGAAGACCCGGCTTACTTCACTTGTTAATTGATCTGAATATCGCGGAAAGGATTTACTTCTTATCTTGTCCGGATATCGCTCTCGGGCACTTAACGCATATCCCAAAAATCTCGGACGGGTATCTTTTACTCCCGAAAATTTTGGTTCCCGCTCGCTAGCCTAGGTTTTCCCACCCGTACCTATAAATAGGTGCCCGGGGGGGTAACCTAGCCCTAACGGCTCACTTTCCCCATCTCCTTCTTCCTCACCGGCGCCTTCCCATTCGAGCTCGCCCAACACCACCACGGAGATCTCGGGTTCACTGCCGGAGCAAAGCCGCCGCCGGTTGCGTCCCTCCACGGTCCGCCCCGCGCCGCCGCCAAACTCCGCCGCCGCGCCCCCGAGCTGCCCGCCGGGAGTCGCACGTGGGCACCACGACTACGCCATCTGCCGCCGTCGCGTCCTTCTCCAATCCGCGCCGGTAAGATCCCTATTCCTCTTGATTCAATCTTGCAATTTCTCCGTTTGACCTAGATTAGATCTAGGTCCGCCCGCGGGCCATTTCTTGCCCCGCGCCGGATTAGGTCGCCTAGCTCCTCCCTAGTCCATCCAATCGCTTGATTATTGATCCCACTGCACTCTCCTATCACTCGAAGTCGTTAATTTCTCCGTGAAATCGATAGCAAAATTTCCAATCTAGACGTAGTTCATCCAGATTTCCGCGACTGTCCATAGATACCCGGAAAATCCTCCTCTTCCGGTTGTTTTATTCACACTAGATAGCCAGGCAATTAACTTCTTCTTACAACTGCTCGTTGACATTTAGATACTCCACAATTTATGTACTGCTCTTCGATACCCGGATAGTTCGTAGTCTTTATACTGCTTTATCGATACTCGGAAAATCCGTAACCTCCGAGTCTCATACTTTATCTCATGCTTTGCAGACTGAACCAATGGCTCCCAAGCACAAAGGGAAGCAGCCGGCTAAGCCAAGAGTGACCCAATCCATATCCACCAACTGGGCGCAATCTTCTATGACCAAGGCCAAGCTGAAGGAGCTGGCCGAGTTAGGCGTCCTCCCCCCCTCAGGAGGAGATCCACTGGAGGGTGCCGGGTGACGAGACCCGGCCTACCCCTAATTCTGACGAGGTAATATGCTTTGTTGAGCATGTGATCCGGGGGTTTTGCCCCCCGGGTCACTCTTTCTTCCGCGAGGTCCTTAGCCACTACGGCCTCCGGGTGTTCGACATAGGGCCTAACTCTATGTTGAACATAACCCACTTCATAGTCCTGTGCGAGTCTTATTTGTGCATCCCGCCAAATTTGGCTCTATTTATAGAACTTTTCCAGTGCAAACCGTGCCGCGAAAGCGGTGACGAGGCCCTCCTGGCCTGCGGCGGGGTTTCTATCCAGCGCCGCAAGAATTCTCCCATGCCGACTCTCAATCTTAATTCTCATGTTAAGCATGGGCAATTATCTTTTTTCTATTGCCGAGACACCTCCCCACCCGGCGAAAGGAAACTGCCGGGTTACTCGGAGGGTCCCTTAGATCTCTCCGATACCTTCAACGCTTTTGCCCCTGAGTCGGACAGGGAAGCCATACAACCCTTCTTAGCAAAAATAGCCGCCCTCTCTGCCCACGGTCTCACTGGGATCAACCTGGTTAAGACATGGGTCAACTTCCGGATTCAGCCCAACTCCACTCGCTCCAAGCTAATATGCGAGTATTCGGGGCACTCCACGGATTCGCTCCGTTATTCTCTGAAGGATTACCCGGCCGGTGATACCAACAAGACCATCAAGAGCTTCTTGACGGAAAAGTTGGACGTTATCCGGAATATAGCCGGACTGGAGCCTTTCACTCGCGAGAATCCGGCTCCTGCGGTAAGATCCGGCACATATACCTTCATTTTCATGCTTTCACTTGAGAAAATTATTAACCCTTACCTTTACACCTTTATCTCAGGCTGATAACGTCTTTTGGAATATTGAGACCTCCCCTTCCTCCGGAGACCCGGAAGAAGATGAAGAACCGGTTGATAATGATGAAGGTATTGTTCGGGTCTTCGATCAACTTCACTTACACCCTTTTGCTTTCACATATCTCACTTTTTCCGACTATACATTCTCGGCTTTCAGGGTTGGAGGACAAGGACGACAAGGAGGACCCGGAGGCCACCGAGTCCGATAAAAGCGAAACTGAACAAGATGTAACGGTTGGGGCCAAGAGGAAAACCAGAGGGGTGGTATCCAAGGTTCCCTACTCCCTCATGTCCTCCGAACCCTATTCTTTTGCTAGCATGTGTAAACTTAACCAACAACTATCCAACTCATCACGCTTGAAGGACCCTCCTCCGGCCAAGCGTAGGGTGACCCGGAGTTCCCCGGGTGACGACCCCCTCAACCCGGGCATCTCCACATCACCTGCTCGCCGTGCCGGTACTCCTCCAACTCACCCTTCCAGCTCACCTCGACGTCACCCCTCCCCCAACCATCCATTGGCCGGACAGTTCCGGGTCCTGTGACAGCTTCATCCGCTTCCAGCAGCGAGCTCCCACCAGATTATGCTGTGAATACCGGGTGAGCTTTTTCTATATGATATCCTCGTATACTTGATAATTTTCATTCACTATCGCTAACTATTTCTCTCTCTTTTCCTTACCGCCCAAGTCACACTCAGTGACCCGGAGAACATGGAGACAGACACCCGGGACACTGAAGGCCCGGTTGATGATATAAATGCCGCGGCTGGCGGCCTTGAAGAAGAAGAAGTCAAGGGGCAAGATTCCCCAATAGACTCGGCCAAGCAGGATGCCGGGTCTCCAAAGCATGCTGATGGAACCGGTGATGAGGACGCGGGAGTCTTGGGTACAAGGATGGGTACCCCCACCCCTGACCCCCAGGCCACCCAGGTAACGTCTCCAAAGCCGGATCAAACTCCTACTCCGGGTTGTCAGGCAGCCGGGTCTTCCGGCACCAAGCCCGAAGACATGAGCTTCGCTGAGATGCTCAATGCTCTACACACCTTGAGAGCTGATGAGGAGGGCATCCTGGAGGCCCTGATAGCCAAACACGAGGTAAACCGTGTTACAACCGCTTGTATACTCGTCTAGTCCCCAAGTTCCGAGTGAACTTATGCATAATTTGCTTGGAACTTTCATACATAGCCGACTGATACTTTTGTTTTGTCCGACTGACATTTCTTTGTGTTTTCGCATAGGCCTACGTGACGCACTCTGAGAAAGAGTTGGCTAAAACCAACAAACTTCTCAAGGCGGAAACGAAGCTACGTGAATCTGCTGATGCTGAAACTAAGAAAGCCGGGAAGCAGGCAAAGAAATATAAGAAGAGATGCAATGCTGCAGTGAATAGGGTGAACGAGCTGTCGGGCCAGATCGCCGACACTTATCGTTCTCTGATATGTAAAGTTTCCCGACTGACTGATCTTTAAATTTGTTCTGATGTTCTGGAGGATACTCGGAGTTCCTAACTTTGGATGTTTCTGCTTTTCTACAGGGTCGGATGAGGAAATTCCGGATGTGGATGAAGTAGTTCTGCTGAAGAAGGTAAAGAGCACCATCCGGCAACTCTGTGCTGGGACTAAGTGGGCCTTGAAAGCTGTGAGGTGTCCAAGCACTGGGGATGGTGGTTTGAACACGTTGCTTGATGCGTGTTCTACCATCCCCGAGTGGATTGAACACTGGAAGCGTTCATCCTTCCAGGTTGGGGTGACCCGGGGTCTTGCCTTGGCGAAAGCATACTTTCCCAAGCTTGACCCAGCGAAGCTTGTTGGCGGGTTTCCAGAGTTCAACCACGATGGCTCCCCGTTTTTACCTAAGCATTACAAGGCCATTCAGACAGAGGTTCGTCACGCAGCCAGCCTGATTGCCGGCAATTTGGATGTCAGCCGGATGGTGCCGCCGTATGATGCACAAGATAGAACAATGAAGTCGGATCTTCCGAAGCCCTTTGATATGCTGGCACGGTGGAAGACTGAATCTGCCCAACTAAGGGAAGAAGCTGCGAAGAAAAAAGCTGAAGCCAATACTGCGCCTGCTAGCTCCACGCCAGTTGTCCCTCCTCCCTCGCGTGCCAGTGCCACTGCTAACCCGGATGCTGCTGCTACCAAGACTGCTGAAGAACAAGTCAAGGAACAGGACCCGGCTGGCAAGGGCAAGGACAAGATGGATGCCTCAACCCAAGATGCCGAGTAATCTTTGCTATCCGCTGTCATCAAATGCGTCATTCGGCCAATGGGCCTGTTAAACGGTTATTTTTTGATTGTGCGCCTGTGCACCTTTGATACTACTATTGCGGCATGTAATACGTTTTGAAACTTTTAATAGCTTTCGTGGCCCTTCTGGCCTTTGGATGAGTTTGATATCTATCTGCTTTTGAGCTTGTTTATTCTTGATATTCCGACTTACTTTATGGTTCCTTTTGTGAGACTCGGTTTCCGGGTTTCGTGGGTTTTGACAGGTGGACTTTTCTCTAAGTCCCCAAGTCCCCAAGACTCGGATTTTTGGGTTTTTGAGCTTAATAGCTAGGTGATTTGTTTCTTGTTTCAAATTCCCCAGCCCCCAAGGCCCGAACTTCCGAGTATAGGGTGTTAGGTCTTTTAAAGAGAACAAATCATTTTTTCTAAGCCCAAAACCTAGAGCCGTTTCACATAGGTTTTGAAGTTATGCTTAATAAACTGTGAGTTTCCGGTTATTAACCCTGTACTCTGCATAACTTGTGGTTTAGATGACCCTTTTGGCTCTCTTGTACTGTAAGCCTGCTTTCGCGTGGATAATCATGTTGCTACATCTATACGAAGACAGGGTCAGGCAAGTCCCATTGGGCATCATGAATGATTGTGATCATATGCGAGCAAATCATGGCACTTTAGTGCGAGTCACATCGAGCTTAAGTAAGAAAAGTCAAGAAAGTTTGGCTCCTTTGTCCGGTTATACGCTTGCTGCCGTACTCGTTTGCGGGTAATCGGCCCTTATAACTCATAGGCATCGTGGCCGGGTCTTTTGAGTTTGTAACTGTGTTATTCAAGCAATCAGCCCCCAAGACCTAAATATATGCAAACTGCTAAAGAAACTAATGTACTAAAAACAGTAAATAATACTTACATGGAGAAGGATAAAAAACATAACAGAAATAAAAATTGATAAAAAACGCATGAAAAGGAAATAATATATTGTTTAACCATCTCTTTATTGATATGAGAAAAGTTAGGTCAGCAAGCCGCCTCATTAAAAACCCTCCAGTCCCCTTAGGTACCCTGGATAGGAAAAGAGTGCGTCTGAAACCTGCTGCCTGTTACATCGTGCAATTCCACTTTGTGAATCTAGCCTATACTAAGTATAGTAGGGACGTAGCTGAGCCACGTTCCATGGTCTTTCTTCCTCTTGCATAGATGAAGTGGTATGAGCGGTGTCATTAACCGTAGCCGACTCTTCCCTTGCATCTATCAAGTAATATGATCCATTGTGCAGATTCCGGCTTATGATGAACGGTCCTTCCCATGGCGGTGATAACTTGTGTTTTCCTTCCTTTGATTGTACCAGGCGCAGAACCAGGTCTCCTTCCTGGAAGACCCGGGTTTTCACGCGCCGGCTATGATATCTCCGCAGATCCTGCTGATATATGGCTGATCTCTCCAAAGCTTGTTCCCTATGTTCTTCTAGCATATCCACGGCGTCTTGCCGGGTCTTCTCGCTCTCCACCTCAACGTAAGCCGATACTCGAGGCGAATCATGGATAATATCACTCGGCAACACTGCTTCTGCGCTATAAACCATAAAGAACGGTGTCATCTGAGTAGATCTCTAGGTGTGGTGTTGATACCCCAAACCACTGAAGGTAACTCCTCAACCCATGCACCAGCAGCTCTGATACACGGGACTCGCAACCGTGGCTTTAATCCACGAAGCAACTCCTGATTTGCTCTCTCCACTTGTCCATTAGCCTGTGGGTGGGCCACTGAGGCTATGTCCAAGCGGATGCCATTGTTTCCACAAAACTTCTCCATCTCGCCAAGGGACATGTTGGTTCCATTGTCGGTAATTATGCTGTGGGGATATCCGAACCTATAGATAATCCTTTTCAGGAACTTGACTACTGTAATTGCTTCACAATTGGTAACTGGCATGACCTCAACCCACTTGGTAAACTTATCAACAGCCACTAAGAGATGTGTCTTTTTGCAAGGTAACATGTGGAAGGGGCCAACCATATCCATACCCCAAACCGCAAACGGCCAAGTTAACGGAATAGTCCGCAATTCCATAGCCGGCACATGGGTTTGGCGAGCGTACCTTTGACATCCGTCACACCTTGCCCCAAGCGCTCCGCGTCTGCTAGGGCCGTGAGCCAGAAGAAACCATGTCGATAAGCTTTGGCCACAAGGGATCTTGTGGATGCATGATGCCCACAATCACCTTCATGGATCTCCTTGAGGATCTATCGACCTTCTTCTGGTGCTACACAGCGCAAAAAGACTCCTGCTGCACTTCTTTTGTATAACTCCCCATTGATGATAGAATATCCTTTTGCTCGTCTCATAATTTGTCGTGCTAACACCTCCTGCTGTGGTAACTCGCCCCGTGATAGGTAGGCCAGGAACGGCTCTGTCCACTCGGGAACAGCACGTACTGTGGCCACGAGCTCCAAATTCGGGTCTTGATTTGCCAGTTCTTCCTCAGACTCGGTTTTAACTGACGGTCGCCATAGCTCATCCAAGAAAACGTTAGGTGGAACCGGCTCTCTGCGCGAGCCGAGTCTGGCGAGTGCGTCTGCTGCCTCGTTTTTTCTTCTGTCTATGTGCTCCACCTCATACCCGGAAAAACACCCGGCAACCCTGTCTACCTCTCTGCGGTATGCTGCCATAGTTGCATCTTTTCTATCCCAAGTTCCTGAGACCTGCTGTACCACAAGGTCCGAATCTCCAAAGCATCGTATCCTCTTAATGTTCATCTCATTGGCTACCTTTAAGCCGTGCAATAGGGCCTCATACTCGGCCACGTTATTGGAACAATCAAAGTGAATCTGCAACACGTAACTTAACTTGTCTCCTTTGGGTGATGTTAGCACCACTCCAGCTCCTGATCCCTCGTATTGCTTGGAACCATCAAAGTGCATTATCCAAAACTCGGAGTTTGGAGCCATGGTGGGCATGCCTGTGTGAGTCCAATCGTTAATGAAGTCAACTAGAGCTTGAGATTTGATTGCTGACCTGGGCTCGTAGTTGATGTGATAATCTCTCATCTCGATCGCCCACTTGGCTATTCTTCCCGTTGCGTCCGAGTTTCTGATGATATCCGACATTGGTATAGAACTAACCACTGTTATAGGGTGTTCCTGAAAATACGGCTTCAGTTTCCGCCTGGCCATGAAGACCCCGAAAACCAGCTTTTGCCAATGTGGGTAGCGCTGTTTTGCCTCTGATAATACCCCGCTGACGTAATAAACCGGCCTCTGGACCGGGTGTCTTTCCCATCCTCCTTACGCTCGACAACAACCACTGCGCTAACCGCCCGAGGCCCGGCTGCAACGTACAATAGCATGGGCTCTTTAGGGCCCGGGGCTGCTAGGACTGGTGCCTCAGATAACTGCTTCTTTAGTGCCTCGAACGCCTCATCCGCCTCTTGGTCCCATGCGAATTTATCAGATTTCTTCAAGAGCCGGTACAAGGGTATTGCCTTTTCTCCGAGTCTGGATATGAACCAGCTAAGCGTTGCTACGCACCCTATGAGCTTCTGAACATGCTTCAAATTTTTCGGCTTTTTCAGACTCTGGATAGCTTTGATTTTATCCGGATTTGCCTCAATTCCTCTCTCGGAAACGATAAAGCCGAGTAATTTCCCGGCTGGGACTCCAAAGACACACTTTGTCGGATTAAGTTTCATGTGGTACCTTCTCAGGTTCTTGAATGTTTCCTTTAGATCATCAATAAATGTCTCTGCTCTTCTGGTCTTGATCACCACATCATCCACATATGCGTGAACGTTGCGTCCGATTTGGTCCTCAAAGCACTTCTGAATGCACCGCTGATAGGTTGCGCCAGCGTTCTTCAATCCAAACGTCATGGTCTTGTAACAAAAGGCCCCAAAAGGGGTTATGAACGATGTTTTCTCCCAATCTTCCTTCTTGAGCTTGATCTGATGATACCCGGAATATGCATCCAGGAAACATAATAGGTCGCTTCTAGCCACTGCGTCTATGATCTGATCTATCCTTGGTAGTGCAAACGGATCCTTTGGGCAATGCTTGTTGAGACTCGTATAATCAATGCACATTCTCCACTCATTGGTCTTTTTCATCACGAGTACCGGGTTTGCTAACCAGTCCGTGTGAAATACTTCCATAATAAAGCCGGCTGTAAGCAGCCGTGCAATTTCTTCTCCTATAGCTTTCCTTCTTTCTTCATTCATTTTTCTCAGGCCCTGTTTCACAGGCCTGGACTTGGGATCAACATGCAAACTGTGCTCTGCCAGTTCTGTAGGGATACCCGGCATATCGCTGGGCGTCTAGGCAAACACATCCTGATTCGAACGAATGAACTCCACAAGCGCTTTCTCCTGCTCGCTGTCCAAGTTAGATCCTATAGCAAATTGCTTAGAGGGATCACCCTCGACAAAAGCCACCATCTTGGTGTCCTGCGCTTCCTTGAACTTCGCTCTCTCATCTTCAGTATTCGGCCTTTTTAACGATGTTCTGTCATCCGGGTCTACTTGAGACCGGTAATACTTGAGTTCCTCTTTTCTGCAAGCTTGTTCGGCCATTGCCGCATCTCCTTCATCGCACTCAGCCGCTATATCCCGGCTCCCATGTATGGTGATGGTCTGCTTGGGACCCGGGATTTTTAGCTGTAGATACACATAACACGGCCTGGCCATGAACTTAGCGTAAGCCGGCCTTCCGAATAGCGCATGATAAGGGCTGCGCAACTTGACCACCTCGAAGGTGAGCCACTCAACCCGGAAATTGTCCTTCGATTCTCCAAAAGCTACCTCCAATGTGATTTTTCCCTCGGGGCACAATGAGTGACCCGGTACTATCCCGTGAAAAACTGTTGAACTCTTCTGTAGCTGGGACTCCTTGAGACCCATGCGTAGAAAGGTTTCCCAATATAAGATGTTGATGCTACTACCGCCGTCCATTAAGACCTTTTTCAACTCATAACCATTAACTTGCGGCGCAACCACCAATGCTAAGACTCCTGGGTGTTCTATCCTTTCCGGGTGATCCCTTCTGCTCCATGTTATGTCCTGCTCCGACCATCTCAGGTATCTCGGAACGGCCGAGGCAACTGAGTTTACCGCCTTTTTCAGTATCTTTTTATTCTTGTTGGAAATTCCTGTAGTATGCACGTGGTATTGTCCCAATTGCTTGGGGTTGGCTTGGAAACCTCCAGCTCCCCCCTGGTTATTACCCGGATTTCCGCCTGTCGGGTTACCGGGTGGGGGTGGGCTGTTGCCCGGGTTTCCACCCGGACCCGGTCCTCCTCCCCTACCTGCACCTCGCATAGCCTTGTTTACTTCCTCGTTCTTCCATCTTTGTAGGTCCGCGCATTGCTCCAATGAGTGGTTAGCCGGCCTACCGTTCCTACTGTGCTTTGGGCATGCCATTCTGAAGATATCCCAATTGTTACCCGGCCTTGGAGGTCCTTGATAATTTCCTCCGTTATGGTTTCCTCCATTGAAATTTCCTTCTGCCCTGGGTCTTGAAGACCCGGCTTCTGTGCTAGCGACAAACTCGGAGCTTCCCTCAAACGGGCGCTTGTTCTGGTTATTCCCATTGTTACCTCCATTGTTACCCGGCGTTGATCCATTGCCGGTTCTTCCATTGTTACTTGTGTTTGCTTTTGCTTTCTTGTCATCGACGTCCTCTTCTGTAGTATCCGTTGCAGCGTGTTTGTTGCATGCGTCCATTAGCTCTCCCATCGTAACCTCTGAAGCATTCCGACTGGATTTCATGCGAGTTAACTTTTGCACTAAAGGTATGTACTTGCAAGTCTTTGCCATAGCTTGCAACGCATCCTTGGGCTGAATATCTGTGGACGAGTGAAGTATCTCCATGACTCGGCGCACCCAGCTGCGCGCCGATTCTCCCTTCTTCTGGACGCACCGCTCTAGGTCATCAATAGTAAATAGCTTTCTGCACGTCCCATGAAAGTGCTTGATAAACGCAGTTTTCAACTCCTTCCATGACTTGATAGATCCTTCCGGTAGATTAGTGAACCATAACTTGGCTGCTCCCTCTGACATCATTAAGTACATGAACTTGGCTTGAAGATTTTCAGATGCGTTGCGAATCGACATAGCCATCTCATAACTGCTCGACCATGTTTCCGGATCCATAGTCGGCTCATAATTCACTACCTTACCCGGTTCCTTGAATTTATCCGGGTAAGGCTCAGCCATGATGTTATCCGACAGACACTTGGGCCCACCGAGATTAATCGGAACTGGCCTTACTCGGGAAACGTGCGATCCTGCGGGGGGTACGGCTGGACGCGGCACTGCTGCTGGTCCGTGCACCGCAGACCCGGTCGCGGCTCTCCTAGCTCTGGAACTGTCCACAATAGCTTGCGCTGCTGATGCTGCTGGT
The DNA here is from genome assembly GCA_028641055.1 of Alopecurus myosuroides. Lineage (NCBI taxonomy): Eukaryota > Viridiplantae > Streptophyta > Magnoliopsida > Poales > Poaceae > Alopecurus > Alopecurus myosuroides. Next base: position 156,767 of record JAPCYS010000012.1, read on the forward strand.
ACGGCCTGGACGCGGGGAGGAGGCGGCATTTGCTGCTGCTCTGCCCTCCGCCGCGCCGAACTTGTCTGAATATTGCCGGTATTGACTCGTTGCTGGCTGATATATGGTGTCCCATGCATTCCGCTTCTGTTGTCCGGGTAATTAACTTTCTGCGCCACCGCAGTGCGCAATAAATCTATCGCCCGCCGGGTCTCCTCTGCGTGGGGTGACTCTCTCACGGGGATTTGATTCAATGCGAGTGTTGCTGCGTACACATTATCCATGGGGTTGTTGTAATGACCTGCTGGCGTGCGACATCGTGATGGTGGTGGTGGTGGTAATGTATTGCCGGTAGTGACTCCAGTTTGTAATATGGGTAACCCGGCCTGCACGTTTACCGGCTGTGCTCCTCCAGTTGCGGGTTGATGTACAGTTCCTTGGTTCACCGCCGGAATCGGCTGATCCTGAGGTGTGATGAATAGTGCGGCCGGGTTTATGACTCCACCCGTTGCCGGTAATCTGGTCTGGTGCCTTTGATGCACCCTGGTTGTCTCTTCTCGGAGCCGATTCTCCAATGCATCCAGATCGCGCTGATGCGCAGCTACCCCTTGTTTTTCTGCTTCCACTTGCCTTCTCTGTTGCTCCAATGCACGACGGGCTACATCCAGATCCCTAACACATTCCACCGCGTTTTCCGGGGTTATGACTGTGGCTAGAACGGTGGGATCCAGGATCAGGTTGTTGTTGAACAGGGCTGGGTGTTGCGGGTTTGAAGGACCCGCCCCTGGCGTCCGGTTTGCCAGATATCCGAACGTGTTCGCCTGCAACTCACTATCCGCCGCTCGGCTGGTAACTGAAGCCGATTCTCCGTCAACCCGGGTTAAAACCGGGTTTCCGTCGACTGGATTTTGCTGCTGGGCCAATGCTTGTGCTGCTCCGGCGGCGGCCGCGGTCACGTTCCCCTGATTAAGGTTGGTTGCAGGAGCCGTGTAGACCGCGACCTGGCGCACAATGCTTGGCGCAGATTCGTATTCTTCCTCATCACTGCTATCTTCCTCGTACCGGTCCTCCAGCAGGTGCAGGATAGACTCGGTGTCATCTTCTCTAGTAACCCGGCCACGCGGGGTCCATGCCGGCTCCTCCGGTTGTTCCCTCTTCGTGGTGGGCTCTTCTGTCGGATCTATCGTCCCGACCGATTCCTCTCCATCAGACTGAACGCAGGTGGCCTCCCCTGACACAGAATCAAATCCAAAATCGTCAGGGATTGAACCGGACGTACGTACCATGCCGATGAAGACGTTGATCCGGCCGATTGTCACGACAGATCCGGATTCGAGCAGATCCGACTCTGGCCCCCAGCCAAAATCGTCCACCATCTTCTCTCCTTCGGGGTTGGTGTAGATCTTGCTGATGACGAGGTTCTTCATGTTCTCCCGAGCTTCTCCCGTGATGTAAACACCCTTGGACGTAGGCCCCACGGTGGGCGCCAACTGTCGTGGGATAATCACGGCAGACGTTACCGGGGGTAACTTGTCTTGGGGGAAATCGACTCTGGTGTTTGGGAGAGGGTTTAGCTCAAAGGAAACCATGGTGATATGCGATCTGGTAGCCGGCAATCAAGTCGCCGAGTCTCCGATCTAAATATATTATCTCAACTCTCGTGTTACAGTGGATACTCGATACCTCGCAATCCGGCGATTGTGTTCTTGATCACGCTAAAAGCTCTCTTAACCCTAACCTAGGGACCGGCTTATATAGTATCCAGACCCCCTGGCTTACTCTCCAAGACGTACTCTGAATCCTACCCGGACACTGCTTACAAACCCTAATCTTCCTTACCGTAACCCACAATCCGGGTTACGAGGCCTACGTTCCTGGGCCTTCTAGAAGCTCCTTTATCCTAAGTCGGTCTTGCGCAGCGTCCTTTGGGCCGAGTTACTCCTTGGCGTTAGCCTACCGGGTTATCATCCCTCCATCACGTATAGCCTTACAGAATTCCTCTAATGACATGACTAAACGCTCCCCCCTCATTGTAAATTTAATGACAAAAGTAGCTGGAGGAGGGTTCTTAGACTTACTTTTCCGGTGCACCACCGGTCCCTCAAACCTTAATGTAGAGAGGAATTCCCTCGAGAGTTCCACATATGTGTTGCGTGGATGGCGTGAGAACTCAAGCAGCCCCGTAGTTGCAGCAAAGGCTTGGAAATGTTTAGCAATCCCCCAATGTTCAAGAACTTCGGGGTCTTGCCATCTTGTGGTATGGACACGCAGATTTTCACCTGCAAAAACCAATTCATCCTCCCATAACTGATTATCATCATGATTGTTGGACACCCTTGATTCTCTTCTCCTTGTCCTTGAGGACATCCCAAGCAATGCCTTTCCCTTGTTCAGCATGTTACCTTGCTGTACCAAAATAAAATTCAACAAAAATTAAATTGTATCACTCTAAAACATTGCTAAGGCATCCATAACTAGTCCTCTAATCAATATCATGCATCCATATCAACTAGAAAACTTAAATTCATGGAGTTCTTAGACATAATAGGTGACACCTAGTGCAGCAAAATACTTCATACACAAAGCATGGGAGCAAAAAGTATTTGGATGAGTGAAGGAGTTACATACCAAGGAGTGATTCCATCAAACAGATTTGAAAAATCTGCCTCAAATGTGGAGATCGGGGATTGACGGAGAAACAGAGCACGGGAAAAATGGAGGAGATGAACTGGGGTTGGTTTTCGGTCGAAAGGGAGCAGATGAGCATTGGATGGGCCCCAGCATCCACTTGTGGCCAAAAATGGGGTATCCCACGCGGCCAAGGAATCTGGTCGCGTGGAGGTACCTATTTTGGCCCCTGGTGGCCTGCTGGTGCTCCCCCACTCGCTGCTGGTCCCTTCGGGCAAAAAACTGACCCCCTAATTTTTCTGGAATTTTACGTGAAACTTTTCTACAGAGAATTTCTAAAACTTCATATTCTGTGATTTCTGATTCTAATTTTTTTTAATACTATTTCTATGTCTCACAATTTTAAAGCAAATAACATTTAAAAAAATGCAATCGAAATGTTTGTGAATCATGCCTTTATCATTTCCACATTAGTAATGAGGTTGATCAGGTCTCATTAGCAACATGTAAAGAATATAGCTCATGATTCTTATTATTACTTATTATAAAAATAAATCAAGTTACCTCATATTTGATTGGAATGGTCCCAATCATCAATATTTCATACCTTGGTGCTGGAGGTGGTATAGGTATTTCAATGCTACCAATCTTAATGGAATTTATTTGTATAGAATTCACACTTGTGCTCATACTTGTAACGTGTTTCTTCTTGGGAAAATAAATAGTGTGCTCTTTGCCTTTAACATTAAATGTCACTTTGCTCTCAGTGCAATTTATCACAGCTCCTGCAGTATTTAAAAAAGGTCTATCAAGAATAATAGATAGATTATCATCTTCAGGAATTTCTAATATAACAAAATCAGTAGGTATCAACTCATTAGCAATAGAGATGGGAACATCCTCACATATATTCCTATAGGTACATCAGTTGTTTTATCAGCCATTTGTAAAGATATTTCTGTTGGAACTAGTTTGTTCAAATTAAGCTTCTTATAGTGAGAAAGGCATAACACTAAAACCAGCTCCTAAATCACATAATGCATATTTCACATAGGCTTCTTTAATTTTGCAAGGAATAGTAGGAATACCAGGATCTCCACGTTTTTCAGGCAATTTTCCTTTAAATGAATAATCAGCAAGCATAGCAGTAATAGCATCAGTAGGTATCTTTCTTTATTAGTGACAATATCTTTCATGTATTTTGAATATGGAGGATTCTTAATAGCATCAATAAGTGGAATCTCTAATTTCATATTCTTAATCATATCATAAAATTGCCCATACCTATCTTCATCTTTTGTTTTTGATACCTCTTGGGGATATGGAATGGCTCTTTGTACCCATGGATCCCTTTCTTTACCTTTATCTTTATCTTTATTTGGTTCTTCTTCTTCTTGGTCTTCTATAGGAGGCTGAGGGTCCTCCTTCCGCCAGCACTTCTTCATTATTATCATCATGTTGTTCAATATCAGGTGGATGATTCTTCTTCTTCATTATTATCATCCTCAGTTTCAGCATCAGAAATAGAAATATCCTTGTCTTTCTCATTGGAGTCATCATCATGCTCATTTCATTGGGGAGATTTTCCTGCAAAAGATTTATCTTTAATCAACTTGCTCTTTTCTTTTAGGATGATCATCAGGATAATCAGGATCCTGGGTGCTTGCACCTCCCCTTGTATTAACTCCACATAATTGTTTGTTTATTCAGATTTTCATACAATTGATTTTGTAAAGAAATCATTTGCTCAACTTGATTATTCATCACTTCACAATGTTTAACAATTCTTTTAACTTCCCCTACACTAGCATTTAAATTTTCATGGAGGAAATTAATTTTATGATGGTTTTCCATGATAGTCATTCTAATTCTCTCCTCAGGATTATCATGATAAGCAAAATTGTTAACATAAGAGACATCAACAGGAGGTTACCTCCTCATTAACTTCCATAGGGAGTATAGAGTTCACTTGAATTGGAAGCATGGTTTATCAGTAGGAAGTTTAATACCCATTTCAGATAATTCCTTGAGATGAGAGGTTTTAATTCCCTTCTCTTTAATATCCTTGGAAGCTTCAGCCATTGTTTCTTGGTTCAATTCGAGTATACCTCCTTTCTTCTCTGGGAGTGTCTCATTTTTATCTATCTCCTCAATTTCCAATCAGCTTCATTCTCGAGAATAGACTCCAGTAATTCAATTGCTTCATCAACACTTCTGTCCCTAAAGATATTCCCTGCAATACTATCAAGGTAGTCTCTTGTTTCCCCCATTAGTCCATTATAGAATATATCAAGCAATTCATGAGGTTTAAAACCATGACCAGGACATTTCTTACACATTTTACCAAATCTCCCCCAAGCTTGGGGTAAACTCTCTTTCTTATCTGTTTAAAATTGCCAATTTCAACAGTTAATGCATGTATCCTTTTAGCAGGAAAATATTTATTGAAAAACAATTGCAATCATTCTTCCTTACTAGTACATGAAGGTCCTAAACGATTATACCAAACTCTAGCATCTTCACCCAAAGAAAAGGAAACAATTTTAAGAATATAATAATGTTGACGGATTTCATCATTTCCAAATGTAGTAGATAAAGCATGCAATTCAGCAATATGATCAAGAGGAGACTCCTCATCCTTTCCACAGAATCTAGACTTCTCAATTATCTCAATTATCTCAGGATTAACATTGAATTCATAATCTTTATCTCTAATTCTAATAGCTGGGCCACACAAATTCCTAGTAGCAGCAAAACAGTTTCCAAGAGATGCATCATCATAAATAGAGAGTTTATCAAGTTTTGTATAATCAGGTGATATAAAGGCCTCAATAAATGCTTCTTCTTCTTCAGAAGAGGCCCCATATTCATACTCTCTACGAGTCTCATTTCTTTCTAGCTCAAGTTCTACATTTTCATCTACTAGAGATTCAGGAATTTCAGTTGTTTCAGGTGTTTCATTTGCCTCAGGTGTTTCAATAGTTTCAGGAATTTCAGAAGCTATTTCTTTGTCTACATTATCAAGTGTTTGATCATTAGATGTACTAGTAGACATTTTTGACAATGGTGATTTACCAGCTATTCCTTTGTAACATCCCAATTTTTGACATTAGGGTGTGTGGTGTTGAGTTCATGTCATAGCATGCATGGAAAAAAATCATCCAACTTTGAACTTGAAATTTTAAATAAGAAATGACCAAAAATCACTTAAAGTGGTCACCCAAAATTTGTATTAAAAACATTTTCAAATTTGGAAAACAAAAATATGGTTAGGTTGGAAATTTCACAAGCTTTCCAAATATCATTTTTGCCAAATTTTCTGTTTCCAAAAAGGTCCTCAAAACAATGGTTTTCTGTTCAGTTTTCTAATGAAAAAGGACCCCTTGGTAATTTTCCAGAAAGTTCAGGGGGTTATCTGCGTCTTGTTTTTCTTTTTTCGTTTTCTTCCCCAACTCCGGCCAGAAGGATGAAGTTGAGCGGCGAGCTCCACCTCCTTCTTTCCCCTGTTGACGTGGAGGCTTAGAAGGCCTCGAGGAGCCGTATGGATCGAGGAGGAGCCCTCGCAGAAGCCCCTTCCCTCACAGCTCTCTCTCCCTCTCTGTTAGCCTCATGAACGAACCCTAGCTCGCCGGAGATATGTCGCCGCCGTCGATTCCTCGCCTCCCGAGCCCCTCCGATCATCTCAACAGGACCGCCGTGATGCCCTCCTCCTGCACGAGCACTCGGAGCTTTCGGGATGGCCTATAGGCCGCCGATTTCACCGTCGTCTACCTTTCCGGCCGCCGGCCATTTCTGCACGGCGCCGCCGTTCCCGTGCTTCCCCGCCATCTCCGACCAGCTCAACGCACTCATGGTGAGTTCCCGAGCACGGAGGTGCTCCCGCCACCCCTCCTACCCCTCTGATTCCTCTCCCCGCCGAAGGCCGTCGTCGGCCGCCGCCGCTCGTCATTGCCGCGGTTGCTCCGGCGACCTTATGGCCCTTCCGCCACCACCGTTAGCTTCCCCTCGCTCTCCTCTACATGTTGGTGTAGTTTGATTTCCAATTGGCGCGCGAATTGAACCGAATTCGATCATGTCTGTGAAGAACAGGGCAACATGAGGTCATTGTGACATCACAGTGATGTCATATTCCCTATTTTCAGAATTTCATTAAATTCCAGAAAAATGAATAATTTTGGTTAATTAATATCTTCCAAATTATTGCTCAGAAAAATAAAGTAAAAATGAGAAAGATCAGAAAAATGTAATCTACCCAAATATGTCATTTTCATATATGTTTGACAAGTGGAAAATTGAACATTATTTAATGTTGTTTTAATCATTTAAAATAGGAAAATATTCAATAAAATTAGAAAAATACAAGTTTATATCAAATTGCTCAAATGACAAGTACAATCTTATGATTTTCAACCTCATTTGAGCTTTTAAAATTGTACTCACTTTCAGAATCGCCCGAAACCCCCTCCGGGGTTTCGGGTAATTTCAGTAAAACTGCCTAATTTTCATACGAACCCTAGCAACCCAACGAACATGCTTAGGGTTTTATTTCAGTGCATTAACTTGCTCATGCATACATGTTGTGCATTGCATCGATGCCATGGTTGATTTTTCTTCTTGTTTCGGTGTTTATTTCCCCCTCGGTAGAACGTGACTCCGAAGAGAAGGCCAACAATTCCATGACGAATACTTGATCTTAACCGACAAGTCAAGCACTTATTCCAGAAGATCTTTATCTGGTTTTCTTATAACCAAGGCAAGCATAACCTCTTATCTGCTCATATATGGTTTCAACGTGTTTTGAATCTCGTACTTTGCATTCGGTTCCAAACTATTTGATGTCAGTAGATAGAGTTTTCCTATATAATGCATAACCTAGATATCCTGATCCACCGCTCCTAGCAGCTATAGGTTTTCTTGTGCGCGCTCCGCTAAACCCTGTGAGTCTTGCTTAGCCATGCCTAGTTGTGATATGATACATCCGGTTGATGGGTCTAGTCATTTGCGAATACTATATATAGGTTGTTGTTTTTGATTTGTATTTGATAACCTGACTAAACAACGTCATGGATGTGAGGCCACAATGGGTTGTGGCGTTTTGTCCTGTTCATGCCCCTAGGAGCGAGTTCTCGCCTTCGAAGCCAAGACTGAGCGTGCAACCACACGCGGGGCCTAACAGACCGCACTCGACCAACTAACTTGTTTGGCCACGTCCATGAGTCACGTAGTTTGATCTTTCCATCTGCGTGTGAGTCAGAAAACGATTTGGAGAAAACTTAGGGCGTGACCGGGACAAGTGATGGACGTACACGGATCTTGTTCCCGACTCACAGAACAGGTGCCGTCAGGAGGTGGCCAACTCCCTGTTGACGGGGTGGCCCTGTTTGGGTTGACTCATGGATAGGGTCGAGCAAGGTAAAGGTCGTGGCCAGCCACCCTCTGCCGCGCTCCATGGACGAGCGTACATGTGGCGTTAAGTCGGATGGTACGTGTGGGTAAAGTGTACCCCCTGCAGGGATAAATCTCCTCGAGAAGCCGTCCACGGTTACGGACGACTTGGCAACGGATTCTGTGATCATAGATAACTTCAACGGAATGACTAAAACTTGTTAACCATGATTGAAGGGTGCCTCCCCGGAGATGCCGGGAGGGGTGATCCTTGTAGCATGAGTTAGTGTGGGAATGAGAAAGACTTGGTGGAATACAAGAAGATGATGATCTCAGTAGTTGAGTAGCTTTCTCATCTGTTTTCAAATTATTCTATGAGACGTGCTATTCCTCCCTCAATTTGGAAAACAAAGATTGCTTTACGCAAAACAGCCGTCATAAAACATTTCTGAAAATAAGCATATATAATAGGTTAATTAAGTCTTGTTGAGTACCTCCCGTACTCAGGTTTGCTTAATTTGGTTCAGGAGAAGAACTACATCGGTGGTGATTCAACGTGGACATCGACGAGTAGTTTGGGGTTCCCAGGTAGCAGCCTGGAATCTATGGGCTGGCACGTCGCCTTATGTTGCGGCCTCTTAGGCCTTTTTGGTTCTTGTTGATTAGCAACATAATTTGCCTTCCGTTGTCTGATGTAATGTTGGGTCATGTGACCTCTGCTTGTAAGCTATACTCTAACACATGTTTAATACAAGTTTCATTTTAGAGTACTGCTTTGATCGGTTGTTGGTTTCGAGCTCATTGTTATACAGTTTTGGCTATGCCTGCATAGTTGCCGCAGTCGAGGGGTTGTGGAGCCGATGATCCATGTCCGAGCCCGCCTGTCGATGTGATCGGCCTGGGCGAGGTAACCCCAGTAACCCTCGATTGTTGTTGCACTTTCTGGACACATAGCATCTCTGTATACCTTTGGTCCCGTTTCCTTCAGTTTCTTTCGATTCGTGGACGCTTTTATATGCATAGTTGGTTATGACTAGCATGGATTCAAGGAGTAGTAGACTGGGGATCCGGACTACGTGCCGATGAATCCAGTCTGCCGTTGTTTGTTGCGGCCGGGGCTGGTAACCCTGAAGCCCTTGTGAGTCCATGGCTAGGCACATCAGTATGTATATCTCTGGGTCCGGGGTTGTGACAAGTCTTGGTATCAGAGCAGGACTGCCTGTAGGAAAACCTTACTGCTTGGTCGATGTTGAGTCTAGTATTTGTGAAAACTATTTTGAAACTTCAAATGGATTGTGAAAACCTTCTTAGGATTTTACTCCGTATCTGGTATCGCTCTAACTCTGGGTCACCTTATCTGTTTTTGAAAAGGTTTTGCTACCTCTTCTAGTCATTCAAAACCTAGGTGCCTTCTTCGGCAATGACGTTTTTACCCCAGTTGACCTAGTGTTAAAGTTTCTAGAGTCGTGTGTCCTTACTCCGTTATCTCTCGTTTCAACTGGGAGATTTCCTTTCCATTCTAATCTCTCAGAGCTGTGTGGATTCCACATTCTTCCATGTTCTAAGTCCCAAAATCCTGAACCTCGAGATCTGCTCTCCATCTCGAATGTATTCGCTATCCTCCGTTCAATTTCTTCCGGAGTTATGTGCGTCTTTTGAAAGACATTCCGTGATTGCTATCCGTAGTGTCCTTTAAGACACTAAGAGAGTAATTACTCCTTTCTTTTGGTTTTTAACCTTGGACTTGAACCGAAGGTCCCGGAATGTGCTGAATTGTGGTGGGTTGAACCATGTGGTTTCATAACCATGTGATGCTCACGCTATCAGTACAGGATGCTGACCTTTAACCCAAGTTCTGTTTCTTTGGATCCTGAAGAATCTGTTCTACCTCAGGATGGCTAGGTAATCTCAGCTCCAATAGCCATAGGTTTCCTCTTGGAATCGAAAAGAATCACGACAAAAATGTTCTTTGTGATTCTCATACCTTTGTTCTTGACTCTGCTATACCTCTCCTTTAGCATGGGTTTTACAAAAGAGTATCACCTGTGCATTCTCCATGATCTCTGGATTCACCGGAGCATGTTCCTATTTTCCAGTTGCTCTCAAATCTCCACTCGTTGTTTAGAATACAAGTTGCATATGGTGTTGGATTCCTCCAATGCACATGCTCTTGTTTCTGTCAAAACATTCCACCTTGGAATGTTAGGAGAAACAAACTCCAGTACCTCGTTCATCTCTAGAACCAGGTCAAAATTTTGTAATTCGCAGATTAAAGAAGTTTTGTCAGCTTCTACTCTGTTCTACCTTCGAGTATCACACTCTTTTATATCACGAGACTGTGTTAAGTTTCATAGCCTTACTGATGAAGTGGTGCTCCTACACCTATTCACTCACCCTCCCTCCAAGCTTGAAAGCTTGAGTATGATGGGTTTGTGCTTTGAGGTGTGTACCAGATATTCCTAGCAATTCTTATTGCCTTGAAAAATCTAAGAAACATATGTATCCTTCTTAGCACTACTGGTCACTCAGCCTCTGTTAAAAGTTGACTGAGTTACCAAATCCGTTCATTCTGATGCACCTTCTCGATCAGAGAGTTAGGTTTATGCCGAAGCTCTCAAGATCATATCAGTTGCTTTGAAAAGCAAGCCTCCTTTCAAACTCCAAGACATACCGGTGGGTTGTGATATTCTGGTTGTCTTTCTAGAAGTATCACCAGGTTTGTTACCTGACTGTGATGTCTAAACGAGGGGTAGTTTGAACTACTCTTTTCTCCAAGAAACAGCGCTGGATATCCTGGACTAGTTGGTCGAGCTTAAACAACAACTTGGAGAGTTGAAAGGCAAAAGCTCCGCCTAACTTGATCCCTCGTTAAGGGATGTGTAGTTTTCCTCATGTTGAAGAAGGGTAGTATCTCCTCTATGGACATGCTATCATTCCAACCTTGGTTTGATTTGGGCTATCGTCAAATCGAGAAAAGATCCAAGGACTACCTTGATGGTGATCCCACTCATGGTATTTCTCCTAGGTACATCTTTATGTCCTTTGGCAGACCAATATTTTGCCTTGTTCATATAGCATATGAATCCCTCTTCTTGGAGTGTTTTGAAAAGTGTGTTTTCGAGCCCATCGATGACATTCCTATTCTCTCCAAATTGCGAGAGGCTCATGTTGAACAATTGGTAACAATGTTGGAAACTTTTGAGAACCAACTTTGTGTCATCACGAAGATTGTGTTCTAGATGTTCGAAGTGACTTTCCCGGGTTCATGTGCTTTTGGTGAAAGTTGTCGCCGTGGATTCGAGAAGAGTTTTCTTATTCCTTCGGGGATAATCCCAAGTCAGTCATGCATGTGTGGACAATTCTTGAGATGGTAGGTCATTACCTCCATGTCTTGAAGAAATTTTACATCCACACCAAGCCACTGACTGATCGTTCGTGAAAGAGCAGAAGTTTATCTTTGCAATCATCTTCCCAACAAGGACTCCGCTGTGTTCTGTTGCAAGTAATTCATGTAGGTGCAACCGTCTTTCACAAGTTGCTAATACATGAGTCCTGCAATCTCGCTCATCTTTTCGAGCTTGACATCGTAGTCCATATCTTGAGAATCTAGTATATGTATCTCAATTGTAACCGGTGCAATTCTGCTGATCAAACATACCGAATCTGAGTTATCAAATCCACTAACCAGAGCTGAATCTCAAGCAGCAACGATGATTGGTGTTTCCTCAAGGGTATTGAACTAGGTCCATTTGAGAATATGGCATGGTTGATGTTGTGGTTGACACAATTAGCCGTAAGGCCTAATTTCATATCTCTTTGAATCCGTAAGAACATCCACTCTCCGTCGGAATTATGTGTGGCTCATCCTAACAAGTTTCCCTCTCTGTTCTTCCAAACCATACTTCTACTTTCACTTGATGACCTACAGAAGGCTTGTCGTGAGTCCTTTGTCTGTATCTAGAACATCAAGGATAACTTGGAAGTCGATCTTCCCTATACCTCTCAGTTGAACCTCCAAAACCTTTGTTCCAGTGGAAACAAGTTCATCATGAGAATTATCTCGTGGTGTTCTGTAACCGCCTATGATCAGTTTCCTTTTTCCAGTTGTTTTCACTTGAAGTTCTGTTCATTTCATACATTGTGTGAATTTGTCAGTCACTTCAGCCATGGGATCTTAACCATGTGGTAACCGTATTGCTACGTACAATCCACAATAGGAAAGAGACTCCCTATTTCTTTCCGGTCTTTCAATACCTGTTGGTTACTCATCCTAACGGTGTGACCAAAAATTCCTCGTCAAATACGGTGTTCCAACATCCTGTGGTTACTCATATTCTATCGTGAAGTAACATCCCGATCTTTCACAAAGATTTCGACAAAGTTTTGACGGAGTGAAAGTTCTGTGTCCACTCCGAAGAATAAACATGATCTTGTATCAAATTTCTCTCCGACTCACGATTACAGTGTTTTCTCGTGATTCCCCTAGTCTACGGATATTACATTGTGGTATCCAAGACCAAACTTTCCATCTTGGTTTTCTGTTTGAAGAAACCTCTATGTCAAAAGTTGTTCAACCTTTCTTTCTCAAAAGGATTTAAAGTCTTGTGCAAAGCTCATATTCCAAATCCTTTCAAGCACCATCGTCCGTAAACTTGAAACCATCTTTTATTCCCTCCGTTATCTTGATGTGTTTCATGCATGTTAACTCAACAGTTCTTTATGAATGTTCTTGTCATGAGTTAGCCATGAAATACTCGATCTTCGTGAAGATCATTTCCTTAGAGTTTTCCCTCTCACCTAAGGTGTAGCCGCTGAAGAATCTTCGCAAGTGCTACGGATTAACCTCTTCGATAAGAGAACCGTAGGGTTCGAGAAGATCGTTCAAAACCGGTGTTCCTTCCTTCTTCTCCTTCGAGAATCTCGGGACGAGATTCTTGTAAGGGGGGTAGATTTGTAACATCCCAATTTTTGACATTAGGGTGTGTGGTGTTGAGTTCATGTCATAGCATGCATGGAAAAAAAATCATCCAACTTTGAACTTGAAATTTTAAATAAGAAATGACCAAAAATCACTTAAAGTGGTCACCCAAAATTTGTATTAAAAAAATTTTCAAATTTGGAAAACAAAAATATGGTTAGGTTGGAAATTTCACAAGCTTTCCAAATATCATTTTTGCCAAATTTTCTGTTTCCAAAAAGGTCCTCAAAACAATGGTTTTCTGTTCAGTTTTCTAATGAAAAAGGACCCCTTGGTAATTTTCCAGAAAGTTCAGGGGGTTATCTGCGTCTTGTTTTTCTTTTTTCGTTTTCTTCCCCAACTCCGGCCAGAAGGATGAAGTTGAGCGGCGAGCTCCACCTCCTTCTTTCCCCCTGTTGACGTGGAGGCTTAGAAGGCCTCGAGGAGCCGTATGGATCGAGGAGGAGCCCTCGAAAGCCCCTTCCCTCACAGCTCTCTCTCCCTCTGTTAGCCTCATGAACGAACCCTAGCCGGAGATATGTCGCGTCGATTCCTCGCCTCCCGAGCCCCGATCATCTCAACAGGACCGCCGTCATGCCCTCCTCCTGCACGAGCACTCGGAGCTTCCAGGATGGCCTATAGGCCGCCGATTTCACCGTCGTCTACCTTTCCGGCCGCCGGCCATTTCTGCACGGCGCCGCCGTTCCCGTGCTTCCCGCCATCTCCGACGAGCTCAACGCACTCATGGTGAGTTCCCGAGCACGGAGGTGCTCCCGCCACCCCTCCTACCCCTCTGATTCCTCTCCCCGCCGAAGGCCGTCGTCGGCCGCCGCCGCTCGTCATTGCCGCGGTTGCTCCGGCGACCTTATGGCCCTTCCGCCACCACCGTTAGCTTCCCCTCGCTCTCCTCTACATGTTGGTGTAGTTTGATTTCCAATTGGCGCGCGAATTGAACCGAATTCGATCATGTCTGAAGAACAGGGCAACATGAGGTCATTGTGACATCACAGTGATGTCATATTCCCTATTTCAGAATTTCATTAAATTCCAGAAAAATGAATAATTTTGGTTAATAATATCCCAAATTATTGCTCAGAAAAATAAAGTAAAAATATGAGAAAGATCAGAAAAATGTAATCTACCCAAATATGTCATTTTCATATATGTTTGACAAAGTGGAAAATTGAACATTATTTAATGTTGTTTTAATCATTTAAAATAGGAAAATAAGTTTTTATTCAATAAAATTAGAAAAATACAAGTTATATACCAAATTGCTCAAAATGACAAGTAAAATCTAGTTATGATGTTTTCAACCTCATTTGAGCTTTTAAAATTGTACTCACTTTCAGAATCGCCCGAAACCCCCTCCGGGGTCTAGTTTCGGGGTAATTTCAGTAAAACTGCCTAATTTTCATACGAACCCTAGCAACCCAACGAACATGCTTAGGGTTTTATTTCAGTGCATTAACTTGCTCATGCATACATGTTGTGCATTGCATCGATGCCATGGTTGATTGTTCTTCTTGTTTCGGTGTTTATTTCCCCCTCGGTAGAACGTGACTCCGAAGAGAAGGCCAACAATTTCATGACGAATACTTGATCTTAACCGACAAGTCAAGCACTTATTCCAGAAGATCTTTATCTGGTTTTCTTATAACCAAGGCAAGCATAACCTCTATCTGCCATATATGGTTTCAACGTGTTTTGAATCTCGTACTTTGCATTCGGTTCCAAACTATTTGTCAGTAGATAGAGTTTTCCTATATAATGCATAACCTAGATATCCTGATCCACCGCTCCTAGCAGCTATAGGTTTGCTTGTGCGCGCTCCGCTAAACCCTGTGAGTCTTGCTTAGCCATGCCTAGTTGTGATATGATACATCCGGTTGATGGATCTAGTCATTTGCGTGAATCTACTATGATAGGTTGTTGTGTTTTGATTTGTATTTGATAACCTGACTAAACAACGGCATGGATGTGAGGCCACAATGGGTTGTGGCGTTTTGTCCTGTTCATGCCCCTAGGAGCGAGTTCTCGCCTTCGAAGCCAAGACTGAGCGTGCAACCACACGCGGGGCCTAACAGACCGCGCTCGACCAACTAACTTGTTTGGCCACGTCCATGAGTCACGTAGTTTGATCTTTCCATGCGTGTGAGTCAGAAAACGATTTGGAGAAAACTTAGGGCGTGACCGGACAAGTGATGGACGTACACGGATCTTGTTCCCGACTCACCGAACAGGTGCCGTCAGGAGGTGGCCAACTCCCTGTTGACGGGGTGGCCCTGTTTGGGTTGACTCATGGATAGGGTCGAGCAAGGTAAAGGTCGTGGCCAGCCACCCTCTGCCGCGCTCCATAGACGAGCGTACATGTGGCGTTAAGAGTCGGATGGTACGTGTGGGTAAAGTGTACCCCCTGCAGGGATAAATCTCCTCTAGAAGCCGTGTCCACGGTTACGGACGACTTGGCAACGGATTCTGTGATCATAGATAACTTCAACGGAATGACTAAAACTTGTTAACCATGATTGAAGGGTGCCTCCCCGGAGATGCCGGGAGGGGTGATCCTTGTAGCATGAGTTAGTGTGGGAATGAGAAAGACTTGGTGGAATACAAGAAGATGATGATCTCAGTAGTTTTGTAGCTTTCTCATCTGTTTTCAAAATATTCTATGAGACGTGCTATTCCTCCCTCAATTTGGAAAACAAAGATTGCTTTACGCAAAACAGCCGTCATAAAACATTTCTGAAAAAAGCAGATATATAATAGGTTAATTAAGTCTTGTTGTACCTCCCGTACTCAGGTTTGCTTAATTTTGGTTCAGGAGAAGAACTCCATCGTGGTGATTCAACGTGGACATCGACGAGTAGTTTGGGGTTCCCAGGTAGCAGCCTGGAATCTATGGGCTGGGACGTCGCCTTATGTTGCGGCCTCTTAGGCCTCTTTGGTTCTTGTTGATTAGCAACATAATTTGCCTTCCGTTGTCTGATGTAATGTTGGGTCATGTGACCTCTGCTTGTAAGCTATACTCTAGTAACACATGTTTAATACAAGTTTCATGTTTAGAGTACTGCTTTGATCGGTTGTTGGTTTCGAGCTCATTGTTATACAGTTTTGGCTATGCCTGCATAGTTGCCGCAGTCGAGGGGTTGTGGAGCCGATGATCCATGTCCGAGCCCGCCTGTCGAT
Source organism: Alopecurus myosuroides (assembly GCA_028641055.1). Taxonomy (NCBI): domain Eukaryota; kingdom Viridiplantae; phylum Streptophyta; class Magnoliopsida; order Poales; family Poaceae; genus Alopecurus; species Alopecurus myosuroides. The sequence continues at coordinate 172,905 of JAPCYS010000012.1, forward strand.
GTGATCGGCCTGGGGCGAGGTAACCCCAGTAACCCTCGATTGTTGTTGCACTTTCTGGACACATAGCATCTCTGTATACCTTTGGTCCCGTTTCCTTCAGTTTCTTTCGATTCGTGGACGCTTTGATATGCATAGTTGGTTATGACTAGCATGGATTCAAGGAGTAGTAGACTGGGGATCCGGACTACGTGCCGATGAATCCAGTCTGCCTGCCGTTGTTTGTTGCGGCCGGGGCTGGTAACCCTGAAGCCCTTGTGAGTCCATGGCTAGGAGCACATAACAGTATGTATATCTCTGGGTCCGGGGTCGTGACATCCTTTCTTTTTCTTAGCAGCCACAGTAGAAACAATATTAGGTGAAAAATTTGGTCTACTAGGCAAATCATTACCAGAACGAGTAGTCGAAGGCATTACCTCCTTCAAAGTGTCCTTTCCCTTTCCCATTCTAGGAACAAGAAAGTGCAGCAAGTAGACAATAACAAGTGGTCTTACCAATAAAGCTAGGCTCCCCAACGGCGCCAGAAAACAGTCTTGATGGCTCCAAGTGCAGGAGATCAATCGTCGTCTTCGATGGGAAGTATTACCAAATTTGTAGTTCGACTCAGTGGGAACACAAGAATAACGGTGAGACTTTAGCAATTGGGACGTCACTCCAACCACACCTTGTATCAACAAACTTGCAGCGAGAGTGGTGAGTGTAATAATGCAGTGAAAGTAAACAAACAGAAAGTAAATGGAGAGCAAGTGTTTTCCCAGTTTTCACCGGAAAAGAGTGAAAGTAAACCAGAGAATAAAACGCAGGCATGAGGTGACAGCGGGGTTGCACGGATAAGATTGATCATGTAATAATGTTTTGCTAGCAGCGGGGCCTTTCTCTATCTCAGTTTTATGTAGGTTGTGTTCCGTAAAATTGTGCGTACTAACCAAGAGAATTGCACAAAGCCTATTGTCCTACCTGCCCATTCACCGGGGCCAATTTGGAACTACAGGTAATTAAGGTCTACCCTTTCGAATAGCCCGGACCAACAGCATACACTCCATGAACACACATCCCTCAAACTAGAACATATCCCCCTTGTTTTCCCTAGCTGTCACTTTAGGGTTCGCAGGTTCAACATAATAGCAGGTAATACACATTACAGATAGATACCAAACTCAAATATATGATATAGCAATGTAAGTTCAGTACTGAAATCATGCCACTTGGGCCCTAGTAACAAGCATTAGCCTAGCAATAGTGCATCAATAAGACATAAGAATTCTCAAGACAAACCCCTAGATCCCGCATACCGGGTAGCAATTACATGATCAATCTCATCCAAAACCCCTCACACCTCACATGCCTACAGCAACTACTCACACATGGAGGGGGTGATGGAGCTCATGGTTGATGGAGATGATGGTGGTGATGATGATGGTGACGAAGCCCCTCGAATTCCACCTTCGGGGGGTGAAATTCCGGATCAATCTGACTTTGAAATCGAAGATCATGGTGGCGGCGGTGCTCCGTTTCGCGAACAACCCTCTCCTTCGAAACCCGTCAGTTTCTCGTATATATGGAGGGGTACTTCGAAGACCTAGCCGGAGTGGGCCATCTGGGCCCAAAAGGGGTGACCCCACGCGGCCAAGGAATCTGGCCGCGTGTGGGGCCCTCTTTTGGCCCTCGTGTGGCCCCCCCGGCCCCATCTGGTGCTCATTCCCCTTCTTTTCCATAAAAAGTTACGTGGTTTTCGTCCCCTGTGAAAAGTCCTGCGAAAATAGACGGAAAGAAGACTTTTGCTAAAAACAGCGTCAGATTCTGCAGATTTATTTAATTATGGGGGGACTCCGGAGAGAAATACGATGCAAAGTGCTTGGAAAAGTAGATGCATTTTGGGTGCATCAGGTGTCTCGAAACGACGAACTTTCTTAACGGTGCATACTTAAGGAAGAACTAGTTAGACGTCGTTCATAATTTACAAAATATATCATATCATAATCAAAGTTGTAATATTGACCATATCACATCACATGCCTAACAAAAACTAGTTAGACGCCTCTAGTTTATTTTTGCATATTTTACGTGGCTTAGGGATTTCGAGGATAGAACCGTTCATACCTACGAACATCAACCACAACGTTGATAAACACATTTTTAACAACCCTTCGTAGATTAGATCTTAACTATAGTAGGAGAAACTGACACCCCCTTAGCCACAAGTGAGACAAATCTCGCGTACATAGTACACGTAAACTTAGTCTGGGGCAGCTTCATCCTACTATGCCACTAAGATCATAAAATACTCCAGGAGGCAATAACATGATCATCAACGCCCACATACACCTATGTGTTCTACCCATACAAAACATCTACACATAGATCCGGCTCTGATACCACTGAAGGGGTCGTTGCATAGAAAATAAAAAAATTCCTACGCGAGAGACACACGAAAGGCCAAGATCTAATCTAGGAGACGAAGTGCAACGGGTAAAGAGAGGGTTAAGGAGAACACATACCCTCGAAGAAACAAAGAGTTACGAGATCAAATCTCGTTGTTGGCGTAGTCGTACTCAACCGATCCCGATAGCGAGAAGATGTGCACCGCAATCCGGCGGTGCCTCCGTGATCGGTCACACGTACGGTTGATGACGACCTCCGTTCCCTCGATCCAGCGGGGGCGCGGAAGTAGAGGATCCCTCGGAACTCCAGCAGCACGACGGCATGGTGGTGAAGAAGAATCATACGGTCAGTGCTTCGCCAAGCCGGAGACCATGGAATGGAGCAGCGGGTGGAGAGGAAATGTAGTGGGACAAGTGTGTGGAGAAGAGGAGCTCTCACCCTCCTTTTATAGGGGAGGGAGAGGCAGCCCAAGAGGGGGTGCGGCCAGCCATGGGGTGCCACCACCTCTTTCCTGTTCATGTGAGTGGAAGCTCCACTCACACCCACTCATGCTCCCTTAATTTTCCATTTAGAAAATCCAAAGGTTTTTCTTTCATAAATAAATAAAACATTTTTATTTCTTTATTCATATTTGTTAATTCCATTACCAAACATTTGCATATAGCACCTTGAATCATTTGTTAATTCTATTAACAACCATTCAACGAAAAACCCCTTGAACTATTTCAATTTTCCCCGAAATAATTTCGGTGATGCCCAAAATATTCTTCGATATTCCGTATCCTCTCAAACGCGTCATCAAACCTTAAGTGTGTCACCCTACGGTTCGCGAATAAGATAGACATGATCGAGACTCCTCTCCGATCAATAATCAACAGCGGGATCTGGATATCCGTGATGACTCCTATATATTCAACAATGACTCTCATGATCGTGTGAACCAACAACGTCGTGAACTATTCCCTTTGTCTCGCGATATATTACTTGTCCGAGATTCGATCATTTGTATCAACCATACCTTATTCAATCTCGTTGCCGACAATTACTCTTTTCTCGTTCCCATGATATAACATCCTTGTGATCATATCACGTGCTTGCAAGCGGTTTCGATGTGATATCACCGAGAGGGCCGAGAGTATATCTCTCCGTCATTTTGGATGGACAAATCCCACTCTTGATCCGTGAGCCTCAACCAATACTTTCCGAATACCTAACGGCATCTTTATAGTCACCCTGTTACGGTGTGACGTTTGATGACATCAAAGCACCATTCGGTATCAGTGATTGACATGATCTCATGGTCTAAGGAATAAGTTACTTCATACGCAAGATATAACAATATAAACTAAATGACTTGATCGTATTGTTATCTTGATATTGGGTATGTGTTCATCACATCATTCTTCTAATGACATGACCTCGTTATTAACAACATCCAATGTTCATGATCAGGAAACCTTGACCATCTATTAATCAACGAGCTAGTTAAAGGAGAGGCTTTACTAGGAACCATTGTTTGTTTATTAAACACACATGTATCAACGTTTCCGGTTGATACAATTCTAGCATGAGAAATAAACATTTATCATAAACAAGGAATAAGATAATAAACACTTTATTATTCCCTCTTGGGCATATTTCCTTTCAAAAAAATGTCACTAACATTGTGAAAATGTAGCTTCATAGTGTTAGCATTCTTGGAAATTCATCAAGTTCAATAAAGAACTCCTTCACACAAAATACGCTTATTATCAGTTGTCAACACAACGATTTACTTTAGCCTTTGTTGTAGTATCTGTCACAATATTTTAATTTTTGAAACTCTTTCAAATCCAGCATGGAACTTTCTTCCAGCCTATTGTGCTACTCTTCATCAAATATTTTAATTGAGATAAAATTACTTGAATAAATGACAAAACTATTAGTGTAACATATTACAACTAATGTTTTGTCATTACTACATAGGAAAACATATCCTTAGCATTTCTAAAATGACACAAGGATCTCTCCCACTGTTGTCTAATCATCATATGAATTATCCTGCTATAACATTTTTATAGCATAGGAGTATCTGGTTGTGTACATAGCACAGAAACATGACTTAGAAATCTCAATTTCAGTGATACTCATCATGTGTCAAAACACTTGAATCTTGCTCAATTATTTTCCATGTGACAAGAACTCCCTCTTGTCATTTTGATATTTACTTACTTCAATATTTTATCTATGTAATTTGGCTTCAATCATATCAGGCGCTTAAATCCATCTCTTATAGATATCGATGCCCAATATCTTCTAAGCCTTTCATCAATAATAAAATCTTAACCATGTTAATTTAAAATGCATATTTTCCAATCAACCATATGTCATCTACATAAAGCATTGGAAATATGTCATAGCGCTCCCACTTAATTTCTTGCAATTCTACAAGCATCTTTATCGTTCATGATGCAATCAAACTCTTCTGATAACTTCATTAAGGTAAGGATTTCAACTTCGTTATGCTCACTTCAACCATTGAAGTGTCCATACCTTTCTAGCAACCTTTTGAATTTTATAAAACTCTCAGACTGTGTCAAGTACACATCCTTGATCAAACTTCCTCGAGAGGAGAGTTGGTTTTGTTATTCAACTTCCATATCATAATATGTAACTTTTGCTAGAACTATCCTCAAAGGCTAAAGCATCACTACGGAAGATCAAAATCTTATAGTAGTCAACTCTTTGAACTTCGTCGAAAACAACTTTTCGACAAAAACAACTTTCAAAGGATGTAAAACTCCATGTCTTTGTTGCTATATAGACCCTTTTGCTATCGTTAGGCATCAAGCCTATTGAAAGGACTACCAAGTCACATACTTGATATTCATACAAGGATACTATGATGGATATAATACTCATAGTCAATTTTACGAAGTTAGGGCCCATCATTTGCTTCCTTTATAACGTCCAAGTCCTTTGTTGTCAAAACAACACTTTACTCTTAAACCATAAGTTGGTCTAAGTACAAAGTTTTAGGACTTTTGTGGTTCAGTTCGCAAACTCATTCGAAGTATCTACAACACATTTAGTGTCTTCTACTTTGTCAAAATAGGAAACTCTGGAACAAGTTCCAGTTCTCCGCTACTCTAGACATGATAACAAAGATTCTCTAATCTCGTTGAGTTTGTACTGTCCTCCAACTCACTTGTTTCGCAAGAACTACTTTCTCGAGAAATCAACCCTTTCTGACAAACAACATTTGTCTTTTGGTTCGGTGATATGAGAAATACCCAATGTTTTATTTGGGATAACCTTATAAACATATATTTATCCCATTTTGGTTGTAAACATTTTACACATGCTAAGCATACCAAAACTTAAGAAAATTACAATTCGGGTCACTACCCAAACCATATATTATATGTTGTCAATTTCAACGGATCATGATGGTGCTCTTTTCAGGGGAAAAGCGGTTGTCACTAATGTATAAACTACGAAATTATAATGGCATTTTTATTTATCTTACCATGTCCAACAAGGTTTGATTTTGTCTCTTTAATACTCCAATCTAATGTGGGGTATTCGAGAAGTATAAGTTGTAGAACAGTTCTGCAACTTCTCAGATGTTTTGCTAAACTTGTAACTCAAACTTTATCCTTTATGATCGAATCATAAATACTTGATTATCTTGTTACATTGATTTTTACTTCATACTAACAACCATTTGAACCAATTTCAAAATGTCAAACTCCGTTCTCTTTAAATAGATATACTCACATATCTACTCAAATCATCGACGGAATTTTATGAAGGAAAAATTAATCCACCATACTTGACTACACATAATGGACTATATACATCAATATGTATAATCTCCATTAAATTAGTCGTCCATTCTAGTTTGGCCTATGAACGGAATTCTAGTCATCTTTTGGAAGAGGTCTCACAAGCGTCAATTTATTTAAAACAAAATGACTCCAGAAGTCCATCAATATGGCGTTCCTTCATGTTTTCCTTTCCGATATGAACTAAAATGGTGGTGTCACAATTTAAGTGAAACTCTTGTACGTCTTGCAACGTTTAGCAGTTAGTCTTATAGATGTTTACTTTACCAACATGATTTATATTAACATATCCATCAATTATGGAATATGGTCTTAGTTTGAAAAATCTCATTTGTTCTCACAAAAGACTAGAACAAAATAACAACTTATTAAGTTCTTAAAATAAATCTTGAATGTTTGGTTCGATACGACAATGAACGCAATAACACTTTATTTCTGTTCTTGTCCTAATCGATTCCACATCTATTACTAGTTCCTTTTAGGTTCTTGTATTTCTTGCATTACGTTGCTTTGTATGACAACTCATACCAACCAATGTGTTATCAAAATACCAAAAAAATATTTTGTTAACTAGTAATACATCTATAACTTGTATATCAAGTATATACTCCTGAGCTGGACTTTTCCAGTTATCTTCCTTTTCTGCCATATACCCTTTTGTAATTCTATTTTCAATATTCCCTTTCTTTTATAGAAGAATCATTCAACATCAAACAATGCTAGTCGTACTAGCTCATTTTCTTTGGCGTGTTAGTCATATACTATCACCCATTAAGTCATACTTTGAGTTTGATTGTTCTACTAATATCACCATATTAATAATATTCTTCTAGATTCCACTCTTAGCAATCTCCAAGTAAGATAAACGACTTATACTTTTAATCCATCCCATCATAACAATTTTATGATTAAGCTACTATAGCTCGAAAGAAGGAACTTAGAGGATAATGTTTAGCGCCCAATTTCTTTGAATATTCAAACGCCTAGCGTCTTCAATCATTGCATATATTCAAATAATATAAGCATACATTGCCACGCTAAATTATACTCAGTCATGTTGCCACAAATAAGTTTCTAGATATCAATATATCTTTCACTTGATTGTTTCTGAAAACAATTCTTTTCAGTTCCTAAATCACCTTGATCAACAAAACATTCTTTTCAAGATAAAGTAATACGGAAGCAACCATGACTTTGGATTCTAAGTAGGAAGTATTTGCTCTCTAGATCAATCAATCATTAATCGTATGGAGCTAGGTAGGAAATACCGAAAATCTACAATAGGACTCAATTTTAAATTCACTAATACGGTACCAATCTTAAATGGTATTTACCAGATCATAACAGTTATATCTCAATTAACAATCTAAGTGTAAGGTAGTTATGTGGATGCCGATGGATACTACAATTTGTGCAAATTCACTTTGATTGGTTGTTCATGATAAATAAGTTCAAGTTAATTCAAAATTATGCCATGAACTCCCACTCAAAAACAACATCCCTCTTAGTCGTCTTTAGTGATTACACGAATAAAATTCACTACACCAAAACCGATCATCACGTGAGATGATGTAGCTTCAAAGGCGAACATCAACATGTTCATCATATCATCCATATGACTCATGATTTACCTTTCGTTACGTGTTCCGAGGCCATGTCTGTACATGCTAGGCTCGCCAAGTAGAACCGTAGTATTGCGTGTGTTTCAAGGCCATGTCTGTACATGCTAGGCTTGAAAACACACGTTGTATGCGAACGTTGAGTCTGTCACACCCGATCATCACGTGGTGTCTCGAAACGACGAACTTTCTTAACGGTGCATACTTAAGGAAGAACACATTATTATCTTGATATTAAGTGAGAGGGATCATCTTATAATGCTACCGTCGCTATCTAAGCAAAACAAGATGCATAAAAGGATTAACATCACACACATCACATGTAAGGATAACTTGATATGATATGGTCCTCCTTGCACCTAATCTCCATCATGTGCATCATGGTATGATCTCCATCATTCCACCGGCGTGGTACCAAGTACCATGGCACCCCAATCTTGATTTTCCATCAATAATAAGACAACCATATGGATACCTTCCGGTATATAAATAATTTACAAAATAGATCATCTCAGAATCAAATTTGTAATATTGACCATATCACATCACATGCCCAGCAAAAACTAGTTAGACGCCTCTAATTTATTTTTGCATATTTTACTTGGCTTAGGGCTTTCGAGGATAGAACCGTTCATACCTACGAACATCAACCACAACGTTGATAAACACATTTTTAACAACCCTTCGTAGATTAGATCTTAATTATAGTAGGAGAAACGGACACCCCCTTAGCCACAAGTGAGACAACTCTCGCGTACATAGTACACGTAAACTTAGTCTGGGGCAGCTTCATCCTACTATGCCACTAAGATCATAAAATACTCAAGGAGGCAATAACATGATCAGCAACGCCCACATACGCATATGTGTTCTACCCGTACAAAACATCTACGCATAGATCCGGCTCTGATACCACTAAAGGGGTCGTTGCATAGAAAACAAAAAACTTCCTACGCGAGAGACACCCGAAAGGCCAAGATCTAATCTAGGAGATGAAGTGCAACGGTCAAAGAGAGGGTTAAGGAGAACACATACCCTCGAAGACACAGAGTGTTACGAGATCAAATCTCATTGTTGGCGTAGTCGTACTCACACCGATCCCAAGAGCGAGAAGATGTGCATCGCAATCCGGCGGTGCCTCCGTGATCGGTCACACGTACGGTTGATGACGACCTCCGTTCTCTCGATCCAGCGGGGAGGCGGAAGTAGAGGATCCCTCGGAACTCAAGCAGCACGACGGCGTGGTGGTGGTGAAGAATCCCACGGTCAGGGCTTCGCCAAGCCGTAGACCATGGAATTGAGCAGCGGGTGGAGAGGAATTGAGGTGGGCAAGTGTGTGTGAGAGAGGGAGCTCATGCCCTCTATTTATAGGAGAGGGGTAGGCAGCCCAAGGGGGGTGCGGCCAGCCCCATGGTGTGCCCCCACCTCTTGCTTCATCATGTGAGTGGACACTCCACTCACACCCACTCATTTCCCCTTAAAACTCACTTAGAAAATCCAAGAGTTTTCTTTAATAAATAAATAAAACATTTTTATTTCTTTATTTATATTCGTTAATTCCATTAACAAACATTTTCATATAGCACCTCGAATCATTTGTTAATTCTAATAACAACCATTCGACGAAAAAAAAACATTGAACTATTTCAATTTTCCTCGAAACAATTTCGGTGCTGCCCAAAATATTCTTCGATATTCCGTATCCTCTCAAACGCGTCATCGAACCTTAAGTGTGTCATCCTACGGTTCGCGAATAAGATAGACATGATCGAGACTCCTCTCTGATCAATAATCAACAACGAGATCTGGAGATCCGTGATGACTCATATATATTCAATGATGACTCTCGTGATCATGTGAACCATCAACGTCGTGAAATATTCCCTTTGTCTCGCGATATATTACTTGTCTGAGATTCGATCATTTGTATCAACCATACCTTGTTCAATCTCGTTACCGGCAAGTACTCTTTTCTCGTTCCCATGATATAACATCCTTGTGATCATATCACGTGCTTGCAAGCAGTGTTGATGTGATATCACCGAGAGGGCCCAGAGTATATCTCTCCGTCATTTTGGATGGACAAATCCCAATCTGGATCCATGATCCTCAACTAATATTTTCCGAATACCTAACGACACCTTTATAGTCACCCTGTTACAGTGTGACATTTGATGTCATCAAAGCACCCTTCCGGTATAAATGATTGACATGATCTCATGGTCTAAGGAATAAGTTACTTCGTATGTTTGACATAACAATGTAAACTTAATGACTTGATCGCATTGCTATATTCACTTTGGGTATATGTTCATCACATCATTCTTCTAATGACATGACCCCGTTATTAACAACATCCCATGTTCATGATCAGGAAATCTTGATCGTCTATTAATCAACGAGCTAGTTAAAAGAGAGGCTTTACTAGGAACCATTGTTTGTTTATTAAACACACATGTATCAACGTTTCGATTAATACAATTCTAGCATGAGAAATAAACATTCATCATAAACAACGAATAAGATAATAACCATTTTATTATTGCCTCTCGGGCATATTCCCTTCATATTGCTTCCAACAGTAGCACAAATTATTCAACACGACACAAGCATACATTCTTCCTAATTAAATTTTTCCTCACAACACAGAGTTCACAACAACACTACATGCCAAATAACCAACTAGATTATGGCAATACAAATCACTCATCACAGATGGACTTGATACTCTTCAGCTTCTCTTTGTTGCCCTCACTAACCTTGAGCAGATAAAAAAGCATGTATTCTAGCTTTTTATTCTCTTTCATGATTGCCTCTTTCTCTTCATCTCATTCTTTCTGCTTTGCCTTCATCACCTCTGACTGAGATTTTTGCACATTCTTATGCATAAGAAAATTTTCCCTAAGCACTGTCACCTCCCTCTTCAGATCCTCCAACTCATCGTCTATACTTTCCTTAATCTTCTTATAGTTTTCAGCATGCACCCTTTTCTCAGTGTCATCAACGATTCTATTCACATCAGCCATAAGACTTTGTTGTCCTTCTCAGTCATGTTCTTCTCAGCGGTTAGCTCCTCCAACATCTTGCTAGTCTGTTTTTTGTCATCAATCCTTCCACCGTTGTTATCTTCATACATAGCCCAAAGCCTAACTATAGCATTTTTCATAGTTGTTGGCCACTCTCCATCTACTCAGGACACAAACCCACAATTTTTTTACTTGCTACAAAAAGAAATTGACATACAAAATTAATAGGCAAACTAATATTTAGCTCTGCTACAAAACACAATTATCTATACTAATTATTTAGCTCTACTAATTATTTTACTGATATTCAATACAGTAATGCACATACAAAATTATTCTACTGATATTTAGCTCTACTAATTATTTTCTCTGCTAAATAATTCATAAAATGCAAAGATGTAGCTCTACTAATATTTATATTCAGATTATAAAATCATAATGCAAGCCCCACTAAAATTTATATTTAGCTCTACTGATCAGTTCCAACTACTGATATTTAGCTGGACTCAAACCTGCCCAAATTCAAGTACAATGTTCTCTGCATTTATTTTAAGTCTACAATTTCATGTGTACAAACTAATCTACTCCCTCCGTCCGGAATTAAGTGTCACAAAGTTTGACAAAAGTGGATGTATCTAACATTAAATTATGTCTAAATACATCCACTTTTGTCAAACTTTGTGACATTTAATTCCGGACAGAGGGAGTATATAATAGATACAATTAAATTAAATCTACCTCTACTACTGGCCCACATTTTTCTATACAGGCACATGCTTTGTTGAATTTGTTCTCAAATTTGCAACAAAGCACAAACAAAACTGCTAGAACTAATCTACGAACTCACATTTGCAACAGAGCACATATAGAAGCGACAACCAGTGTCAAAAACACCAAATGACACGCACTTCTGTGGCACTAACTTGTGCACACGACACAACACACTACAATCCACAGCCAAACCGTTGAAATTTGGGTCTTCCGAGGTGTATGGAGATAGTCCATGTCCACAACGTGCAATGCATAGATAAATTGTGAATCATTGAGCAAAATAGAGAGGAGATCGAGGCAAACAAAAAAATTCCCAATTCCAAACCCTGAAAATTGGGGAGCACTTACAGACAGCACCTCGGGGTTCTCGTACTCCTCGTTCCAGCTAGGCACTGCGACATGAGAAGGTCGCGATGAGATCTCTTGGACGGCGGCGATGTCTGCGGTGGCTCGAGCTAGGCATTGCGGTATAATAGCAAAGACGACAGTGGGAGACGACCTCTGCGCGTAACGTCTCTGCCCGAACATGTCCGACCCGTGCCACATCACTATCCGCAGTGGGGCCCCCTTTTCAGAAACGGTGTCAATTGCTGCTCAATTCATGATCTGGTCGATTTGAAAAGACTTAGCGCTGAGATAGTGATTTTTTGGGATTCAAACGTAAAGTGGTAGTTTTTCGAAATTTCAGCGCTAAATTGGTGATTTTATGCTAAAAATTCTTCCCATTGGTTCTTCTTGAATGGTTAGGTATAAATTCCACAATGGAGCTTCAAAGAATTCTTTCGGGGTTAATCGAAGCCAGAGGAAACAATAGAAGGATCCGACTCGGAAATAGTCATCTCCTAATCATATTAATTCATAATCAACTTGAAAGGATTTTCTCCTCATTTGTACTTGTATGATCTCAATGATTAAATCAGACCTCTTATCAATTATCATCGACTTAGAAACGAATATCCATTGTTTCTCAGTTTCTCAAAACCACGTAAGAAGATTTGTTAAACCACGATTGGTGTTCCTAGGCGCTTGTCAAGGCATGCATATGCTCGTTGGGCTATACATACATAATTCACACGCCCAAAGATAGCACTCTCGTCCATCAAAATTCACGAGCATGATCAACTGCTAAAAAATTAATGTCAAATGCAGAGTTTGAGAATCCAACATTTTTTAAACTTCCAAATCCAATCAACATCCGAGCATAATCCATATATCAAATAGCATCCGTTGAACGAAGAATACTTTGGGCGGGCAGAGCAGCTGACATGTGGAGCACACCACGGACGACCCACCGGAGTGCACAGTACAGGCTGGCGCTGCGCAGAGCGGACTCGAACTCCTCCAACATTTGGAAACCCACCCCAGCCCACCGTCCTCCTCGCCGCCTCCGCCGCACTCGAATCCTCTTCCCAAGCTATTGCTAACCAAGGCACTCACTTTATACACGCGATCAGGCGGCCCGCCGGCGGGGTTGCCTTCCTGGACATTCGATGCCCCGCCCGCGGGACCATCCCCAGGGTGCTCCCGCCGCCCGTGCTCCTCGAGGAGGACGGTGCCTTCATCCTGCTCTTGCGGGCCGCGGCCTCGACTCTGGGCGCGCGCGCCACGGGTCTCCGACGCGCCGCGACCGTTGGCCTGCTCCCGCCGTGCGTTGGCGGCTTGGCGCCGCGACCTCGGTGAGCCTTCGCTGGCCGACCATCCCCGCGCGCGTCGGCCGCGAGCTGGCATCGGTACCGTGGCCGCCGCGCTCTAGGCCGCAAGTGAGGGCGGGCGCGCATCGTCAATGCAGGCTGCCAGTCGCTCGGCTACCTGGGGATTCTGGGCGTTCCATCTAGGACGCCGTGTTGTGCGCTGGTCCGAGCCCGCCGCGCTTGTGTAATGCTAATGCCTTGCCCACACGCGGCCGGACGGGTCGAGCCACTCTGGGGGCATGCACCAGCACCACAGCGCAGCGCACCCGGCCATAGTGGAGTGCCTATAATAATAGCTACCGTCTCCGCATCCCCAAGCCAGTGTTGCTTGCCTCGCTTTGTAAAGAAAGACCATAGGATCTCGTCTCCACCTACTACCTAAACCCTTGCCTCGACACTGAACCAAAACCCCAACAAGTAAGAACATCTTCCTTCTTCCGCCCTCAGATCTAGTTTATTGGTTTGATTTTGCGGACATCGGGGAGGTTGGTACTAGCTTGGTTGCTCATCTCGTCTCGGTTGTACAGTTCGGTGCTGATCCCGTTCGTGTTGCTCCTTCTCAACCTTTTTTTCTTCTTTAGATTTCTCTACCTTGTTCTTGGTTGGTTAACCAACACGGGCTCCAACCCCAGCCGCATCCCTATTCTACCGGATGCTGTCAATTCCGTGTTCCTGTTCGTCTCAAGAACCACCTTTAGTTTTTTATCCCTTGCCCCAGATTCTTGGTTTGTTCTTGGCCACCGAGCACCGATCCACCTCATCCTGATCTACGTTCGCCTGTAATGTTCCAACTTGGTGGTCTTATACGTGCTAAAAACATTTATTATCTTCATCCATCGAGCCCCAGGTTCCTCGATTGGTGCAAAACTTTATTGTTGTGACTGGCAACTTACTTACTTCGGAATTTTTGCATTGTCATGGTAGATTCTAGAATTTGCCGTTCCTAAATTTTCGGTATTTCTCAAAATAAACCTGATTTCCATTCGACTTTAACGTCTGAACAAGCTTTTATTCGTGCCAAGACCTTTAAATTCTTATCCATAGAGCCCCAGGTTCCAAGATTGGTCCGAACTTTACTATTGTGGTCTGCTGCTACTGTGATCCAGCCACTTACTTCACTATGGGATTTGCATTTTTGTGATAGATTTAAGAATGTGTACTGCTGTTTGTTATGTCTGTACTGAAAACTTTGGTATTGCTCAAAATAAACCTGTGATATTGAGGAATTGATATTTGTGCTAGGAGTAAAACTGAAAATTACACAATCGGTGTAGGTTTTGCTTCTGTAATTTGGTTTACTATGAGACTGCTTGAAATGACTATGTTGTGCAACCGTACTGAGAATGTTGTGATTGGCAGCACCTTACAATTTGTGTTGTCGTGATAGATTCAAGAATTTGCTGTTCAAGAATTTTCCGTATTGCTCTAAATGAACCGGATTTCTTCGCCCGTAATGTTTGAACTAGCTCTTATTCGTGCCGAACACCTTTTAATTTCTTATCAATAGAACCCCAGGTTCCTAGATTAGCCCAAACTTTACTATTGTGGTCTGCTGCTACTGTGATTTAGCCACTTACTTCACTATGGGATTTGCATTTTCGTCATAGATTTAAGAATGTGTACTGCTGTTCGTTATCTCCGTACTAAAACCTTTGGTACTGCTCAAAATAAACCCTCGATATTGAGGAATTGATAGTTGTGCTAGGAGTAAAACTATATCCATGTTGCCACTGAAAATTACACAATCAGTGTAGGTTCGATCTATTTGCTTCTGTAATTTGGTTTACTATGAGACTGTTTGAAATGACATGTGTTGTGCAACCGTACTAAGAATGTTGTGATTTGGCAGATTACTTCACCTTGCAATTTGTGTTGTCGTGATAGATTCAAGAATTTGTTGTTCAAGAATTTTCCGTGTTGCTCTAAATGAATCTGATTTCTTCGCCTGTAATGTTCGAACTAGCTCTTAATCGCGAACACCTTTAAATTTCTTATTCGTAGAGCCCCAGATTCCAAGATTAGCCCGAACTTTACTATTTACTTCACTATGGAATTTGCATTTTCGTGATAGCTTCTTGAATTTGTACTGCTGTTTGTCCTCTACTAACCTTCGGTATTGCTCAAAACAAACCCCTGAAATCGATGAGTTGATAGTTGTGCTAGGAGTAAAACTTTATCCATGTTGCTACTGCAAATTTCACGATGGGTGTAGGTTCTGTTCTTTGCTTCTGTAATTTGATTTAGTATGAACTGTTTGAAATGACATGTGTTATGCAATCGTATTAAGGATGTTGTGATTTGGCAAGTTACTTCACTTTCGAATTTGCATTTTCTTGATAGATTCCAGAATTTTCTGTTCAAGAATTTTCGATATTGCTCTAAATAAACTGGATTTCTTCGCCCGTAATGTTCGAACTAGCTCTTATTCGTTCCTTTTTAATTTCTTATCCATAGAGCCCCAGGTTCATAGATTAGTCCGAACATTACTATTGTGGTCTGCTGGTACTGTGATTTGGCCACTTACTTCACTGTGGAATTTGCATTTTGGTGACAGATTCAAGAATTTGTAATGCTGTTTGTTAGCTCTGTACTAAAACCTTCCGTATTGCTCAAAATAAACCCGTGATATCGATGAATTGATAATTGTGCTAGGAGTAAAATTGTATCCATGTTGCTACTAAAAATTGCACAATGGGCTTACATTCTGTCTGTTTTATTCCGTAATTTGGTTTACTATTAGCCTGTCTTGATGAAACAATCTCATGAGACTGTTTGAAATGACAGGGACCATGAAGCTTCCGCACAAAGATCATCCTATGAGATGTGGATACACCGAGTGAGTATTGCATCTTCTTTAACATGAACACACTATATTAATTATTTTCTAACCACCATGCTCCTTTTGTGTTATTAGGAGGGAACTGAACATGCGGGTTGGTCAGCTGAGAAAGTATGTGCCAGATGCAACTGCGCCTCCGAAACCGGTATGTTATGAAATCTGTATTGACATGTGTTCTATGAACAAAAGTTACATTGCTTGTTATCAAATCTGAACTTATTGTTGTTCCATCAGTAACACTTAGATCGCTTGAGCAGTTGGGTTGGTGTTCCTTTTGCAACCATCTGGTCCTTTTGTTCTTAGGGACATAAATATATTGCATTGTTGTTTGAGTTAAGGTGATTTTACAACTCATAAGTTTTATCATACAAAAAAACATCTCAAATGTACTTTTTCATAGGATATGTGATTTTTGGAGATTGCCTAGTGGATATGAACATTCTCGAATTTTCTTTTCAAACTCCATAAAACCATTTTCACAACGTTATTGTAATTTTGTTCTATGTAGGCGTACCTACTCACCCGTACGGAGTTCCTCAAACAAGTACATGTACCTCTTTACACCATAAATCTTGAGAAAGGTCTGAAGGATTTTAATCTACAGAAGCACATCAACCGAATTCATGCAGCTGTGTCACTGAGATGCAAGGAGTTCACTAGAGCAATACCACATTTGCCCGGCACTTATGATATGGCATGCATAGAGCTGATAACAAGAAAGCATGGTCCAGTCGACGTTTGCTTCTCGCTGAGAGATTTGTATTGCCGTGGTATATACCTTAGGAAATCGAAGATTTTCTATGAGAATGTTGATGCAGGCTGCAACACTAATCCAACCACCACAGGGTTTTGGGTCGAGGGATCTCTTCCCCTTGGCTGGGGGGGTCACAAATATTCCGATCTGGGAATTCAATTCCCCCTTCAGTTGACCAGTCAGAGGTTTGTTAAATACTATATCTCAATGGCAAGTCTAGGCACCGAGGATAAAGATCTGGCTGGAGCATTGTACGGCATGGGGATGTTTGCACTGCTTTTCATTGAGCCTGTCCGCCAACTCGTGGTGCAAACATTTCTTCAACCTCGGAAAAACAAAAATGCTGAAGAGTATGGTACTCTCACAGACCCGGGTGATGTCATGAAGGCGATACGTGACTGGGGGAAAGATTGCTTAATAGCACAAGGTCTGGAGAAAGAGACTGACCACGTCTTGCGTGAAGACCCTGCAGTAGATTATGGAGAGAGAGCTGCAGCTCTTGCCAACATCAAGACTATCAACTACGCAGGGATTCTTTACTACCTCTGAAGTTCTGAGTTGGGTTAGTGCTTTGCTTGTCTTGTTCTTACAGTTATTCCACAATATGCAAAGATCCAGAATTGAAAGCTTCCGTAGGCAGTTCAGATTTTAATGGCACTAAGATGATTCTGTCGACCTGAAAGTATCAGTTCACATCCTTTTGCCTTTCTGCATAATGGGCTCTCTGGCTGGAAAGAAGTGACCCAGAAGGAGGTGTTATCTTGCAGAGTCTAAAAGTAAGATTGGAAGCTTGTCTGACTTTTAAGTCCAGAACATTTTAGCATCGTCTCAGACAAGTAGTACTTCAATTGTGTATTGATTCTTCTGATGTTCATTTGTAACCAACCTGAGTTTATCTTAGTTGTAGTACTGATGTTCCTGTTGTGATCCACCTCAGTCTCTTCTCTTCAGTGGCTTACTTGGAACAAGTTCTAAATGAGTTATGCATATTTTCTGCTAGTAAGACAGCATGCAACTCTTTTCTCTATTTTGTGTGATGTGCATGTGCTGGTTAATGCTAGTTTGTAACTTGCTTGCCCAACATATATAAATTCGTGGTATTTTCGTTCTGTTCATACCACCCATCAGCGGTTCATGGAAACCCCTCTGGATCGTATAGTTTTGTTTGCTCCGTTTGTTCATTTGTTTATAATCTTATTCAAGGAGAGGCGACGCAAAAATCTAGGAATGTGTAGGAAAAATTGTCTTTGTCCTTTATGTATTCTGACTGGAAACTGCAGGGAAGCCCTGATAGTGATTTTATCGGGCTGTGCTAGATCACGTTCACCCGTCATCACGGTTGAATTCCGACACCGAGAGCGAGACACGGTGCGGAGCAAAACGCCTTCCCTGGATGCGCGTGGGTGTGCCTCACCGTGGCCACGAGTACCCGCGTAGGAGCGTTCCTGGATTTTTATCGAAGTAGAAAAGTTTTTTTTTTTTTGCATGGAAGTAGAAAAGATATTTGCAAAGAAACATTCCGCACTGAATTCGTCTTTTTGTTTTGTTTTGTCAATGTGTTAATAGGATTCGGAGTTGACATGTATTCCCTCCGTTTAACAATACTTGACTTCCAGTATTGTTAAACGGAGGGAGCAGTCGCATTGTAATATTATTTATGTCAATGTATTAGAAAACAAATCACCACAGTTTTGTAAGGCTGCCGTGGCTGCGAAGAAGCCTTTACATATATACTCCAAAAAACATAAGTTATGTTGCCAGGTCTTTAAGCAGGTTTTCCAGGAGGAGAAACTAGGTTGGTTATCTCTTTCCTTTTTTCCGTTTATCTATATCCAAATACGCAGAAACACTGTCATGAAGATCTTTGTTTTCTGCAAGAAGAGTCTGCCTTAGAAAGAACTGGTTCACAAATCTTAATTGAGATTTTTTGCATCACACTTTCGTTTCCAGATATAAAAAGAACACTTCTTACACATCTCCATGTGTCTGCATCTTCTTGTGCCCGGTGTTTCTAAAATAATGATCACTACACAAACTACAGAGCGAAATGCATTGGTCCCAGCAACTAAAAACATCCATATCCGAGTTGGACTTGAAATCAAATAATTGTTTTCAGCTTCATAATCATGACAGATGAGGTGCACAGGAATGATTTTTCTTTTTCCACAGGGCACGACGATATTTCTGAGAGTACGCACTTCACAGGGTAAAACAGGACTGCAGAGCCAGCCAGCATAGAATGTTTATTACACAATTAAGATCCATATACTATTTGCAGTAAACAAGTATCAGGTCACTCAGCTACTACATACATCAGTTTGAATTGGATATCTTGGCAATGGTACCAACTAGTTTCCAAATTCCAATAAACGGTATCATAGACCAACATTGAAACATGACTTCTATCAACCTCAGCAATTAGCCGGCAAGCTTCATGGTCCAAAACTAGCATTCCCAGAGATCACAGGATGCTAGATCTCACGCCGATCATTTCTGCCAAAGAAAAAACTTGGTAAACTAAATCGTAACAATGAGCCAAAAACTGTAGTCATAACACTATAGCAGGAGTAACAAACTAACTCAGTTTCAAATTTCAGAAGTTCACTCAACAAACAAGGGGACAGAAAATGTGAGCATGTGTAAGCAGAGGTACACAACAAGATTGGATACACAGAACTCTGGCGCTGAATAATTATCTACATTCATACATAAAAATTATCTTCAATTACGCAAACAACACTAGAGCTTTACAGACCAGGTTGACAAATCCTATTAGTGTGTGGGGACTGGGGAGGGAAGCATAGCTAGTAGAAAAAGCGTAGGCGACAAACAGATTTCAGACTACAATTATTTTGGTTACATACTTTTACTATCCTATTTGTAAATCAGCATCTGGTATTTCCCTAGTGCGGTCCTAATGCCCTATGAAAGACAACGGAGGCCATTAAAAGATCACATGCTAATAAACTGCAATTTCAGAGCTCATGGTATTTTGGTTCAATCCAGATACGCTACGAGTGAGCCAAAATTAAGGTGCATAGAGAAATAAGACTAGCGTGCTTACTTTTCTTGCCGATCAACCATCATCTTCCTCTCTTGCTCCTCCTGCTCATACATATGGTAAAGCTTCTTGATCAGATTCTCCACGGGGACGGTAATGTCTATGAAAGCAATGCCAGGAATGGCATACAGAGTCTCCTCCTTGAACTCTGAGGAGACGTAGAACGACCTCTCGGTGAAGCTCAAGGCAACAGTCCATGCCATGTGTAACACAAATAGAAATTCACCAAGCTTAACACCTAATCCATCCACGTAGGACATGATGGAAATCCCCTCGCCGCTGGGCATCCTCCTGACGACGGCGACCTCGTTGAGCGGGGTGAGCCAGCTGTCTTTGAGGACGCCTACTCTTAGATCCGGCCAGCTGTAACTGCCCACACCGTGCGAGAGAGCGCCCGGCTGCCCGTCCTCACCAGCCTCCTCCAGACGAGAAGACCCGTCGCTGTCAACGACGAGGCGAGCTAGGCGCAGAGCTGAAGTGTACCCTGACCGCTCCGGGGGGAAGTGCGCATACTTCTTCCGCCACCACGACAACTTCGCGTTCTTAGCCGAGGCCTTGATCTTGAAGAGAAGGAAGGAGGTCGCCTCGGGACCTTTTTCCTTCCTCTCGCCGACAAAGCGACCGAATCTTTCCCATTGATAGAGCTCAGGATCAAACCGTATTCTGTCGAAGGAGGCGAGGAGGTCAGCATGTAGAGTGGTAAACACTATCTTGTACATGGTGATGCAGTTCTTCGCGAGGGGAGGCGTGTTCGTCCCCGAGCCCGCTCTCGACAGCGAGAGCGCGGACGTCTTGGTCTGTCAGATTGGACCAGATAGCGACGCGGAGGAAGTTCTTCGTCTCTTCGTTGTTGAGTCTGCTCTTGACGGCGAGTGACAGGAACTCACGCAACTCCTCTGCCGATCGCCGTTCCTGGACGGAATTCCCCTTCTCCCGCTTCTCCAGCTTCCTCCGGTAGCCGATCGAGAGGGCCTCCTCTATTCCCAGCGGTCCCGCTCCCTCGGCGATCTCGATCACTTTCCTGTTCTCGCGCTCGGTCCGGGCGGCGAGCGAGAGCGTCTTCTCCAATTCCTTCAATTCCTCCACCAGTTGCCATCCCAGAACGGAATCCGGAGTCTTCACCTTCTGCCGCGCGACGAATGGGAGCGACTCCTCAAGCTCCTCGGACGACCGCCGTCGCCTGTCTTCACTCGCGTGGACGGGATCGATCTTCATCTCCACCTCCATCTCGGGCTCCCCGCCGGCCGACGACGCGAGGTTTTTTCTAGGTTAGCCGCCGCCGACGAGAGGTAGGGCTTGTCTAGTTTACCCTTTTTCTTTTCTCTAGGCACCCAAACGTTTTGTGCTGACCTGCTGGGCCCGAAGTCTTGGAAAATATGAAGTTAGCCCACGAAGGCCTAGTTAGGCGGCGGCGCCACCCTACTCGCCTCCTAGTCCCCCAGGCCCAGCAGACATCCTTCCCCCTCCTCCCTTCTCCCCGCAAGGTTTTAGCTCCGCCTCCACCGCCGCGCCACCGCCGCCTCCACCGGCCACCGCCACTGCGTCAGAGAAGTGAAGTAGAGGAGAGCACGAGAAGCCGGGAGGATGGGGAAGAAGCAGAAGAAGCCGGGGAAGGGCAAGGAGAAGACGGAGCGGAAGACGGCCAAGGGGGAGGAGAAGCGCGCCCGCCGCGAGGCCGGCAAGGTCGGCGAGGAGGACGACATCGACGCCATCCTCGTCAGTACTCTCTCCCCCTAACCTCTCCGCCTCACCTTGCTCATGCCCGTCTAGTTCGATCAGCTCACTTTCCGGTGCTTGGTGCGTTCTGTTCAGCTGCTGCTCTGCATCTGCCAATGGAGCCCGTCAACTGAAAGTCTGATATGTTTATTTCAGTATATGCTTCGTCGTGCTGCAACTGTCCGATCAATTTCGCACTTGTTCTGCTCAATTTGTTAATATTTTGGATATTGCCGTTCATCCTATTTTGCTCATCTTTTCCCCCCCATTGGGTTTTATTTGTGCTGCAGAAAAACATACAGAAGGAGGAGGCGAAGAAGAAGGAGGTCCATGTGGATGAAAATGTCCCTGCGCCATCTCCCCGGTCAAATGGCTCGGTAAGGCCTTGCACAGATTCAAATTATGGTTACTGCTCGGCTTTCTGTACTTGGTAGTTGTGTAGTTGAAACAAACTGGGAAGCATTAATTTATATGCCTGTGAAAGTTTAGGTGCTTAGAAGTTAGAAAGCTCTTTGAATATGAGTAAGTTCTGCAAATCTATTAAAAATGATGAGGGGGTTATTCAACTAAAAATGATGATCATTTGGTGATACATGAATGAACCTGCCATTTGCCCCAAGTACGAACTTGTTCGGTCTTTTCATTAGGGAATGGGCTATGCCCAAATAAAAGCTTTTTATTTACTGAGTGCCATTTACATGTTTTTTATTTATATAAAGTATGGCAATTAATTCGTGTTACTTATATTGTCTGTGATGGTACACAGCAGATGTACACATAAGCTTTCAGCTGAGCAAATAAATTTTATGAAGATTAAGTTTGAAAATTTGATGTGATTCTTTTTAAAATGCAGCTTACGATCAATCCATCGAAAGACTCAGAGTTGATTCTGTATGGGGGAGAGTTCTACAATGGTAGCAAGGTGGAGAACATATCTTCTGTGATTTTTATTGTTCATTCCATGTGATATGAACATATGATTAACCTATTTCAATATTTTTTCCATGCTCTTTCATGAGGTTTTTCGGTATTCCTTCATACACTATTTTATTTGCCGGCATTGCACTTCCACAGTAACACAATGGTCCATTAGTCCCTTTCTTTGACGTTTTTACTAGTTCCCTCTCCATGGTAAATAGTTCCAGTAGTGCTGAATATTGACTGTGTGTATCTGCAGACCTTCGTTTATGGTGATCTTTACCGTTACGATGTAGAAAAAAATGAGTGGAAGTTGGTATCTAGTCCTAACAGTCCACCTCCACGAAGTGCTCACCAGGCGGTTGCCTGGAAGAATAACGTATACATGTTTGGTAATATAACTTTACACTCATGAAGACATTTTATGAGTAAATATGTATTTCAGTTTTCTGGATTTATTTTTTCTTTTGATGTTTCAGGTGGGGAATTTACTTCACCGAACCAAGAACGTTTTCATCATTACAAGGTTGAAAAATAATGTCTAAATTTTGCAATTACTGTTTTGGGAATGCTTTCTTGGCATTAAGCATTTCATATATGATATATCTGCAATGATAGACTGTGCAATAGCTTCAGCTTTCAAATACGACTTATGTTTGGCTTGTTTTTCAAATTTGAACCAAGAGAAATACTAATCATATCTGTGATATCTTTATATTAAACTATAAGTTGAACATGTTGCTCTTCAAAAGTTAACCTGCTTTGTTTTTAACTTGGAATTGCTAGACATGATACTATTTTTTTATTCCTGATTTGCTTCCTTTTTTATCTAACATCACTGGATAAATATCTGGCTGTTATTATGCATGTTAAATTCAGCAACCATAAATATGGTACATCTTGTCCCTTGGATGGTTTTCTACTGCAGGACTTTTGGACGCTGGATCTCAAAACAAATCAATGGGAACAAATTCTTGCTAAGGGATGCCCAAGTGCACGTTCAGGACACAGAATGGTTAATGTCTTTATGCCGAAACTACTTGTTAGCTGTTATGGTTTTGCTTCAATCTTTTTTGCATTATGAGCACTAAGCTCCCAGCATAGTATCATTCCTGTAGTACTAGAAGTTGTAGGAAACATGAGGTTGTGATGCAAGCGCATTTGGTAGTTCTGTAGGATGACCATATTTTGGACAATCTAGTGTCTCAATACAGAACAAGATATTTAATCAGGCCATCTAGGGAGTGATCTAAGTAAATAAGTGAATTGATATTTTTTTTCTCTTTGTTCATTGCTAAGCTGGTCTGTGTTTCTTTCTGCAGGTCCTTTACAAGCACAAGATTGTGCTATTTGGCGGCTTTTATGACACTCTTAGGGAAGTGAGGTTAGTCCGTATGACCTGTGTTTAGCTTGTGGCCAAGTTATTTGAGTCGTACTTAATTATGGATATATCTGCTCTAGAGGTAGTAAAAGTTATGTCCTAGTTACAAGTTACAACTTATGCATCACTTGAGTAATAGTATAACATTCTTCAAGTTGGTCATTCACAAGTAAACACAGAAAGAACTAATGGCGTAGAGTATGTTCTGAATAGTTAATCACATAATAAAATGATGTGGATTTGCTTGTTAACCATATCCTTCTGCAGGTACTACAATGATCTGCATGTTTTTGATTTGGATAATTTTAAGGTGAGTAAGACCATGTTTTTTCATTCAGTACTGCTATTAACATAAAGTATGTCTTAGTAACATATAAAGCCATTATTGATAATGTTGGTATTTTAGTGGGAAGAAATTAAGCCTCGTCCTGGGTGCCTGTGGCCAAGTCCTAGAAGTGGCTTTCAACTTCTTGTTTACCAAGATCAGGCAAGGCTCTCTTACCTAGATAGTTAGTATGCTGATACTTTGCTCTCAGCTGGACATAGCATGTGTCCAACAAAAGTCCAAATTGTGCTCTGATCTACCGGTTCTGACATCTTTAATTGTTTGTGTCAATACTCATTCAATAAATATGGCATAAACCTGTTATGCTGTGTCCTTTATTAATTTAACACGTAAGTATAATGAATTTTTTTTCTGTAGATATATATGTATGGTGGATATTTTAAAGAAGTTTCTTCTGACAAAAATGCATCAGAAAAAGGGACGGTTCATGCAGATATGTGGTCTCTTGATCCTCGTACTTGGGAGTGGAATAAGGTCAATTCTTGCATTTCTCTTTATATCTGTATCTACTGAGTTCTGTACCCCATGTACATGATGTACTTAAGCCATCATGACAATGTTCTAAATTTTTCTTCAAGGTCTGCATAGTATAGCTGAATGTTTACAATATTTACTTCTTTCCGACTTGAATTCTTGATAGGTTAAGAAGACTGGGATGCCACCTGGCCCCAGAGCTGGGTTTTCTATGTGTTCACAAGAAAAGGGCTGTCCTTTTTGGTGGCGTTGTAGATATGGAAGTTGAAGGTTACTTTGAACTGAACTTTGCTTATGCTTAACTATTTAGGTTCTTCTGCTTTATATTTGATATCATGTGCCCTTTGTTTCCTCTTTTTGGTGATTGAGATGGTCAAATCCACAAACAAAAATAGCTGCTTCAAGTTTTCAAGCTCTAGGGGTATTTCCATATGTTTTCAAGCCTTTGCTAATTTCTCTCCCAAATTTCTGTGAATGCAGCTGATGTCCTTATGAGCATGTTTATGAACGAGCTGTATGGATTCCAGTTGGACAATCATCGTTGGTACGCACTATTTCAGCATCATTTCTGCAACTTTGATATTTCATTTATTTTCAAGTAAATTAGGTTAATTACAAAAAAAACTCGACCAAACAGGCACCCACATCCGGTGGCATTTCGTAAGAACGATTGAGACAACAGTATCAAATTAAGTTAGTTATAGCCCTGCTTATTGTTATTATTTATTTTAAAAATTTAAAAAGCTTTGTTGAACAAACTTCTGCAGCTGTTACATATAACAAAATATGTCAGTGTTAGCAACATTGCACAGTCGAGCATATCATATTTTTAGCTTTTGGCCAACTTTTAGTTTCATTAAATTGAAATAGGTGAACTGTTATCGTCTTGGATTGAACTTCCGCTTGTAATGTTCTTGTGGTTATCTAGACTCTACGTTAGTTAATACTCTGAAAATTAGATACTTCATAGTACTCTTGGGATTGCTTTTAATTCCCCAACATATACTTTTCTTTTGAAGAATTATGCAGTGATGTTGGATGTCATTGACAGTTTGACATTGGTTACAGATTAACTGGCTGGCAGTTCACATATTTGTAGTTTAAATGTGAAAGCTTGTTCTTTCTTATTTAGTTTTTGCATTTGTTTGTATGTTTAATTGATTGTTTTCATTGGATGTCTCAGGTATCCTTTGGAGCTCAGGAAAGACAAGCCTGCTAAAAATAAGGTGATTCCTCAAATTGATGTAATATTGTGATCAGCCATGTCTCTGTTTATCGTTGATAATCTTTACAAGTCTGGCCCAAAGCTACTGTAGATTTTACTCTGCAGAAATGCCTTTAGTTAAATGTGAGATACACAAGTAATTTTGTGGTTTAGAGTATAGCTGTTGTGTATACATGCACTTATTTTGAACTTAATATTTTGAATGTTTGCTTAGCAAGTGGCCCACTTAGCTGTCCTGAATGCTTATTAGTTTATGCTGACGGTTGTTTACCATGCATAGACGAAGGATACCAAAAGAAAAGAAGCAGTGAATGATTCAGAAAATAATATTGGTAATGAGAATGATGATCCCATGGACGACTCAGAGGAAGCTACCGATGGTCAATCTGAAGTCCGTGGAGTTTCTACTCACTTGACCAAGAGTCTAACCTTGACTAAAGTTGGCTCAAGCCAAAACGCTGATGTCATCTCTGATTCAACAGCAGAAGAAGCAATCCCAGAGGTTATTTCCTACTACCTCCGGTCCGTAAAAACTGTCGTAAAAACTGAACTGCATATGTACAAATCCATGTACATGCTGCGCCATTTTTTCCGGACCGGAGGGAGTATCTTGGATGACTATTTGTAAACCATTTTCGATGTTTACATCCTAACGATACTTCTGTTGCTCACTTAATCTTTTGTTACTGACAGGCAATTAAGCCCATTGGTCGTATCAATGCATCAATGGCTGTAGGGAAAGATATGCTATACTTATATGGAGGAATGATGGAAGTGAAAGATAGAGAAATCACTCTTGATGATTTATATTCACTTAACCTGAGTAAACTAGATGAGTGGAAGTGTATCATTCCGGTCAGTTGCATATTGCCTTTCTCTTGATATCTTTCATTTTTCATTTTTGTTGGAGTACACAACAAATTATCTGCTAGTCATTTCATAACTATTCCCAAAAAATTTGAACTCATCTGTGCTCTCCGTTCTTTTGCAGGCATCTGAATCTGAATGGTTAGAAATTTCTGACGATGAGGATGATGATGAGGATGAGGACGATGAAAATGATAGTGCTGATGATGCTATGCAGACAGATGAAGAGGATGAAGAGGTACGCACTAGGACTCAAGGTTCCTACACATATGTTGTGGAGAACAATATTACCTACTTGGTTTCCCTGCTTCCTGCTAGTCATAGTGATATTGTAAAAAGTTTTGCTGAGTTAACTTGGGTTGTGACTGATTTATCCGATTCTAATCAATTGTACGTTTTCTTGACACATGGATTTTTTTTTCAAGAATGTTGTTTGGAAAACGGGGAAAATGATCATAGTTGATATTTATCACAATTATTGCTAGAAACCAGATAATCTGCTAATTTCCATCCTGTTTTGTTTCAAGAATTCAAGTTGAGTATAGGAGTTAGGCTAAAATATTGCATAATAGATGAGGCAGTCACAAACTGGTACACCAACACTTTCCACTTGAGGATTAGTAACGAAAGTCTTAAGAGCATCACAGACATACGTTTTCCCATAGAGCCGATACCATAGTATTTTGTCGCTTTAATATCTAGAACTAGGAAGGCTCCAATGTTACTTTATTGGTATATGTTGTCATTCATGAACTCTATAGTTGAGTTGGGCTGTTGGTAGAGGACTCATTTTGTTATATTGGCTATTGCACTTAGGGACTTAGGGGTCCTGAAGATGCTCATGGTAGTTTGGCATGCTTCCATGAGTGGTCAACTTGAGCTGTCAGCTTAATTATTTTATTATTGTTGTAGCTTTTGGTTGGTCCAGTAGTTACGAAAATTGTAAGTACTTGACAACGTCAGAGAGCTCTGGTTTGTGATGATATTTTTTTTGGGGGGGCAAAGTGATGAATTAACCTAGTTGGACGTTAGAAAAGAAGTAGGGATGCTTTTGACTAATATGGTTAATCTCATGGCTGAGTTTAGATTTATACTGATGTTTATCCTTTTTTCCTTAGTGGCTATAGTTTTCAATCATTTGTGTGGTTATAAACTGGATTCCTTGATATGCCTGTGTAGTCCGATGAAGAGGCTGAGAAGAATGTAGATATGTCCGGTGCTGTGTCACTACTGAAGGGTGAACGTAAGAAGCTGCGCAGAAAAGAGAAGCGTGCCCGGATAGAACAAATCAGGGTTATACTCGGCCTTTCGGATTCTCAAAGGACCCCAACGGTAATGCTGTAACTTATTAGGAATGTTTAATCTTTTCTGTTCATTTGTGGATTCGCAAAGGACAACAAAGGTCATTCTTGGGATGTTAATTTTAAAGCAATATTTGGCCAACCGTTTGTTAACTGCAGTCTGAAAACCAAACCATTTTCTTTTATTAATTTCCATTTGTTTATTTTGAAGCCCGGAGAATCACTGAGGGATTTCTACAAGAGAACAAACATGTACTGGCAAATGGCTGCCTATGAGCACACTGAGCACACCGGAAAGGTTTACTTCCCGTTGCTTTCTTTTACATCCCGCTGTAGGTTGTCTGTTGTATTTATTAATCTTGCACGCTCGATTGCAGGAGCTGCGCAAAGATGGTTTTGATCTTGCCGAAAGTCGATTCAAGGAGCTGAAGCCCATACTTGATGAGGTGATCTTCGTGTGCTACAGCCAGTACCTTGGCTTGAAAAGAAATTCAAAATATCTAGGATAAAATATGTGGTACTAATTATGAATCAACTCACTTGGTGCGCATTTTCAGCTGGCTGTGCTGGAGGCTGAACAGAAGGCAGAGGAAGAAGCCAGCGGGGCAACCAGTTCCAAGAAAGACACGAAGAAAGGGAAGCAGAAGAGATAGTGTTGGTTCCCCAGGGAGCAAGCAAGCGTGTCTGTGGAACATAATTCATGGACAAAATTTGCCAAGGTGTTTGTAATCTGTATACATTTTTTTTTGTTTCCTTCTCATAGGAATTTGGTGGATGCGTCTGACGCATACATACATGCTATGCTAGTGTTAGAATATCCTCTTGTACTGGTGTGGCAGAGACGTGTTAGTGGTGTTTTTCAGGCTGTTACTGCTGCATATGCTGCGATGACAAAGTAAGTAGTAAGCATGAGTCAAATTAAAGAAGTCTATTTTGCCGGCCGTGCTTCCAAAGAGGAATTCAGCAGTTTGCTTGCCGTTCCCTAGTCGGCTTTGCTGAAATATGTTTCCTTGGTGATATGTGCGCGTAAACGGAGTCAAAATGCTGGCTGTGGCTTGCAAATTAAGCGTTGAAATCCTTAGCTCTTGTTTCGTTCTCTTGTTGCTGCCCCAGTGCCCCGGACCTGTTGAAGCCAATCTGTGCCCAGAAGCTGTTGGAGAATGTGACAGTCGCCGCCACGTTAGACCGAAGTGGCCGAAACATGCAATTGTCCCGAGCCAAAACGGCAAGTTCCCGGGTTATGTTGTTGCGGCTGATAATGATTTGAAGTCCAAAGTCGCACTAGGAGTTGTATGCTGTTGGTCCAGAAATCCCCGTCGATGCTTGCTGAACTATGTGGCCGTGAGGAGCGCTGGTACCTCGACGAATTCACTTTCACTCCCGCTCCTGGTTTTCATTCTACTCCTTTCTGCGCGTGTTGGCGTGATAGCTTCGCTGGACTGTGTAGTACATTCTTTTTTTGTGAGGGAATGTACTGGTTTGGTTGGTCGGGAGAGTTGCCGCCTCCGGGTACCTGTAACACGAGCTTCGTTCCGACACAAAGAAGCTCGGCATGCAAAGAGCGTGCTTGCATAACTCGTGTGGCACGAACCAGGGGGTTCAAGGTTTCAAGCATTTCTGCCTGCCATCGCCAGCCTCGCCAACTTTCAACGCCCACACAACCCGCATAGCCCACCACACCTCGATCACCAATCAGTT
This sequence comes from Alopecurus myosuroides, assembly GCA_028641055.1. Taxonomy (NCBI): domain Eukaryota; kingdom Viridiplantae; phylum Streptophyta; class Magnoliopsida; order Poales; family Poaceae; genus Alopecurus; species Alopecurus myosuroides. Next base: position 202,798 of record JAPCYS010000012.1, read on the forward strand.
TTGATCAAATCATACCACTTCACTCGCTTGGACTGCCTTCAACGTATACAGAAATTCATCAGTTTCTCTACTTTTCAGAGGATTTCATGAAAATTTTTGTTCAAGTTTTACTACTCTCTCATATTAATTGTCGCAAAATTGATAAAAGTGGATGTATCTAGACATATTTTAGTGTCAGATACATCTACTTTTATCCAAATCCGAGACAATTAATATGAGATATCCACCGCAAAAAAAATTAATACAGTATTAGATATCGGATGAGAGTATAAAAAATTAATATCGGATGAGCAGCGACCAGCCAGCCAGCCACCGTCCTCTCCCCGGCCGGGGCTCTATATATACAGCCGCCGATCGCATTCGGTTCCAGCTTCACCTACAGCTTCCCACTGCCCAGCCGTCTTGACCTCCGCGGCCACGCGCGCGCTCGCTTCCTTTCCCGTAGAATGGCCGCTGCAATCGCGCAGCAGCCCGCGTGGGCGCACGCGCTCGCGGCGGTGGGCCTCCTCGTCGCGTCGCGCAACGCCGTGCGCCTGGTGCTGTGGCTCTACGCGGCGTTCCTCCGCCCCGCCAAGCCGCTGCGGCGCCGCTACGGTGCCTGGGCCGTCGTCACGGGCGCCACGGACGGCATCGGCCGCGCGCTCGCCCTCGAGTTCGCCGCAAAGGGGCTCGGCGTCGTCCTCGTCGGCCGCAGCCCCGACAAGCTCGCCGCGGTCGCCAAGGAGATCGCGACCAGGCGCCCCGGCGCCGAGACGCGCACCTTCGTCATCGACTTCGCCGCCGACGGGCTCGCCGCGAACGTGGCCGCGCTCGCGGAGTCTCTCCGGGGCCTCGACGTCGGCGTGCTCGTCAACAACGCCGGCCTCTGCTACCCGTACGCGCGCTACTTCCACGAGGTGGACGAGGCGCTCGCCAGGGACCTCATACGCCTCAACGTCGAGGCCGTCACGCGGGTCACGCACGCCGTGCTGCACGGCATGGTGCAGCGCAAGCGGGGCGCCATCGTGAACATCGGCTCCGGCGCCGCCTCCATCCTGCCGTCCGACCCGCTCTACTCCGTCTACGCTGCCACGAAAGCGTGAGTACCCCTTTCCAAGCTCCTTACTTTCAGGATTCACTATGCATTCCCTGACTTATTCAAATTTGTCGATTTCACCTTGATTACTCTTGATCATGTGAATTACGTTAAAGAACAATAAGCGGGTCAAACACACATAGAAACGAGAGTAAAAAGGATGATGTAGGGATACACCTTAAAAAAAAAAATCAGTGGCATAATTCAGCTGCTTTACTTGTTATGTGTTCAGTACCTATGATACTGTGTTGCATCATTAGTCATAATGCTGAGTACTAGTTTCGTATAATTCCACATTTTTTCTCATATAATCACTTTTCATTTCCTCGCAAATAATACCAAATCGACTACATCTTGCGAATGTACAATTGCACAACTCTTAGACGGGTTCCCATTTCTTTGTGGCGGTTACATGTAACGATGGTTATTTAAGAAATTGATTCATTTTATTTGTGTTCTTGTTGCCGAAGCAAGAACAGGAGATCTGGATGCCATTCAATATACAAACACAAATCACAAATAAGGAAATAGAGTTTACAAAATTCAGTTAACGGTCGGACAAATTTGAGCTCATATTAATAATGTGTTCGAGAGAAACTTGTTGTTCTAGTTCTACGTCCAAAATTTAGGTTTAAATTTCAAAACCGGAGGAGAGTCTATTGCGAATGGTTTCAGAGTTCGGGGGTGTAACCGGAACTAAATCTATGTTCGGGTTGCAAGGTGAAATCTATGAAGCACAATAAACTTCTCTCTCATACAAAAGGACATTCATTTGTTTCAAAAGGATGATCCTATGGTATCAAAGCCAAACTGCAATGGCGAAATTATATCTTATTCCTCTCTCCGTAGCTATCTTTATTTATTTTGTTTTCTCTGTTTTTATTTAGAAATGGCACTAAGGCTGCTTTGTCTTTACTATCTCAGATATGTCGATCAGTTCTCGAGAAGCCTTTATGTTGAGTACAAGAACAAAGGCATCGATGTGCAATGTCAGGTACTAGCAAAACATTGTTGGTGGTTAACATGTTTGACCTATTTTTTATATCCCTCTTTTATTCAAGTTTACGTTTCTTATACAACATAATTAAGCAAAACTTTTGAATATTGTGTCGTGTTTGTTAGCTACTTTTCTTATTTAGATCGTCCTCCGTTGCTAAAAAAAAGACATATACATTTTTAAGTCAATCAATGTAAATTTTGATTAACGATCGACAATTATAAAACTATGTAGGTATGATATGAAAATACATTTCATTATATATTTAAGGATATTGGTTGATATTTTCGATGTTCGCAATTTTTTCTACAAACTAGGTCAACCTTTACATTGTTTGATTTCGATCAAAATCTACACGACTTTTTTTGAGAAACAGAGGAAGTAATATTTCTTCTCTAGCATGGTTTAGGATTTTCAGACTCCGCTTGTCAACAGAGACATGATTTTCTCATGCATGATGTCCTGATTCCCGAGTCCGTTAACATATATCTGTACACTCGTACTGGATCGTGCACTAGATAGGGCACTTTTAGAATCTGTTTGATGACCATGACGCCTGAGCTTCCAACGAGAAACTGGATTCATGACATGCGGAAACAGTGGGCGCACGTGCACCTAACTTGTTGTTCTGGGCGAAGGCACTTTAAAACCAGATTCGTTTGTCTCAACACGTTTAAAATCCTCTGAAACAATGCTCCCTTCCCCGTGACGCCCACTGAGCGCTCTTCTGATTAATTTTCCCAGGCGCCCATGTACGTGGCGACGAAGATGGCCTCGATCAGGGAGGCGTCCCTGTTCGCGCCGTCCCCGGAGACGTACGCCCGCGCCGCCGTGCGCTACATCGGGTACGAGCCCCGGTGCACGCCGCACTGGGCGCACGCCCTCATCTGGTTCCTCTTCTCCGTCGTCCCGGAGCCCTTCGCCGACAGGTACCTGCTCAACATGTCCCTGGGTATCCGCGACAAGGGCCGCGCCAAGGAGGCGAGGAAGAAAGCGCTGTGATGTAAGCACGCCCAGTGAGGCACCTGCATGCGTGCACGCTCGCAAAAGATTCAGATAAAGAGCTCTATGATAGTACAGTGCGTGTTACGGATTGTAATAACGAGATTAACCTGCCGTGTTTTGTTTGAGTAATGAATAAACTCGGATGGTTGTGAGAAAAAAGTTGGAAGAAGATGATTCGGTTCCTTCAGTAACGACACCACATGACTAAAACGATTCGATGCAGCCTTCCCTTTCCCCTCCTTAGCATGAAAACTGATAGTGGATAATCTGATATTCATGTCCGAGAACTGAAAATGAGCGTGGAAATATCTGAATTCGAACAAAATAGTAATGAAAGTAGTGGTAAACATCTGTATTCGGTTTTACAAATATAAATATAGATGTGATACTGAATTTTGAAACAAATGTGTATATGAAAATAGATAATATATGTGTCCGAATAAATTTATATTAGCCGATTTTGCTAAGTCTAAATTGATATGATAATTATCCAATAAAGTGGTCAAATGCATTTTTCTGTGATTGGACTTTAAAGTATTGTGCATTATATCGCCATATTATCTTGATGACGCTCTATAATCGACTCATTATAAGATATGAGTCTATTATATCGTTGTGTGTGTTTTCCTTTCAAATTGAGAAACATCCAATCCGCGTCCATATTTGATTAGCATCTACCCATCCATATTTTATCTCTATTTATTTAAAAATGTGAAAACAGATGTGTGGAAGGGCAATATTCAACCCGTTTCCACTTTCCTCCCCTACCCTTCCTCATCCAAGCAACTTAATCCGTAGTCAATCGCCCTATTCTCAACGAATCATCCAAAACTGCCACGATGCGATGCCTACTTTTAGATCATGTTTGGAGTCTACATTTTTCACAAGAGTTTCACGGGAGTTTCCTTATTGATTTAAACTCTCGAGTTAAACCAGATAGAGGAAACAATTGGGCGTAATACGAAGGACCATCTTGTAGAAGCCGACAAAATGTTCCATGGAGAAGTGGCCTCGATTTTCCCTTATTTGAAATTTGGTAATTGTTATCCATATGTAATAAGGGAAATTTGGTTATTTAACCAAAAGTCTTAACTTATCAAGCCAAAGTTGAATGTGCACTGCTATAATAAAAATTAACCCTCACCCCTTCAATTATAACTGCAAGTAAAAAGGCAAAATTACTTTGGCCAAAAGAAAAGTGTAGAAATCACTCGGGGGATTATCCTCCGGGTTTTTTTCGCGTCTCACACACATGCGTCTTGCATGCATGTTACGCACATTACCGGTACGCAACAAAATACATGTAAAGGTCCACCAGGCGTGGTCTTCTCCATTGAGATTTCGTTTTGCCCATCTTTCATCCTTGCCGACGTTTGTCCTTGTCTCACGCGGTTCACTGGAGCAAGCGTCCGCCGCCAAGCCACCATGAAAGCTCATCCTCATGGTCTCGACCTAGAGCATGAAATCTTAGGTACCCACAAGTATAGATCAAGGAATGATAATGAGTGACATGGGATGAGTCCGCACTCACTAGATCCAACTCCGGCGAGACTTCGATAAGTTGGATTCGTCGGCGGCGAGCCTAGACATCAAGGTCGATGGTCCAAATCGAGGTTAGTATATTTGTATTTTTCGATGATGCGTACTTTTTTTCGAGTTGCTACGAACAGAACAACAAGCGAGATATTGGCGATGATTCTTGATGTCTGCTGTAAAATCTTTTTAATGATGCAAATGTGATACATTACAAACGTATCTATAATTTTTGATACTCCATGCTTGTTTTCTATCCAATACTCTTACGTTATTATCATATTTTATTCTGTTTTCCGAATGAGTTCACGGACTAATCTATTAACAAGATGCCCCAGGACAGTTGTTGTTTTTCTATTTCAGAAAAGTTCTTAAGGAAATATTCTCGAAAAGAGCTAAAAATCCACGGAGATCAATTTTTACTCGGAACGGAGACAGAGTCCAAAGAAAAGCCGGAGGGGTGCCAGGGGCCACCAGGAGGGTGTCAGGCACGGCCCCTCCCTTGGCCGTGCCTGGTGGGCTCCTGGCTGCCCTGGCCACTGCCTCACGCCGACTCTTCGCCTATAAATTGCCGTTAACCCTAAAAAGTTAAGGGACGGGGTTATTTTACACGAAACATAAAGAGAGGCGCTATCACCTCCAAAATCCAATCTAGGATTTTTGGAGTCCTGCTCCGGCACCCTGTCATAGGGGGAAATCGTCACCGGAGGCATCTACATCGCCATGGTCGCCTCCGGACAGATGCGTGAGTAGTTAATCTCGGGACTACGGGTCCATACAAATAGCTAGATGGTTGTGCTCTCCCCTATGCCTCCATGTTTAAAGTCTCGTGAGCTGCCTCCCAACGAGCGTGTGATCACGTCAGCATCAAGTACTTTTTCTGGCGTCGTTGTCGTTGACTTCTAGCTTGCTGCAAGGGGAGTCTCACACTCCCACTCTCTTTATTATCTTTTGTTCTTTCTTAGTTACTTTTTTTTAGTCTTGTTTTCTCTTTATCAAGAACCCGAAAAAAATAGTTCTCTAGTTTCTAGTCTTTTATTTGTGTTGTTAGTTTATTTTGTGTTTTCTTGCAAGCATGGATACCAATGATAATCCCAAGCTATGGGCTTTACTAGTGCCAATAATAATAATTTCATATGCAGAGCAATTTCTCCACCTGCTGCTACAACAAATTCCTATGAAATTAAACCTCCTTTATTGAATCTTGTCATGAATGATCAATTTTCTCGTATTGGAAGCGCGGATGGACTTGGCGTCGCCTTATAAGAGCGAGAGAGATGTTGCCTCTCATTTAAATAACTTTGTTAAGTTATATGACATGCAAAATTATAAAGAGGTAGATGGTGATATTGTGAAATTAAAATTGTTCACTTTCTCTTTAAGAGAAAGAGCTAAGGAATGGTTATTGTCTTTGCCTAAAAATAACATTGATTCTTGGATTAAATGCAAAGATGCTTTATTGGGAAGTATTTTCCACCTACAAAAATTATACAACTAAGGAGTAACATTGTGAACTTTAGACAAAATGATAATGAACATGTTGCTCAAGCTTGGGAAATAATGAAAATTATGGTTAAGAATTGTCCCACGCACGAAAAAACTATGTGGATGGTTATCCAAACTTTTTATGCAGGATTAAATTTTTCTTCAAGGTATTTATTGGATTCAGCTGCGAGAGTAATATTCATAAACCTCACTTTAGGTTCAGCAAACAAGTTATTGGATGATCTAATGACAAACTATTCCCAATGGCACACAAAAAGGGCTCCAACAGGTAAAAAGGTAAATTATGTTGAGGAGGTCTCTTCTTTAGGTGATAATATTGATATGCTTGCTTATTTGCTAGCTAAACAAGTTTGTATGGATCCTAATAATGTTCCATTGAACTCTTTTGTTGCTAATTACAACGATCAAATTGATGTGAATTTTATTGCTAGAAACAATTTCAACAATAGTGCTTACAAAAACAAATTTGGTGGTAACAACTATATGCCCTATCCTAATAATAATGGTAATTCATATGAGAGTTCTTATGACAATGCTTACAACAATCCTAAAAGTTTCACCTCTGATCTTTAGAACATTCTTAAAGAATTATCACTTCACAAAAATATTTCAATATAATTGTTGATGAAAGGCTTGCAAAACTAGATAATCTTGTGCTAAAAGTTGATAGTCTTGCTCATGATGTAGAAATTTTAAAAAGTAGGACTACACCTCTTTAGGCCAAGAAATTGAACCCATAAACTCAATAAAAGTTAAATGAATGAGAACATAAGAATGTTAGCTCAAATTTGTGCTTGAAGAGAAAGATAAGTTGAAATTGCTAGGAAAAAAACTGCTAAAAGTGAGCCTGTTAAAATTTATACCATCCAACCCTTTGAAGAAGTGAAAACTTTCAGTACCAAAGAGTATCCTAATTCTTCTGAACATGTTGATGTCTAAACAAATGGGATTGGATAGGTCATGACTTTAGGTACAAGGAGTCCCAAAAGTTTGGAGTTTGAAAAAATTTCTAGTGAGAAAATTGTTGCAAGCGGGATTGAGGATAATATGACTTTAGGAGAAAATTTTACCACTATGTTTGAGGTTGATAAACTTGATATTTATAATTTCACCATCTCTTATGTTATTAAGTTCTTACAAAAATTAGCTAAAGATATTAACGGTAGTAAGTTAAATATTGCTTTCAATAAACATATCACTAATGCTCTTATTGAAGCTAAGGAAGAAAATCTCAAACTTGAAGCCTCTATTCCTAGAAAATTACAAGATCGTTGGGATCCCACTATAAGAATAAGAGTGAATGATTTTGATTGCAATGATTTGTGTTGTCTTGGTGCAAGTTCTTCTATTATGCTTAAAAGTTTGTATGATATGCTTGATTTGAAACCATTGGATGAGAATATTTTGGGAGTGCATATTATAGACTCCACTGTTAAAATACCTTTGATAAGGATTGATTATGTTCTTATTATTTCTAATGATAATTATTTCCCTGTAGATTGTTCCTTTTTTTATATTGAATGCATTACTTCTTGTCATATCATTTTGGGGAGACCTTTTCTTCGCACGGTTCGTGCTATTATTGATATGAAAGAGGAGACTATAAGATTTAATTTCCCACTTAAGAAGGGCATGGAACATTTCCCTGGAAAGAGAATAAAGTTACCTTTTGAGTCCCTTGTGAGGACTATCTATGATTCTATTGATAATACTTGATTCGTTCTTCATGCCTAGCTAAAAGGCGTTAAATAAAAGCGCTTGTGGCAGGCAACCCACTTGGTTTTCCTTTGTTATTTCTTTGTTTTCTTATGTTTTATTTTGTTCTTTTTGTGTCTTGAATTTTTTTACCTTTGTAACAACCGCTTCTTATTGTTTTTATTTCGTTTTTGTGCCAAGAATATCCTCTAATCGAGAGTTAGTATTTGAGGAAATTGCTGTTTTATGTCCAGATTTTTGCGCTTCACCAAAAACCTCAATTCTCTATGCCAGAACCCGAGGAATTTTTTATAACTTTTGGGAACATGCCCCAGGTTTTTATATAACTTTCATTAGTTTCCCACTTTTTTATTTGAGTAACATAATATTTTCTAAAATATGCATCTTTACCGATTATTGTGTTTTGACAGATTTCTGCCAATATTTGCATTTGTGTCTTAACCTCTTTATTTTGGTTTTGTCGTGCTCTCTCATCCCTTTTCTAATAGACGGAAGTTGTAGCGTGTCTCTATAAGTTGTCAGTGCTGCTTGCTGCTTCAACCACTAACTCCTTCTCCCGGAGTTCAAAGCATTGATAGCTCGTGAAGTGTTTGGCATACTTACTAGTATTGCATATCTTGCCAGTACTTTACCGCACTAATCCCTGCAGGGATGGATATTCTAAAATGCAGTCAACAGGTTTAAAGTCTGACGCTGTTAGTTTGGGAATCCCTCCAGCTTGGCCTGGGCAGGGATTGGACGATATCGCTTATCTTCAGGACTCTTAGTCCAATTTGTATCTTATCCGTAGTCGGATATTATTTCGTTTTCCGCTGTTATTTGGATCTTTGTATTGTATAAGTTGCATTCTTGACTTGTTTGAGTTGTGTTGTATATATCTCTTCTGTTGTTGCGGATTATTCGTGAACTGTTGTAATGTTACCAAAAGTTGACAGCCCATGATTTTATATTATGCGTATTTCGGCGGGAATGCTAGAATCCGCATAGTACCGGATCCAATAGAGTCACAAATGGTATGAGAGCATGGTTCTGATTCCCAATGTTGTTTCGATACGAATGGTTATCAAAGCAACGGGTCCGCAAAACCTGTAGGATAAACTCGCTAACGGTCGTGTTTCTAGAGTGTCAAAACTATTTGTGCTAAAAACTATTTTGGAAACATCTTGATAAGATTCTTTTTATTCCTTGACTCTACTCTACTTCTTCTTTATCCTATTTGTTTTGGATTCTCCTCTCTTATCTATCTTTCAAAGTGTTAAGATCCTACGTGGGTTGGACATTATCTTAGGCTTATAACCTAATAGGTTCGATCTTTGGAAGTTTCTCGACGGAGGTACATTGTCATCAACATGAGCAAGAATATCTTGTTAGTGGTGTCGAGAAGATAAGATCCTCCCAACGCCAAAAAAGATCAACATGGATCACGAATACTCGATAGTATAACCACCTCTTCTCTCTTACCCACTTGGAGCGGATTGCGAGGTAAAAGGCATGGTTATGTAATAATACATTCCATAGGGCGTTATGAAAGAGTGAAAGTGCATTTCGGTTCCCCAGTGTTTTGTGTGTTAGTTAACAATACTAAGTACATTATTTATCAAGGTGTTAAGCGTGCAGGTGTTATACTTAACATCGGCATCGATCACCGAAAAGTCGGTGAAGTTTGGCCTGAGAGTTTTGGGACAAAACCCAACCGGATTATTGGAAACCGGATTATTCAGAGCAGACCGGATATTCCGGTTTAGCAATTTTCAGACCTTATTTCGTACTAGAGTGAGCCGGATTATTTGATCCGGATTTTTCTTCTCGAGCCGGATATTCCGGGTGCTGATGAAGGTGCGCGAAAATGGCTAAGGACTGGAAGTTTTGCTCACTGGAGTGAACCGGATTATTTGATCCGTATTTTTCATCTCGAGCCGGATATTCCGGGTGCTGCGCGAAATTGGCTAAGGACTGGAAGATTTGCTCACTGGAGTGAGCCGGATTATTTGAACCGGATTATTCCGGAGCAGCCGGATAATCCGATTCAGATCTGCAGGACTGCGTGAAGAAAGCAGCCCGGATATTCCGGTCCAAACTTGGAACGGATATTCCGGTCCCCTTTTTCCTGCACAACGACTAGTTGTGAGGAGGGGCTATAAATACCCCTCCTCTTCTTCCCCAAGATCTAGTTCTTCCCCTTAGCATTTATGAGCATTTAAGAACTCACCAAATCTCTCATTACTCCCAATCCCTTCACCCAATCTTGAAGATCTTTGGAGGATTGAAGGAGAAGGCCCCGATCTATATCTTCACCGAGCCGTTCTTCATTTCCCCCTCTTTAGCTTGAGGGATCTAGACTAGGGTTTCCTCTTGTGGAGAACCTAGGCTTCTTGATACTTGTTGGTGATTCGAGAAGAGTTGGGAGCCCCCAATTCGGTTGTGGGTGTGTGCCCCAAGTTGTTTGTAAAGGATTCGATCCCCGCCTCAAAGGGGTTCAATAGTGGAAGGTGAACTAGGCCTTTGTGGCGGAGTTCATCGGAGAATAGGGTGAGACCTTTGTGGCGTTGAGTAGGCCTTTGCGGCGAGCTCACACCCCTCCAACGAGACGTACTCCCTTAACAAGGAGGAACTCGGGAATACATCGTGTCTCCGTGTGCTTCCATCGGTTACCTCGTTCCTCCCTCTTTTTACTTACTCGTACTTGTTGCATTAATTGCTTGCCGTGTCATAGGTAAATTCACCACTAGTTGCACTATCTAGATAATTTACCTTCTTTTCAAGCCTAAGCTTTAAGAAAAATTAAATTTGTCGTAGCACCTATTCACCCCCCCCCTCTAGGTGCCCATACTTTACTTTCAATTGGTATCAGAGCCTCGGCTCTTCTATCGGGCTTAACCGCCTAAGAGTTTAAGTATGGGAGATGAGTTGGTTGACGCTCCGTCCGATGGCAATGTGACCATGGATGATCTCAATGCTTTGAGAGAATCATTGACCTCATCCATAGACACTAAATTTGATGAATTGCGTCAGCTCATGACACAACTCCTCAAAGCCAAAGGACCGGAGGTGGTCGACTCATCCCCTCCGGAAGAACCGGAGGGTGCCAAGAAAGGAGTAGATGGTGAACCACATAAAAATTCTTCCGCCGAACAATCCTCTAAGTCTAGTACGGAAGTAAGTGGAGGATTTAATGCCGTTCCCAGAAGTTATTCTCTCGATCCTCCCGTACCACATCCTCATATAATCCCTAGAGGAGATCCACCTAAAATTGATGCTTATTCTTTTAGTGAATGGCAATACTACATGGAGACTCACTTGAACTCTTCTTGTCTAGATCTTTGGAGGATCACTCGTGACGGATACAAGCCATTTGATCCCAAGAATCTCACAAGAAGAGAGGTCGTAGATTGCCAACTCAACTACACCGCCTTGTCCATCCTTCAACAAGCCGTGGGCCCCAACTACATGCCGCATCTTCAACACTTCTCCACCGCCAAAGAAACATGGGATGAACTTGTCATCATGTTTGTTGGGAATCAGAGCATGCAAAGAAATCGATATGATGCCTTGACCAATGAGGCCGAAGGGTTCTTCATGCGTGATGGATAAGATCATGTTGACATGTATCGAAGACTCAAAACTCTTGCCATCGCCTTCTCTAGTGCGGGTGCAACGTATATTGATGATGCTTTGATCAAGAGGAAGTACATGATTGCCGTGATGCCTTTTGAGGGCACGGACTTGAAGAGCATACAAGGAAGACATGATTTCTCCACCATGACCTCAACTCAAGTGATGCAAGAATTGTGCTCCTACAAAGTGCAAACCAAGAATGCTCTTGACAACCGTGCTAGGGCCATTGGAATGCACCAAGGAGCATCCGTTGCTTTGAAGGCCAAGGCTTTGTCAAGAGAGGTTGAGAATGAAGAAGATGGAGAAGAGGCATTGCCTCCGTTGAAGGAACAAGACTATGATCCCGTTCTAAAGGATCTCATTGCTCTTATCGTGCAAAAGTTTTGGAGAAATCCTCCCAAGGGCAAGAAATTTGTTGAGGAAAAGACAAGGTATCGCTATGGAAACGATGGAGCTCAAAAGGTGAGGTCTTGCTTCAATTGCCAAGACAAGCATCACTTCATTGCGGAGTGCCCCTACGAGAATAGAGAACATCATAGTGGCAAGCTCATTCGCAAGGACAAGTCCAAGGTTGAATACAAGAAACCTCACTTCAAGAATAAACCATTCAACAAGAAATCCCCCACCAAGTTTGTGCTCTTGACTCAAGAGGAGTATGATTCCGGGAGTGATGAAGAAGAAGAAACAACAAGTGAAGTGGCCGCTCTAGCTATTGCTTCCACTCCATCTTTGTCATCCCTCTTTGAATCCCCCAATGAAAATCTTCCTCAACGCAATGCCAAGTGCTTAATGGCTAAGGCCACGGAGGTATCATCTTCTCCTAACTCTAAGACCCCTAGTGAACTAGAACATATTTCTAGTCTTAGAGAAGAAGAGGAAAGGGCCTCCTTGGACCGTTTTATGTCTAACATGCAAGGGGAGACCAAGAAGTACTTTGAGCATCTCATGAGGCAATTGGGAGAGGCCCAAGAGGCCCTTGAGAAGAAAGGTGAGGTTGAGAGAAGGGATGCGGATGAAATTGCATCCCTCTCAATGACTCTTGAAGAAGAGCATGATGGTAGAGTTTCTCTAGAGGGTGGACTTGAATATATTGAATCAACCCATAATGAACTTGTCTCCAAAATCATTAAGGAACGTGATCTTGCTATTGCTAAATATAAAAAGGCTAAAAAGGATAAAGTCGAGTTTGGGGTTGGTCATGGTAAACTAACCGAGGAGTTTGAAAAGCTAACCAATGCTCACAAAGCTTTGGAAAGCCAACACTCATCCCTCAAAGAGTTGCATGAACAACTTCAAACTCAACTTACTCAATCTAACCATCCTAGCACCTCTACTTCTTCTTGTGATCATGCAAATATTATTGAGGAAAATGCTAGGTTGAAGGATGAGCTAGCAAGGCTCAAGGGCAAAAGCCCTCAAGTTGAGAAGGTTGTGTTAGCCACCCCACAAGTGGTTGCCCCTAGCCCTAATGCGGTCATTGCTAGACCACTATTAAGTGCTCCAAGGCAACAAGTGGGTAAGCAAGGGCTTGGCTATATAGCCAAGAAGAAGAACAAGAAGAAGAACCAAAAGGGTGCTTCGGGTAGCATTGTCATTAGGGACAACACTACTCGTAGCACACCCGCACAAGCAAACAATGTTGCCTCGAGTAGTAATGTCATGCGAGACACCACTACTCGTAGCACCTCCGCGGGAACTAACAATCCACGCCATTTCTTATATGTTGATTATTATGGTGTTCTGCAAGCTAAATATGTTGGTCCTATTGAGGGTTTCATTGACTACACTATTTGGGTTCCCAAGACCCTTGTTGCTAACATGAAGGGACCCAACTCGGGTCCTAACTCTAGTCAATGATCTCTTGCAGGACTATGCTTCCGGTGGGACTAAATGGATTCTTGATAGTGGATGCACTAATCATATGACCGGAAGCAAAGAACTAGTGACGGAGTTGCGACCAAATGACATCCAAGCAACCGTCACTTATGGGGACTCGTCCAAGTCTAAGGTATCCGGGTTCGGCAAGGTTGTGGTGGCTCCCGATATAACTATCGTGAACGTCATGCTTGTCGAATCCCTTGGTTACAATTTACTTTCCGTCCGCTCTCTTGGAAAGATGGGTTTTTCCGTCTTTTTCGATGGTGATATTGTGGTCCTTTTGAGGATCAAGACTCTTGACGTCGCTCACGTGGGACATGTTGAAAATGAGTTGTTTGTGGTAGACTTTTCAAAGTCAACCAACTCTCAAGCAATGTGTCTTTTCGGGAAGGCGGACTTGGGATGGTTGTGGCATCGCCGCCTATCCCATGTCAACATGAGAACTTTGCAAAGTCTTCACAAAGTTGGCCTTATTGTTGGACTAAAAGAAAATGTTTCCTTTGCAAAGGATCGCCTTTGTAGGTCGTGCGTTGAAGGGAAGATGCATGACATCATGCACAAGGCCAAGACTATTATCTCATCAAAGAGGATCTTGGAGCTACTCCATGTTGATCTCTTTGGTGCCGTGCCCGAGGCAAGTCTTGGCGGCAAGAAGTATTGTTTGGTGATTGTCGATGATTATTCAAGATACACTTGGATTTATTTCTTCAAGTGCAAGAGTGAAACTCAACAAACCATCATCGACTTCTCCAACGAAGTGCAACGTCAACACAATGTGCAAATCATGGCTATTAGGAGTGATAATGGCTCGGAGTTCAAGAACTATACATTGAATGAATTTCTTAGTGAAGAAGGCATTCGTCATCAATACTCTGCCACTTACACTCCTCAACAAAATGGTGTTGCCGAAAGGAAGAATCGCACTCTCTTGGATATGGCAAGGACCATGTTGGCGGAGTACTCTTCTCCCCAATATTTATGGGCCGAGGCCATATCCACCGCATGCCACTCCTCCAACCGCCTCTACATCCGCAAAGGCTTGGACAAGACCCCATATGAGATCCTCACGGGAAACAAGCCCAACGTCTCCTACTTCCGTGTATTCGGTTGTAAGTGCTTCTATTTGATCAAGGGTATTAGGTTGTCGAAATTTCAATCCAAAACTATTGAGGGTATTTTTGTTGGTTACGGTGCCGAATCCCACACTTATAGAGTCTATGACAAAACCTCACGGATTGTCATAGAATCTTGTAGTGTGGTTTTCGAGGAAAATGACGGCTCCCAAGTGGCGCAATTTCATGTGTCTAATGTAGATGTTGAAATGCCTCAAGAAGCCATAGGAAGGATGGGTGTGGGATTTTTTCGCCCCATCGAGGGACACCTTATGGCGACTCGAGAAGGACTATGCTCTACTCAAGTGGAGCCCTCCTCTACATTAGAAGATCAAGCCAAGGAGCCAACTATTACACCTAACCAAGAACATATTCAAGACCCTCCTCTCATTGATCAAGTGACTCCGCAAGTCGTACCCACTCCTCTCACTAATGCGAGTCAAGATCAAGGCCAAGATCAACCATCCTCTTCATCCTCTCCTCAAGTTGAAGCTAGTGTTGAAGATATTGTTGATGATGATGATGATGATCAAGGCCAAGTTGGTCAAGATGGGTACCCAAATGATCAAGATGATCAAGTGATCCCTCCTCGCAATAATGAGAGATCGAAGCCCGTCGCATCAAAAGGATAAGAAGAGCTTTGAAGCAAATTGATGCCCAAGACGACAAGGTCTTGGAGGATGTTCAAACTAGAAGATCTACAAGAAGGCAATTGGCTCATTTTTGTGAGCATCAAGCTCATATCTCTATGGTGGAGCCTAAGAAAGTGTATGAAGCTCTTGAGGACTCCGATTGGGTTGAAGCTATGCATGATGAGCTCAATAACTTTGAGCGCAACAAAGTTTGGAGATTGGTTGAGAAGCCCAAGGATTGCCACAATGTTATTGGCACTAAGTGGATTTTCAAGAACAAGCAAGATGAGAATGGCATTGTCATTAGGAACAAGGCAAGATTGGTTGCTCAAGGTTACACCCAAGTTGAAGGCATTGACTTTGATGAAACCTACGCACCCGTGGCTCGCCTTGAGTCCATAGATATCCTCCTTGCTTATGCATCCTATCATAATTTCAAATTGCAACAAATGGATGTGAAAAGTGCTTTCTTGAATGGTCCACTAAAAGAGGAGGTATATGTTAAGCAACCTCCGGGGTTCGTGAATCTCAACTTTCCTAACCACGTTTACAAACTCGACAAGGCTCTCTATGGTCTCAAACAAGCACCTCGTGCTTGGTATGAGCACCTTAGGGAGTTGTTAGATGATCGGGGTTTCGAAGTTGGGAAGATTGACCCCACTCTCTTCACCAAGAGAGTAAAGGGAGAGCTTTTCATATGCCAACTATATGTGGACGATATCATCTTTGGCTCAACTAACCAAGCTTTCAATAATGAGTTCTCTAAGCTTATGACTGACAGGTTCGAGATGTCTATGATGGGTGAGCTTAAATTCTTCCTTGGCTTTGAGATCAAGCAATTGGCCCGTGGGACTTTCATTTCTCAAGCCAAGTATACCCAAGATATGATCAAGAGGTTTAATTTCCAAGATGCTAAGATCAAGACATCTCCTATGCAAGTCAAGTGTCATCTATCTCGTAATCCAAAAGGGAGTAAGGATGTGGACCAAAAGCTTTATCGTTCTATGATTGGTTCTTTGCTCTACCTTTGTGCATCTAGGCCCGATATCGTTTTGAGTGTAGGTGTGTGTGCAAGGTATCAAGCGGCTCCTAAGGATTGTCATTTGATGGCGGTCCATAGGATCTTTCGTTATTTGGTTCATACCCCAAGATTTGGTTTGTGGTACCCAAAGGGGGCACAATTTTCTCTCAATGGATATACGGATTCCGATTGGGCGGGTGATCAAGATGATAGGAAGTCTACTTCCGGGGCTTGCCAATTTCTTGGTAGGTCCCTAGTGAGTTGGTCGTCCAAGAAGCAAAATTGCATATCTCTCTCCACCGCCGAAGCCGAGTATGTTGCCGCCGCAAGTGCATGCACTCAATTGTTATGGATGAGGCACACTCTCAAGGAGTATGGAGTTCATTTGAATAAGGTGCCTCTTTTGTGTGACAATGAAAGTGCCATCAAAATTGCATACAATCCGGTGCAACATACAAGGACCAAACACATTGAGATCCGCCACCACTTCATCCGTGACCATGTGGCAAGAGGAGACATTGCACTATCTTATGTGCCCACGAAGGACAATCTTGCGGATATTTTCACGAAGCCACTTGATGATGCAAGATTCTTCTTCTTGAGGAATGAACTAAATGTGATTGATTCAAGGAGCTTGACTTGAAGATCTTGCACACACCCCTATAGATGAAACGTGTTCGAGTTTAGATGTAGGCATGGACATAGGGGGAGTGTTATCCTAACACATTGGGTTCTCCCTCCCCCCATTATGCCCATATCAAAAATTCATTGTGATCTCTCTTTTTCTAATGTTGAATTGTGATCTTCAATGTTGAGTATTGGCAATGCCCCCAAGATATATCTTCGTGGTTGCATACCATAATCTCTTACATGGTGGCCTAGGCCACCAACCTCTTCGTTTCGAAGAGTTGGATCTTAGTTGGGTTTTACTCGTCATTTCATTGCATTTCTTGTGTTTTCCCTTCTAAGTGTTTCGTCCTAGGAAAATCCCACTCAATTGGTATTTTGTTGGTTTGATTCTTGCTTTTGAGAGGGATAAGTACTAGTTTTAGTTTGATACTCTATCCTAAGCCATTCTATCAAAAAGCCATTCTTTTCTAGCACTTGTGTCGTCCATTGAAACAAGGAAATTTCGGATCAGAAGTCAGCCGGAATTTCCGGTCCAGTTTTGGACAGGAATATCCGGGTGTACCGGAATATCCGGTTCAAGTTTGAACCGGAATATCCGGTTCGGCGAAAATCATAAAAACTAGAGCCCGACGGGGAGGAGGCAGTTCTTTCCCTTTTCCCCATCTGCTCCCCTCCACCCCAAAACGCCGCCGCTCTGATTCTTGGCCTCCCGGGCCGTTTCCTCCGCGGGATCTTAAAGCTTTGGCCCGGATCTCGTTCCCCTCGTCCTTAGGAATGTTTCTACCCAAGCATCTTCCTCCATGGATTCCGGTAATGTTCAATCTCGTTGAAACTTGGTGCCATAACCATACCACTCCATGGATTTGTTTTTTTGTTGACAATGCTTGGTAGAAATTGTTCCTTAGAGGTCCCTTTTCATGCTAGATACGATAGACTAGATTCACATGTCACCGATTTACTTTTGAAGTCTAGATCTAGATTGTTTTTGTGCTGTTTTCGCACTACCGGAATATCCGGTCCACGACTGAACCGGAATATCCGGTTCAGTTTTGAACCAGAATATCCGGCTGAGTCCAGAACAGTTTGAGAACAGCCCAAGATTAATCCGTGCTAGATTTCTTCTTAGATTAATGCCTGGAATCTTTTCTACTGTTTTTATGCATGCTTCCTCCATTGCTTGACACTAGTGTACTCATCTTGTGCTATCCTTCTATTATCTTGTTTCACAGGTGGTGGTTCTGCTAGGCGTGCTAGCAAGCGCCCCAAGCAGGTTTCCACTAAGCCCAAGAGGAAGGCTCGGCGCAACTATAAGACCGACATCTCAGTTTCGGATTTCACTGTGCTCAGGCAGGAGGATGTCTACCTCTCTCCTCGTGTGGCTAATATTGATACTCGGTTCTAGAACTTGGAGCAGTCCTACATCTATGTTGATATCTATTGTGACTTCCGTCACCCTATCCGTCTGATGCAGCCCTTTGACTTTGCTGCTCTCAAGGCGAAAGAGGAGTTTGCTGATGCTGCGAGTATTGTTGAGCGGTTTGGGCTTGTGAAGCTCATGGAGACCCAGTGCAACTACAACACCCAGCTCGTCATGCAGTTCATGTCTACCTTGGTGTTCAGTGATGATATAGTGTGCCGTCTCAAGTGGATGTCTGAGACCACTGCTTGTGAGGCTTCCTTCGAGAGGTTTGCACGTCTCCTTGGATACACTTACAGCTCTCACCCTCCTGTTGGTCGCCGTGCGCATGAGGTTGATAGGCCTAGGAGGGAGGTGGCCATGGCTGAGTTGTATGCTCCTGGATTCACTATTGGGGGCAGTGAGGGACTTCTTCCGCTCTATGATCAGCTGGTGCGTATCTTCAGATCTTTCCTTGTGCCAAGTGGAGGTAACAATGATGCTCTCACCACTCCTTTATGCAACCTTCTGATTCTGGCTAAGGAGTGCATGGAGGAAGAGGACCCGTCTGTTTCTTTTACTGTGGATGTTATGGACATCATCTATCACGAGCTATACACTGCTATGATTGGTGGAAACACCATTCCCTATGCTCCATATATCATGATGCTCATCAAGCATGAGATGCGGAAGGAGTACACAGAGTTACCTATGGTTGAGCACAAGGTCAAGAAGCTGTATATCAAGAGGAGGAAGAAGACTGCTGCTGCTTCTCAGGATGCTACTTTTGAGGGTGGTTCCTCTATGGGAGGTCCCTCTACTGGTTCTCAGTCTGCGCCCACTCCTGCTAGCACTTTGCGCAATGTCAGGAAGCTCTCCTGGTTTCAGCGCAATGTGCTCTGCATGAAGGTGGACATCCACAAGGAGCAGTACAGGGATTATTGTAGAGACACTGCCATGGCTAGCACACAGAGTCAGATTCTTCACCACGTGAGTGGTGCTACTGGTGATGTTCCTGCTCCTCTCACTGCTCAGTCCTACACTGCTTGGTCTGCTCAGGATAGCACTCCTTGGGAGCACATTGAGGCTGCGCTCCGGTCCACTCAGGATACTACTTCTGGAGCTGGTTATGATGAGGAGGAGGATGAGGACGAGGCGTCTGATGCTGAGCGCGAGGCGGAGGGAGAGTCCGAGACGTCTGGTGGCGAGTCTTCTGAGCACTCTGATGCTTAGACCGTGTTTGGGACGTTAGATTAGTTATTTCCCTCCTTTTTGGTGTCTCGATGCCAAAGGGGGAGAAGTAGCTACTAGTCTACGGGATTTGCATGGGTTCGGGCACAAGCGTATGCTTTTATCATTTCTTGAGAGCTTGTGTCCATTTAGTATCTTCGTTTTCGTGAACTTTGTCAGTTTATTGTCTCGTTATAACTATGTGTGCTATTGTGTGTGAGACTATGTTGGTTATTTGGATATTATCATGGATTATCTATGTTAGTGGCTATATGGTTATCTATCTTATATGTTGAGGATATTATCTATTGTTGTGCTTGGTTATTCTTGGATATATTATCTTCGCACAAGGTATATACTTCTATCTTACTCTCAACATATTGGTGATATTGGTACGTTGGCATGTTTTGCTACTTGTTGGAAATTACTCCCCATACATCATTGCATCTATTTGCATTTGAGGCAAACAAAAGATATGCATTGAGATAGGGGGAGACATTTCCATCTTGTTTCAAATATGCTCTTGTCAAGGTTTTATTGCAAATCTTAGTATTGTCATCTAACACCAAAAAGGGGGAGATTGAAAGTGCATTTCGGTTTCCCCAGTGTTTTGTGTGTTAGTTAACAATACTAAGTACATTATTTAACAAGGTGTTAAGCGTGCAGGTGTTATACTTAACATCGGCATCGATCACCGAAAAGTCGGTGAAGTTTGGCCTGAGAGTTTTGGGACAGAACCCAACCGGATTATTGAAAACCGGATTATTCGGAGCAGACCGGATATTCGGTTTAGCAATTTTCAGACCTTATTTCGTACTGGAGTGAGCCGGATTATTCGATCCGGATTTTTCATCTCGAGCCGGATATTCCGGGTGCTGATGAAGGTGCGCTAAAATGGCTAAGGACTGGAACTTTTGCTCACTGGAGTGAACCGGATTATTTGATCCGGATTTTTCATCTCGAGCCGGATATTCCGGGTGCTGCGCGAAATTGGCTAAGGACTGGAAGATTTGCTCATTGGAGTGAGCCGGATTATTTGAACCGGATTATTCCGGAGCAGCCGGATAATCCGGTTCAGATCTGCAGGACTGCGTGAAGAAAGCAGCCCGGATATTCCGGTCCAAACTTGGACCGGATATTCCGGTCCCCTTTTTCCTGCACAACGACTAGTTGTGAGGAGGGGCTATAAATACCCCTCCTCTTCTTCCCCAAGATCTAGTTCTTCCCCATAGCATTTATGAGCATTTAAGAACTCACCAAATCTCTCATTACTCCCAATCCCTCCACCCAATCTTGAAGATCTTTGGAGGATTGAAGGAGAAGGCCCCGATCTACATCTTCACCGAGCCGTTCTTCATTTCCCCCTCTCTAGCTTGAGGGATCTAGCCTAGGGTTTCCTCTTGTGGAGAACCTAGGCTTCTTGATACTTGTTGGTGATTCAAGAAGAGTTGGGAGCCCCCAATTCGGTTGTGGGTGTGTGCCCCAAGTTGTTTGTAAAGGATTTGATCCCCGCCTCAAAGGGGTTCAATAGTGGAAGGTGAACTAGGCCTTTGTGGTGGAGTTCATCGGAGAATAGGGTGAGGCCTTTGTGGCGAGCTCACACCCCTCCAACGAGACGTACTCCCTTAACAAGGAGGAACTCGGGAATACATCGTGTCTCCGTGTGCTTCCATCGGTTACCTCGTCCCTCCCTCTTTTTACTTACTCGTACTTGTTGCATTAATTTCTTGCCGTGTCATAGGTAAATTCACCACTAGTTGCACTATCTAGCGAATTTACCTTCTTGTCAAGCCTAAACTTTAAGAAAAATTAAAATTGGTCGTAGCACCTATTCACCCCCCCCCTCTAGGTGCCCATACTTTACTTTCAAAGAGGTTTTTATTTGATCCTCTTCCTTCATGCATATTTGATGATATCCGCAATAAGCGTCCAAAACACATAAAACGAACCTATATTTTGGGCACAATTTGTTCAAACCGGTATAATCTATACACATCCTTAGTACAATAGTGTCTTTCTTCGGGAGTAATACCGGATTAGCAGACCAATCGTATAAATAACTTTTCGGATAAAATCAGCTGATAAAAGACGGATTAGTTCCTTGCCAATAGCCTTTCGTCTTCTTTCGTCAAAACGAAGGAGACCTTATTTGACGGGTTTTGATCCTGGAATAACCTTCAATTTGTGCTTAACAAGTTCTCGGGGTACACTTGGCATATCAACAGAACACCAGGGTAAAGTATCCCCGTTCTCCCGGAGGAACTCAATGAGCTCGCTGATACGTCTCAAACGTATCTATAATTTCTGATGTTCCATGTTATTTTCATGTCATTTGTTACATGTTTCCAATACACTTTATGTCATTTTATGGATTTTCTGGGACTAACTTATTGACAACATGCCACATAGCCAGTTCATGTTTTCTGTTGTTTTTGGTTTCAGAAAATTTGTTCTGGAAATATTCTCGGAATTGGACGAAACAAAATCCACAGTGTTAGAATTCTTGGCACGTCAACGGATTCCAAAGGAGACCCGAAGGGGGCCACGGGGTGGCCACACCATAAGGGGCGCGGGTCCCCTTGGTCGCGCTAGCTGGTGGCGTGGGCCCCCCGGGCTCACACCGACATCGCCCTTTCACCTATTTATCCCCCCCAGGCATAAACCCTAAAAGATCCAGCCCCTGTCCACGAAAAGTTGCATAGCTCCGCCACTATTGCCGACAAGTTTTGGGGGACAGAAATCTATGTTCCAGCGCCCTGCCGGGACGGGGAAGCGCCCCCGGAGCCATCTCCATCGACTCCAACGCTATCTTCATCGCCGTTGATGTCTCCCATGATGATGAGGGAGTAGCTATCCCTCGGGGCCGAGGGATCTACTGGTAGCTATGTGTTTCAGCTCTCTCTCTCCCATGGTGTGATCTTTATGTGATCATGAGCTTTGTAATCTAGTTGAATAAGTAGATGTTACTCTTCATCTATTATGCTACTCAAGTGGGTTTTTTATGAGATCTTCATAGATACTTTTATCACGGTGTAAAGGTGATAGTGTGTGCACCGTGTGGTTTAGCATGATATTTATATTTTGTGTTGGATGACCCTATGAAATTGTGGTGTTTGTCTGCAACCATCTCGGTCTCATGGTAATGGCGTTGGGGATATCTAGATGGGGAAATGTGAATTCTAAGGAGTGCTTTTATATCCCTACGCAATGATTAGTGTTTGTTGTCCTACCGGAGAGTGGTTCGAAGTATCATAGTGAAGAGTTGATATTTATGGAATCAATTATGTTATTATTGTTGAGAGTGTCCACTAGTAAAAGTATGATCCCTAGGCCTTGTTTCTAAGCATTGAAACACCGTTTACAAACAGTTCTGCTACATGTTTGCTTGTTGTCCTTTTTTATTTCAGATTGCTATTATGACTTATAATCATCCATTCACTATCTCTTCGCCGAACTAGTGCACCTATACAACCGAGAATTGTATTAGGTGTGTTGGGGACACAAGAGACTTCTTGTATCGTAATTGCAGGGTTGCTTGAGAGGGATACCTTTGACCTCTACCTCTCTGAGTTCGATAAACCTTGGGTGATCCACTTAAGGGAAACTTGTTGTTCTACAAACCTCTACACTTCGAGGCCCAACATTGTCTACAATAATAGAAGCATACATAGACATCAAGCTCTTTTTTGGCGTCGTTGCCGGGGAGGTAAGGTGAAAGGTACTCACATCCTCCGTGAGTGCTAGAAGTTGTTTCCTTTAGAATCAGCAATGATATCTTTTTGTTTCTTGTTTTTATCTTCACTAGTTAGGCTTATTTTTACCTGTTCCTTGTTTTTTAGCTTAATGGGAATAAAACAAGAGAGCTTTATATCTTTATCTCGAATTAGGACATGATGCTTTTGAAGAGAAAATTAAAAAACCTATGGAATTTTGTTTGCATAATAGTGATAGAATGTTATTATCATTAATTCTTTGAATACCATTATTTCTAATGCTAGGGAAAAATATAAGCTTGAGGAAGCTAGTTTCTATGAAAATGGTCCTTTTAGTTCCTGGCTTTAGAGGAGAAATTTGCTCTTATGATACTTTATCTCCCATATGTGATATTTTAAATCCTCCTACTAAAAGTATTCCTTTTAAAATACTTATGAAAATTGTTGAACATGTCATGAATAACTGCTATTTTGGAGATGGTAACTGTCCATCCTAGTGATCATTTAATCTTTATACGTGAATTATGCGAGTTGTTCAAGTGTGCAGGCATTTTAATGGACCAAGTTAAGAGGAGGCTATTCTCTTTGTCACTTAAGGACAAAGCAAGGGAGTTGTATGAGCTACTAGATGATCATCATCATTTTGAGTGGAAGGAGTTTGAACCTCATTAACTGCATTTAGATAGGAATTACATTTATAATTTTTGGCCTCGTGATGGAGAAAGCATTGCCCAAGCTTGGGGAAGACTGAAAATATTAATACTCAAATGTCCTAACCATGAGCTTCGTGAGGAAATAATTGTTACTAATTTTTATGCAAGGCTTTCAGAACATTACAGGAATTATCTAGATGCCTATTCAGAGGGTTCTTTCTTAAGTAAGAAGGTTGAAGATAAGTGTAATCTTCTTCAAATAATTCAAAACAACAATGAAGATTGGATAACGACAAAGGTAAAGAATCAGGTATAAACTATGAGTATGATTGTATTAAGTCTTTTGCTGAAACTGATGATTTTCAAGAGATTAGTGCTAAATATGGTCTTGATCCTCAAATGATTGTTGGTTGGTATAGATCCTTTGCTTCATATTAATGTTCCTAAAGAAATTTGGGACATGTATCATGAATCTTTCAAAGACACTTGCATGAAAAATGAATTTGTTATTAATGATTGCAATAAACATGCTCAAACCTCTAAAAGTACTATTTCTCATAAGCATGTTAATTTTTGTGGAGCAATTAGACCTTGTGAAAAGAATCAAATCGAAGAAGAATATTGTATCCATCATAGGAATGAAAAAACTATAATGTGGTACATGGTTTTAAATGATCTTGGTGAAAAAGTTTGTGCCCTCTATCTTTTTATTTGTGAACTTTACTATGAAGTGGGTCATTTCAATTTTCAATGCTCAGGCCGTAATAATAGCCTCGAATCCAATGAGTACTACAAGTTTGTATTGTGATGAAATGGTCACTCCTAATCAGCATGATGAACTTACATTTTTTTGGGGACGTGAAGAGTTATCAAGAAAAACTTCCTTGGCAGATATGAGTGCTTTTGGTATGAATAGCGTCCTACATGGTTCTCATATTTATTGTGTTAATAATTGCCACGCAAATACTTACATACAAAATATTATAAAAGATGAAAATTTACCAAAATATGACAAGGCTAATATGTGTTTTGTTCTTATTAATGAAGAGGAGGAATCCTCCAAAGTTCTTTCTATTGTTTCTGAAAATAAACCTGGGTATGTGGAGAAGCTTCCTTTCAAGCCTCTCCCTCCTAAAGAGGGGAAGAAGAGGAAGAAGAAGAAGAGGAGGAGTAAAAGAAGGGAGGTAACAATATCTCCTCGTAAGCATGTTGACCCTATTATACTTTTTGCTGATGAGTCTGAACTCGACGATTTTCCTATGGCTGTTATTTATGAAAGTGATCATGATTGGGAGAAACACACTACTTTCGATATTGAAAATATCTTTGGTACTCATTCTGAAAATGATGATGATAATTGTTGTACTATTAGTACCATCCATGTTCCTTCTAATGATGGTATAGAAAGCTCTGAGCTTGTGGATGATGTGTTTGAAAATCCTTTTGCTACTGATGATTATATGCTTGATACATCTCCTTCTAGTAAAAAATGATGATATGTTTACAAATGAACACACTTTGGAAGATAACTATTCTATTGCTAATGATGATATTATGCCCCAGTCTTTGATAATTATGAAGAATACTATAACATATGCTATCATTACAATTATCCGTATGAAACTTGTCATGATTATGAAGGTATTACCCAAAACTATCTCCCTAGTATACAACTTGTCTATCATGTTGAAGTTCTTTATGAAGATAACAATGCTGAATATGATATTTTTAGTCCACCTACTGTTGAGGAGAAAATTAATTATGATTACAAATGCCTCCTATATTTGATGATTATGGTGATGAGAATGATAATGATACCTATTTTGTTGGATTTGCTCTCACTACTATTAATGAGAATGACTATCTTGATGTGGAGAGTATTAATTCTTATATGCATGTGGCTCATGATAAGAATGTTTTATGTGATAGTTATATTTTAATTTCATTCATGATGCTACCGGAAACATAGTTCTATATATCTCAATAATATTAAGTTTACCCTCTTTATGGTGAAAATTTTGAAGTTGCACTTATTTTGTCTTCCTATGCTAGCCACTTTGTGCTTTATTGACTTGTGCTTTTACAAGATTATTTTTCAAAGGAAGTGGGTTAGAATTTTTTTTTATGTTTGCTTCTCTATGCTCTGTTTTGCTTCAGTTCATATTTCTTATGTGAGCATTTTCTCAAATTATCACGCCTAGCTAAAAGGCGTTAAAGAAAAGCACTTCTTGGGAGATAACCCATGTTTTTATTTTTGCAATGTTTTATTCTGTTTTCTTCGAGTCAAGGTGTTGTTTACTTCTACAACAACTCTTGTGTATCTTTATTTTCTCACATTTGTTGTGCCAAGTAAAGTCTCTAATGAAAATTTGAGGTTAGATTTGGATTTCTGCGCAGGAAACAGATCTCTGTTGTCCACCGTTAAATTCGTGTAAATTCATAGAAAGATCAAAATGACCTGATTTTTTTTGCTTAATCCTCAGCTATTTCCGATTTTTTTAATAGATTTGAGTTTTTTTTATTTGAGAAACGTAGAATGTTCTGGTTTTGACAGATTCTGCCTTTTTACTTGCATTCTCTCTTTTACCATGTTGAGTGGATTTATTTGTTCCACAAAACATCAATGTATGTAGCTAATGTTTAAAAGTATTAATAAGATTGTGTCCAAGGAGAACATGTGAATTTTTGATTGTGCACTAACCCTTTAACGAGAATTACTTTGAGTTTGGTGTGAAGGAAGTTTTCAAGGGTCAAGAGAAGAGGGTTATAATGTGATCAAGAAGAGTGAAAATTCAAAGCTTGGGGTTGCCCCCGTGGTTCATCTCAGCAAATTCCAAGAATACTCAAGCATCTAAGCTTGGGGATGCCTAAGGCATCCCCTTCTTCATCAGCAACTTATCATGTCACTTCTAGTGAAACTATATTTTTATTCGGTCACGTCATATGCACTTTACTTGGAGCGTCTGTTTGTTTTGTTTTATGTTATTTTCCGTGCTTCAATAAACTTAGTTAGAACCCAGCCTTCTTGTGTGGTAGAGAGACACGCTCCGCTTTTTCATATGAATACTCGTTTTCTTCCATGCTCGTATTCTTAGTTTTTCTTCTAGCTGCTGCAAATCCTTTTGGCTCATGTTTTTCATGCATCTCTTATTCAGAGCTGTTAGTTCTAGTAGATTAGTATCAGTACTCTATTGTTTCATTGCTATAACTCTTGGAGAGTTTTTGTTTAGTATAAAATGATTGGTGTTGGAAAGCAGTAGTACAATTTTCGTGCTTATAACGGTGCAAAAAGAATCTCGTATAGACTGTGGATAGACTTCTTCATGTCATGTTGGATGTTATTTTAATTCTATGATTAGTAGTTGTCTCAAATAACTCAGAGTGCTTAATGTGTCATTGAAAGAATCATGAGTTGTTTTTATCGCATTGAAGCATAAATTTGTGGCGTTCTCCTTCGAATGCTTTATTTGGTTGAATTGGCACATGCTTACACCATGTTTATGACTACAAACCAGTCACTTATAGCCTCTATGATCATTTAGTCTTTTACTTGTAATATCATTTATGCTTTGATAAATAATGTTTTTGTCGCTATGCATGATTATGGTCATTATTGCTCTCTTGATTTGTCGCACCCGGTCTTTTGCTAGCCTCCACCTGTATTGAGTATGAGCTCTACTCGTGCATAGAACTTCCCAAAACCGAAGTTTGCCAAATGTTTCAACCATACTTACCTACATGTGGTATTTAACCGCCACTCCAAGTAAATTACTCATGTTCTACCTTTAAAACTTTCAATATTATTCCTGTTTTGTGTTCTTGTTTTAGCTCGTGAGGAAGTAGTAGTTGGGTTTGTTGCCTTCCATACTAATTAAGTACCCCGAGTTGCATGCTTCATCTGCTCGTCGTTAATTTTGTAAAGAGTTGGTTAGACCATTATAACATCAAAAACTAAACAGTAAATAGACACTCCTCCATGGCATGAGATTGTTGGCAGGAACCCGAGGATTCAGTTAGCCATGGTTTGCGAAAGAAAGGTGGGGAGGAGTCTCATACTATATAAAGTTCATGCTATAAGTGCCCAATATAAATAATTTGGAACCGCACTCAACTTGTTCAGCATGGAAGATGACAAGAACTTTATTACCATTCATTGACATAAGCATACTGTTTAATAAAATAAAAAGCTCTAGCACATGAGTTAATCCCCGTTTCCCTCTACGAACGGCCTTTCTTTTACTTTTATGTTGAGTCTCCATCTTCTAACTTTATCCACAATTAAGAGAGCGTAGTTGCCATTCTGAGTTTAATGTGCATCAGTCCCAAATATTATTATTGATTGATTCATTATGTGTTATTACTTGCTCTCAAATTATTTGTTTCTAGTCGTCCACTTGAACTTTGAAGGTTTCCTGGCATTTATGTCTTTCCCCACTCTTAAGGACAAGTGAAATATCACTTTGCTATGTTTTCTTTATGCTCAAAACAAACATATAACTTTTAAGTGCATTATTATTCATGATCTTTTATCCGTGTTACTTTTCATGATGCAAAGTGATTGCTAAGTTTCATTGTTAGAATTATATCCACCATGCATGTGTTTGAAGTACTATGATCTCAGCTTGCATATTCTTCTACAATTTAGATGATCAAGTTTATGTTGGTAGCATGTCACCTCAAGAATTATTTGTTTTTATCGTTTAACGTACTCGAGGATGATTAGGAACTAAGCTTAGGGTTGCTTGATACGTCTCAAACGTATCTATAATTTTTTAGTTTCCATGTTGTTTTCATGCCATATGTTACATGTTTCATATACACTTTATGTCATTTTTATGGATTTTCTAGGACTAACCTATTGACAAGATGTCATAGAGCTAGTTCTTGTTTTCTGTTGTTTTTTGTTTCAGATTTTTTTTCTAGGAATATTCTCGGAATTGGACGAAAAAAATCCCGAAATCTTAGAATTCCTGGCACATCAACATAGTCCAAAGGAGAACCGGAGGGACGCCATAGGGGGCGCGGGTGCCCCCTGGCCACGCCAGCTGGTGGTGTGGGCCCCCCGGGCGCCCACCGACATCGCCCTTTCGCCTAATTATTCCCCCTGAGGAATAAACCCTAAAATATCCAACCTCCGTCCATGGAAAGTTTCATAGCTCCGCCGCCATAGCCGACAAGTTCCAGGGGACATAAATCTCTGTTCTGGCGCCCTGCCGGGATGGGGAAGTTCCACCGGAGCCATCTCCATCGACTCCATCGCCATCTTCATTGTCGTTGCTGCCTCCCATGATGAGGAGGGAGTAGTTCTCTGTGGTGACCCAGCACACCACTTCATGTGTAGTGCGCAAGTCGATGACATAATACTCACATAAGGACTTATCCGTGAATATTACATCCCTCAGAGTAGTACAACAGAAACACAGCGGGTCCAGGAAAAACTATAGGATACAAACTTCATTACAAAATCTCGAGAATATCTTTGAAGAATCAAAGAAGATCTCATACAAATGGAACATTAGAAGAAGCAATTCGAAGATCCAAGCTGGAGAAGAACTCTAGCTCGGAACTAAATCCACTACGCCTGATGTCAGCCCTAATCTATGGCTTATAACAGCTAATTCCAAGAATGGACTCCACCTACACCTTGATAGCTTCTCTTCCATCAGCGTTGTTGATGATGATGCTTCACGATGATGACTTCCATCAGGCTTCAACTCTAAGCAGGGGGTCAAACGGGAACGAATGAGTAACGAGCGTTACTCAGCAAGTTCATGATATATAGAGGGTAGTTTGATGCACTAACTACAGCTTTAGACTCGAAAGAGTCATAAGCTAATGCAAGGTTTTGTAAAACTTTCTTCAAGAGGTTGCTTTTAATTCTAAAACCTATGCCCGCCAGACCATCACAGGAGCTAGAACTTCATGGAGTTGCCTTTCCTGTAGCGTTCGTAGTTCCTTCCCGGAACAAGGGGGTAACATGCCACATCCTTTTACACTCTGCAGAGGTGCGTTACTTTACCCATGGACGGCCAAGACCATGTTGCACAACCAGGCTCGAGATCCTTTCCACTCCCACTCAGGTGTGGGGCCCGGTTGTTGGTCCAAGTCAAACCGTGCTTCTCCGCACAACGCATGCCCACCCATTTCTGCCAGCAGGTTGAACGCCTGATTCCACCCCTCACGATGGAGATCTACACGCCCTGGCAGACACTCATAGACCCCAGAGTCCGTGGGACATAAGGGCTCCCACCCATGTGCATGTAGTCCCGCAGAACCTACAGCGTACGTCTCTGGCAGCCCGTTGACATGCGAACGGGAAAAGATCACAACTGACTTACTCCCCCCATAGAAGACCCATGGTTAACGCGGTATTTACGGCGCACCGAGTTCTGAAGGCATTTGTGATTAATTCCTAGGTAATACGTTCCCGTGCAGATGGAACCTTCCTTTGACCTATTCATCTTACCATGGTTCCATCCGCCCACCAAACAGAACACTACCACTCGGGTAGTCATTCAATTAGTCATATTATTATAAAAATAGGATCATGCATTCTTTTGAGACTAGGTGGTAATACGATAGAGTTTTTGCAATTAGTTTGTTATGAAGTACTGTAAAGGATATGAGCAAGTGATGAACTTGCGTGAGATTGAAATAACCATAATAATTCATGTCTTCAGGTTCAAGGGTCTCGTAGGAAATCCAGACATCTGAAGATAGCAAAGTAGTCCCGGTAAGGACTACAGAAAACATTGGCAAGATGATACATGCATAGTAATGAGATGCATCGTGAATTACCCTGGAAAACATCCCATCTTACAAGTGTAAGCCACATTTGATATGAGAAGTTAATCACACAGGTTTTTAGGTGAAATGTTTCATTACTTGGGGTGATGTGGTTATTATTTGTTTTAGACTTACATGTGTTTCACTTTTACTTAGCAAACAAATGTTATCATGTTTAAGTAAAAGTTTTGATTACTTGGCGAGGTGACAAGACAATAGCACATGAAAAAAAGTTATTGGAAAGGTAACAAACATGTTTGATTTTATGTTCCAAAAGTGTAGAGCTAGTGACAAGGAGTTTAATTGAAAACGATGACGATTACAATTAATCCATCATCACCTAACTTGCTAATGATTGGTGATGATAGGTTTAATATGTGTGAAAACATTTGAGGGTTATTAGTAAGGAAGATAATGATGTGGTATTTATTTTTGGTTATAATGGAATATTATAGGATTCCATTAAACCTTTAGAAAAAAGTTTATAAATTAAAAAAAATGTTTTATGTTTGACATATTTGAATTGGAAATGTTTTTCTCTTTAATTTGATATAACATTTTATGTTTTCTGAAAATATTTGAATAAGTTATTATTTTATTAATTTTAAATGAATTAAATGATTAGGCAAAATATTACACACATGAAAACATGGTCAAATGACCATGAAAACATCATAGATGAGTTACATTTGTCATTTAGAGCATTTTGACATATAACTTGTATTTTTCTGATTTTATGAATTATTTATTATTTTTCTCTATTTTAAATGATTTAAATTAAATAAAGAAAATATTAAACTTTAAACTTTATTAAATATTTTTGAAAAGTTGATAATCATTTAGATTATATTTTTCTAATCAATTTGGTATATTATTTATATTTTTTTGATTAATAGAATTAAAGTTATTGGTTTTATAGGATTAATGATTTTTCTGCCTATTTTAAATTGACAGGTGGGTCCCATCTGTCATATTTGCTTTTAAAATAAAAAATAAACAAAATCGAAATATGGCGTCATGATGACATCATGATCGTGTCACCAGAGGAGAGGATCTCCTCTGTTGAGCTGGAATTCGCCAATCCACTCCAAATTGGTTCAATCTGATGCTCCTAACAGGTAGAGGGGCTCTAGGCGAGTGCGAGGGTGGTATCGATTTGACCATATGGTCGTCGGAAACTCGCCGGCGTGCAGTTGCGCGGCGGCTGTGCTTGATGAACCCGATGAATATGGAAGCGATTGATCAAAGCAAAGGCACCTTGGTGCTCTTCAGCTCACCAGGAACACGATGAGGTGGTCGGGGAAGCAAGGACTCGCCGGAATCGACCGCGGCATCCGGCGGCCGGTGATGGATAAGAAGACCCGATTCGACCTCCTCCGGTCTTCCCAGCAAGCAAGACTCACAGGGGAGGTAGAGGGCATCAAGGCAGAGCTCGTGGTGGCCTTAGGTTCTCCGGGGATGGCCGGAGTCGACGGCGGTGACCGGTGGCCGTGGGGTTAGGGTTAGGGTTTGATTCCGGGTTCAGAGAGAGAGAGAGAGCATGCGAGGAGTGAGGAAGAGAGTGAGAGAGCACGGCTCTCCTCCTTGGGCCTTATCCACGCAAAGGGAGGAAACAGGAGACGACACGTCGACGGTGACTCGACGTCGACTGCTTCGGCCTTCTGGCCGGCAACGAAGAAGAAAGGGAAAAGAAAATGCCACTTTTCGATAACCCCCTGGAATCTTAATTATTCGCAAATAAATCCCTATGACTATAAAACAGATAAGAAACCCTTGTTTTCAGGGCTTATTTGGAAACATAAAAATTATATTTGGATAGCTTATCAAATTTTCATCCTCACCATGTTTTGTTTTGGTGAATTTGAGAAATATTTGTATTTTTTATTTAGGGTGCTAGATTAAGTGATTTTATTGTTTTCACTCAATTTAATTTATTAAATGTCTTAAAATTTATTTTAGGTATGGATGTTACCTTCACACAACACACATAGGGTTCCCAAGTGATATGTTATAAGTGGATCATATTGGATACAATTCCTTATAGAAAATAATTTAGTAAAACTATTTGGTACTAATTCTATGCACTGTTATGAAAATCATTTAATATAGAATTTCATTCCATGTCACATCAACTGATTTTAATGGGTGAAGGAACTTGTTTTCCTTTTATAATACTATGTTATTTTCATAGATAAAACTCTTATCCATTTTTGGTTGACACCTTTCTTAGGTGTGTGTAAGAAAGGTTGTTGTTTTTAGTATTTGATTAAATGGAAAACTTGAGTGGCTTTGAAATCTTATTTGTTTGTTTTCCACCAAGTTCCAAGTATGAATATTATCCCATGCTTGTTTTTAGAAACAAGTGATCATTTGTATGTTTATGTGTAGATGAATTTTTTATTATCATCTGTTAGTCTTATCTATGAAAGGATTTGGAAAACAAGGTATTAAGCTTGTTTTCATCTACCTCCACATATCAAGACATGTGGATGCAAAACCTTGCTATTATCTCTTACTGGATACTTGTTTCCATTTAAGAGATTTATTATTTGTTCCTCATCTCTGTTGAGCTTGACAAGGCATAGAGGTTATGGATTCTCTAACATTAACTAATGCTTTACGGAATAAATTCTTCCTGAGAAATTGTTGCTCCCTGTTGACTTCTGTTGCTTGATATTCTTGTCTCTAGTTTCCACTTGTCTTCATACATTGCCTTGGTCCTTTGCAAGTAACATTCCTTGATGGTCTCTTGACTTAATAAATTCACCACTAGAGCTGATAGGATATATTGAGTGGTTCCCAGATACTAACTTCAGTAGTAAATTGTAGCTCCAGATGAAATGAATTCATTTGATTCCATAACCATTTTATTCTTGTGGTGTATTCAATTATGATGAATATTAACTTACTGAAAATCAGTTGTTTCAATGCTTACATGAATATTCTGTTCACAAGGTTGATCTGACCTTGTGATCAAATTATTCTTATATAACATCAAACACTTGGATTTCAACATGTTGCTTGTTTTCTTCCTTATCTTGGTTTCTTCCTTACTTATAAGTGGTTCAAGTTATAATGTGGTTTATTATTTTCTCCTTGTTATTATATTCCTTTTATGTATCATGGTTTTATATATAACATAATGTAGGTGTATTTTATAACATCAATTTTCCCTATGCATATAAGAAGAATTTGTTGACAAGTTTGCAAGGCTTGCCCTCAAATTTACTTTTCATATACGAATGGCTGATAGATACAAGGTTATCAAACCTTATGTTTATTTGTATATGACACTCAATTGTTAGAGCCTACAAAAGTGATTTGTTAACAAGGTTGCAAACTTGTTACCAAACTACTTCTATATAACACCAACATTAGAATACCACATTGTTTCTAGATAGTTTAATAAGAATTGATCTTGGTGTATGCTTTTCCAAATTCTCCAGGATAGATTGAGTTAGCACTTCTAAGACAACCTAAAGAATCCTTCTGTAGATCTTCTTGTGGTAGTTCCTCCTTTCTTGTGGGTTGCTTCTCTTGCAGAATGATTCAGAGAAGATTGTGAAACACGATAGAATGGTCTTGACAACATAACAAGATCTAGATTAAGAATTAGTTCATGCTTTTATTATCCTTACATATACTTCTTATTTTATTTCCCAGAAGATATGTAATTATATCATATAGGATTTGTTTACTTAATTATCAATTCAATTCCTCTGATAGAGATCATAACTGGTTGTTATACATTACTTGTCTTCAGAGATACTTTAATTGTTGAATGATAATTTGGATAGAAATGTGAAGTGTTTGTGGAATGATGCCTTAATAATAAGTTGATCAAATGGTTCATTGATGTGTTGAGATTTCAGATACTCACTTGTATAAGATGAATGTGACAATGAACATGTAAAGCTTATTGGTTTTTAATGACTTATGTCATAGTTGTTATTTGTTTTGGTGTCATGATTTTACTTTATATTCTTCTCTTTGTTACTTTGTCATTCCTAATTCAGATATAGGGTTTTGGAATTATGATATGTAATGATCAAGGTTTAACAATAGTTTAAGAAGATTTGTTTCTTCTTTGAGATACTTCTTTTATGGTTGATGAGATATGTACATATTCGATAAATATGTTAATTTAATTATTATGTCATTTCCCACTTGTGGGTTTGAGTTAACACTTGTTTGAATCTATTGTGTTCCATTGAACCTTTGTTATTTACCTGTGAAGGTTAGCTTAGTAGTTACTAAATAATTTGGAAAGATGTGGTGTAAATGGTTGATCACTTAAAGAGTTATTGTTTGAGAGGACATAACATCTCTGTTGATGAGATGGTTCAATGGTGTATTACACATTGGTGGAAGTATGATCATCAGATATGTGATTTGGATACTCACCCCTCTTTGAGTTCTAGATCCCTAGTGAATTATCCCAAGTCACTTAAAGACTTGTGGTTAAGGTTGTTGAGAGTTTGTGTTGGTCACAACCAATTATGGTCTGTGTAACCAAATGATTTGGTTTCTTAAGATACTTGTTATAAAGATCATTCCAAATGTACTCTTGACTAGATGAACTAGACCTATTTCATCATGTCAAGTGAAACTTTGGTCACTTTGCTTTGTTTAAACTTTCGCGCCAAAATTTCGCGTACTTTTAGACGCATGCTTTGCAAATGCACATATTAAATTTAGATCCTTATAACCTCCCAAACACTGGGATGTTACATTCTCCCTCGGGGATGAGGGCTCTACCGGTAGCTATGTGTTTCATCTCTCTCTCAAGTGGTTTTGTTATGAGATTTCCATAGACACTTTGATCACGGTGTAAAGGTGAGATTGTGTGCACCGTGTGGTTTAGCATGATATTTATATTTTTTGTTGGATGACCCTATAAAATTGTGGTGTTTGTCTGGAACCATCTGGGTCTCATGGCGATAGCGTGAGGGTTACCTAGATGGGTAATTGTGAACTCTAAGGAGTGCATTTATAGCCCTACACAATAATTGGTGTTTGTTGTCATACCGGAGAGTTGTTCGGAGTAGCATTGTGATGAGATGATATTTATGCATTCAATTATGTTATTATTGTTGAGAGTGTCTACTAGTGAAAGTATGATCCCTAGGCCTTGTTTCTAAGCATTAAAACACCGTTTACAAACAGTTCTACTACATGCTTACTTGCTGCCATTTTTATTTCAGATTGCTATTATCACTTATAATCATCTATATTACTTGTATTTCATTATCTCTTCGCCAAACTAGTGCACCTATACAACTGACAATTGTACTAGGTGTATTGGGGACAAAAGAGACTTCTTGTATCGTAATTGCAGGGTTGCTTGAGAGGGATACCTTTGACCTCTACCTCCCTGAGTTCGATAAACCTTGG